>JAKSZT010026446.1:6918497-7081727 GCA_026826555.1 Tolypeutes matacus
TAGGTGTAGATGTGGGTGTAAGAGTGGGTGTAGGAGTAGGTGTGGGTAGAGGAGTAGGCACCTCTTGCTCATTTTCAGTCCTCTTGGCCCCATTTCTATAACTCTCTGAGTCTGTCCTGTTGAACGCCTCCAGAGAAAATCCAAGAGTCGATATTAATATCCACATCCGAATGCCCGTGATTTATTTTTCCTCCGTTCCAGATATTCCATTTCCTCACCACTCGTTAGAAACCCTTGCAGCTCGGAGTCATAGGTAAGCTGCCTATCGATATTATGGCTGTTAGCTGTTCACATCATCAGAATATTATAAAATATTACCTGGGGATGAGCAAAGATCCCTGTGACTCTTCTGGAACTTATTATTGAAAATTTGCTGTCACAGAGTTTCTCTAATTATGCAGTACAGTGGTTTAGAAAAAGGCTGCGACAGAGCCATGTGTACTCGCCTCGATGCTTTAGGTTTTCGTCTTGCACAGTGAGTACTGTTACCCTTTAGCTCCCCAAACAGGCTGAAGATCACAGAGCTCTATGCAAACACGAGTGTTTCTCAGCCGAATGCCAATGCTTTCACTCACGGGTTCCTCTGCTTTGCTTGCCAAGAGGTTAAGAACACTCTTCATTCCTGTCATTATCGTGTTTCCTGGACATTGGTCCTGTTTGACTTTACATCAGAGTCAGTTAAACAGCAAGTCGGCCCGGCTCTGCCCTTGAAAGTACAGAGATCTTTGGGAGGAGGGAAGCAAGTTAATCAGGGCCCTGGCTAAATGGCCTCCATCCCTACCACTGCACTCCAGGAATAACTAACTCACTCTTTAATTCTTTCTATGAGGGAGACCTGCTTCCTCTTTAATCAAGTTCTTAATGTATGGTCATAAAAGGTGACTTTCATCAGTGGCTTTTTCACTAGACTTTGAATTTTGTTTGCTGTTGAGTAGATGAAACTCATTACACCTCACAGGCAGTGATCCAGGCAGACAATTTTCTGCCATTAACCTCATTTCCATCAAGGAAACAATGTACAAACGGGCTGCCACCTGTGAAAAGCATTATGTAAGAGGTCAGAGGTGAGAGTCTAGAAAAATTAGTGTCATCTAGTTCACAGTATAGTGTGCAGAAGAGGAAACAAGTTGGTAATTTTATAACTTACCTTTACTTTTGAATACCTATTATGATTTTTTTAAAGCAGCAGCTAGTGCTCCAGTGAGCAGAATGCCTCACAAAGCCAGGGGCCGCAGTAGCATGAGTTTATTAGCAGGGGATAAAGAGATGAGAAGGGCCAGAAACTATTTCCAGAAATTTACCGAATTTTCTTTTTCCCCAGGATGCTTCTGGCAAAACCAGAGTGTCGTTTACTAATTTTATTTCAAGGCTCTGCGTGTAGAATGCTGGGGCTGGAACGGCGGCATCGTCGGGTGAGCTTGACTGTGGGTCCCAGTCCTACGAGGCTCCCGGGGGCCGGTAGGTGGGAGAGTCAGGCTGGGACCTGGACTTCCCTGTGGCTGGGACAGCCCTTTGCGTTCTGCCATCGGTGGATTTATATCCTAGGTGAGCTCTTCTGTTGTGTTCAAATACCAGAACCTGCGTTTAGAATACCGATGCCAAAAGCCTGCTGGCGTGAAGTGCTTTCCGATTGTCAGGCATCAAAATAACCACATCATTCATTTAATCCTCGTAACAACTCTTTTAAGGTGATTATTATTTTCGCTCAGCTCTCATTGACCTGAATTGTCAGATGAGGGAAAAAACGCTCAGAAAGATTAATTGGAAACCCGGTGCCTTGGTAGAGATGCTCTAGATTCAGCTAACCTCTCTTTCACTCCGAGGCCGAGTGCATCCACACAGGGTTAGCTATGGCTCTGAGAGTGAAAAAAAAAAAGCCAGCATCAGCACAGTTTTGGGGTGTGCCTTGTGTCCCAACTAACTGCTCCAACTGGGGTACCGCACTGAAGACGGTGGGTTTGAGGCCTGGCCCTACTGCTTATAAATCTTGCTTTGGCAAGTTACTTACTCTCTCCAAACTTTAATTTCTTCATTTGTAAAACGAGAACAGCAAGAGTCCATCTCACTGGTAGTGAGGATTGTGTGAAGTGCCCAGAAGGGGCCTGTGCCTGCTCAGCTCTCCACAATCGTTAGCTACTGATATTGTTGCAATTGCTTCTTTGGAAAAACACACCGACTCTACGCTGAAGAACGTTGCTGGAGAGGGAAGCTGAGCCAGGTGGACATCTTTCACCTTGGGATGACCTTGCTTTTTCTCTGCATCTTAAGGTTTCCACATGGATGGAGAGGGAAAGGACTGTAAATACCTTTCCATGCCCATGCACGTGCAGCTTTTTATGCATGTTTATGATGGTTCTTACTTGCTGTGTAGGTCTTAGAAAATTGGACAGGATCATTAAAAAGGAGTTTGACCTTCATGAGAAAAGATTAGCATAGTTAATTTTATTGAATTTAAAAGAGAGATTTCCAGGGATACTTGATGCTGGCAGAGTATTTAACATTATGAAGACCAGCATAAAGATGTTTCATTTTCATTCAATCTAGCCTGATATTTAAATGAAAAGTATTTAATACAGTTAGAGGGCAGTGCATTTGAAAGAAGTCAGTGTGGTTCAGAGTTTTCCTCAAATGTCTTGTGCTTTATTTGGCCCTCAGATTTGTAGCAATATTAAGTAAATAGTAAACCACCAGTCTGTTTCTTATTAATACCAGCCTGGCTTGTTAACGCCTCATATGATCTTGTGTCTGCTTAGCTCTGAGATGTCACCTTCAGCTACTTTCTCCTAAGCTAGGCTCCATTTGTATTGACTTTTGATTTCCTCAAATGCACTTACTCCCTCTTGAGATTGAGCTTTTGTGCTTTATGAACCTTCCCACCCC
This sequence comes from Tolypeutes matacus, assembly GCA_026826555.1. Classification (NCBI taxonomy): domain Eukaryota; kingdom Metazoa; phylum Chordata; class Mammalia; order Cingulata; family Chlamyphoridae; genus Tolypeutes; species Tolypeutes matacus. The sequence continues at coordinate 6,921,378 of JAKSZT010026446.1, forward strand.
ATCTTCTTACCCACTGGCACTGCCAAGCCCCACCCTGCTTTTTCTCAATCCTCTTTACCAGATTTTCAGCCTGGCCCCACCCCCTCCAGGAAGCCCTCAGCACCTCACTGTGCTGGCTCAGGTCCACCTCCCGCTCGTGAGCCACCATGCCTTCCTCTGATTACACTCAGTAGATTGAGTTGCAGTTGCCTATTTCGTTTTCTGTTTTCCCCCAAGACTAATCTGAGCCTTGCCAATCTCATGCTCTTCCTAAATATACCTACCACTATTTCAAATGGCAGTCAGCAGAGTGTGGTGAATGCATTTAATTTGGGCTAAACATTTAGGAGGTAACTTCACGATGGATCTCTGTTGGACTCTGCTGTTATAAATGCTGCAAATCAGGATTAAATAATACGTGCAAAGTATTTCGATCACTTTGGGAAAGGTGATCTATGTAATAGGCTCCACATTAAAAAAAAAAACAAATCACCGATCTAATAAAGGTTAAAGAAAGATTACGTCAATGTAGGTTTTCTGTTGGCAAAAATTCCTAACAAATATTTTTTTCTTCAGATTTTAAGAGTTTATCATGAGTCAGCTGTTAGGATTGCAAAGCCTAACACTTCTTAATAATGTATCACTTCCAAATGAATCCTGCTTATGCATAGCACTTCAGTATGCAAATTTTAAAATACTCATAATCTGAAGGATCATATTTTTCTGTTTATTTAAAAAAATGTTACATCTCATTTGCATTACATTTTATAGATATATTATGTACCATACAATCTCTACAGATGACATCAGTCTGGATTGCGATCCCTTAGGGCACCTTAATTATACGCTTTAGCTCTTGAATTCCTTTATATATTTCTCAGAAATAATTTGTCCTCTTATTTTCCTTATGGCGTATCTTAAAATAGCTAAAATGGTTGCTCTGGAACCTAATGTTTTAGATGCCGGACTTCTGGAAGTGTTTTCAGAGTCATGTTTTTTCCTTTCTGCCTTTTAGAACATTTAGTATTTCTTCAGAGTCAGGTCCATAACCCACGTGTGAATCTTTTTTTTCATTGTGTTTATTTGTATCTATAGCTACACACTTATATATCCATGCTTGCATGTGAATATATGCATGTATAATATATTTGAAAATTGGTTGTGTTGCAGCTGTTTTGGCAGCGATGATTGAAGTACTGCAGTGAGCTCTCTTGGGATATAAAGCTCGATTCTTGTATATATTTTATATATAACTCTTGAATGGTTTTGGACTGAAAACATCTCCGATTTCATGCCCAGTGGCCTGATCAGACGGTCCTCGCCAGGACAACATCTCTTGCTTCCCAGGCTTGTCCTGCTCTCATTCCGATGTTCTTCACTTGTAGACGGAAGGACCTGTAACAGGGACCCTATCTTAAAGCTGTACTTTGTGAAGCCCCATAGCAGATACTCTACTTCTGTACTCCATAGCCTCAGGACAGTCAGTGTTGGACACAGTCTAGACCAGATTGGTGAGAACGTTACTTTTAAAATCATAAGAAGTCCCCATTAACTCAAGACAAATGGCAAAGGTTACTTCACTGTTATCCACATGGTAGATTTTTCTCAGATAATTTTGTCAATTAATAATTGACAGTGGTTTCTACTGTATTTTAAAATACACTGTCATGTTAAATGCTTTATTGGTTATATTATGAAATTACAAAAATGGCCAAAAGGTGATTTTATTGGTTTCTGGAACTTAGTTGCACTGGTTATGCTTTGAAATAAGTAAACCTTTGGTTTTAACTTGGAACTTTTGTTATTTTTTTTTAAACTTCAATATTACAGGTTTTGCTATATTAATACATGAACTTTTATCATTTTCATTGGCTTCCCTAAATCTGTGATCAGAAGTGTCAGTATTTTCTATACTTTGGTAACTATGCACTTTTAAAAAGAGTAATTAAAAAATCTCAACACAGCAGGTGTTAACTTTTTGCTTGGGATCATGGTGAAAATATTGGTACTTTATTTGATATAGTTGGTAGCAAATCCTTCATTTGCCTTTTACTTTGGTGTGTCTGGTGAAAAAGTTCTGTAAGTGTGCATTAAAGAGTTGTAGAAGGTTCAGGAACACAGAATTTCAACAAAACTGTGTATCTGAAGAAGCTAATATTGGTAACAGGTACGTGTGTCAGGTATTGAATTATGGAGGAGGAAATAATGTCCTGAAGTTTACCGAGCACTCTCACAAACAGAGTAGGTAGATGTTGTTGTAAGTACTAAGACAGGCTCTAGTATATGCCCTGCTGCCCTTCAGAATGTTACTTTATCAGCCCCACAAAGCCCGGAGCCCGGCTTGGACAACCATTGGAGTATTTTGTTACTCTGTTTTGCTGGCAGCATCCTTGCCTCCCGGTTTTTCTGGATTTGCCACTACACAATAAATTTAGCTGTTGACTTTAGAATTACACTATGATTTTAGGACATTATGCAAATAGCAAATTTGATATTAAATTCTTTTAAAAGTATGAAATTTTAGCTATTTAGAATAATGTTACATATAAGTGAATTATGAAAGCTGATGACAAATTGGAAATATATGAACACGCCATCAAATTCAAGGAATATCACCAACATTGGTGGATCCCTGTGAGGATGTTCCTGAACCCAATTCTTGCTTCCAAGAAATAATCCCTATTCTGAATTTTTTCCCATTCTCTTCCTTTTCTATGTTTTAAACCACATGTGCATGCATTACTTGCTTGTTTTTAAAAATTATGTATGTATTCTTTTGCAACTTGCTATTTTCACTTAATGTTAGGTTTCTAAAGTTGCTCCACCTTGATGTGTGTAGCTATAGATAATTTATTTTCACAAGTCCATAGTATTCAATTTTGTAAACAGATAGTAGTTTATTTATACAAAATGCTACTGATGGTCATTAGATTGGATCATTTTTTTTCTTTTAAAAGTAATGCTGGGAAGCAGATATAGTGCAAGCAGGTTGAGCACCTGCTTCCCATGTACAAGGTCTTCCCATGTACTCGATCCCCAGTATCTTCTAAAAACAAACAAACAAACAAACGAAAAAAACCATCTCTCATTGAGGAGTGGATATACTCAGTGGTTGAGTGCCTGCTTGCCATGTATGAGAGCCTGGGTTCAATCCCCTATGCCTCCTTAAAAAAAAAAAGTAATGCTAATATGGATATTCTTATTCTTGTATGTGTCTTTTTAGGAATACATGTAAGAATTTCTCTAGGATATATATCTAGAAGAGAAATTACTGGGTTGTAGGGTATGGGCATGTTCATATTTACAAGATGCTGCCAAACTGTTTTCCAGAGGTTTCAAAGTGTATATAATATATTTATATATGGAAAAATATGTTTCCAGGTAACCAGTATATATTATATCACAAGACATTGTCAAATTGCCTTTCAATATATAATCTCACCAGCTATATATATGAATTATGGCTGTTTCCATCTTTGCCATACTTGATATTGTCAGACTTTAATTTTTGCCAATAAATGGGTTACAGAATAAAATCTCATTGTGGTTTAATAAGCATTTTGCTGATTCATAAAAGGCTAATATCTTTTCAGATGATTATTGGCTATTTATCTTTTTACTGGAAATACTTCTCTTTTGTCTATTGTCTATTACCATTTTTCTTATTTTCTTCATATATTCTAGATGGCAGTTCTTAGTGATAATGTACTGAACGTGGTCCTTCAATTTATGACTTATCGTTTTCATTCTCGGGAGTCCTTTGGTGAATAGGCTTTTAAAATATTTTTTAGGAGATACCGGGGATTGAACCAGGACATTGTACATAGGAAGCAGGCGCTCAAACCACTGAGCTACACCCACTCTCCCAAAGTCGTTTTTAAGACTTATAGTAGGAGCATTTGACTATTTTTTTTTTCTTTGTGATTAGAGATTTTCCGGTTTTTGCTTTAAGAACTCTTTCCCTTTGTACAAAGCACGGGGCTGTATAGCACAGGGAATCCAGTGGTGGATGATGGACTGTAGGTAAATATGAGAATGTTCTCTCATGAATGATGACTAATACATAATGCTAATATAGGATATTGGTAATCAGGTAGGTTGGGGAAAAATACACCAAATGTAAGTAAGCTATGAGCTATAGTTAGTAGTCATATTTTGACAATGCTATTTCATAGTTTGTGAAACAAATGTTTCACAACAATGCAAGGTGTTGGTGGTGGGAAGATGTAAAGGAGCCTTGTATGATGATATGCAGGTTTGTTTTGTAAATTTACAAATTTTACTATTAAAAAAAAGAAATTCTTCCCTATTGCAAGGTCGTAGATACATTCTTTTTGAAAAACAAAGAGTCAAAGTTTTGCTTTCAACCTTTAGGTTCTTAATACACTGGGAATTTTTATTTCTGTATACTGTGTGTATACTTAAGCTCATATTTTTTCAAAGTATATATAAACTATATAAACTATCGTCCTAGCATTTTTTCCTGGATAGTCTGCCTTTGCTCATTGCTACCTTTATTATATGTCTGTTTCTGAGTATTCTGTTAAATTTGTTTATCTCTGTGCTAATCCATCCTGCCTGAACTATGATAACTATTATAATATGTTTGATATCTTTTACAGCATATTCTTGTTCTTCTTTTTCAAGAGTGTCCTGTAAAAGCAAATTTTATCTCTGCCATATGACTGGTGCCAGAGAAAGCGAAATAATATTAGGATTTCTACGTTGCTTTCACTCATGTCCAGAAATATTTTATTTCAAATAATTAAGAGACATACTCTTAGAGCTTGTTGGACAAAGACTGAGCAAAACTGCTCTCTACTGATAAGTGTGATCACATTGTGTTTAGCTCAGTCTCTCTCATTATATTTTTATAGGCAAGCTTGAAGATTTAGCAAGACATTTGGTAGCTGGTATTAGACTCTACTCGTGATCCCCTAGGAAATTCTTTAAATTTAGGAGATTAGAAATACCTTCAAAAGTCCTTGAGACTTCCAGCAGAGGGGAGGGAGGAGGAGACAGAGGGAAAGAGCTAACATTTATTGGCACCTGCGGATGCCAACTGCTCTGTTAAACCCTTTATCTACATTATTTCAGTTAGCATCACAACAGCTCTTGGAGGGGATTTTTCTTCTTACCCTGTAGCATAGAAAACTGACTCAGAGGAGTGAAGTAACTCAGCTGAAGTCACAAGCTCAGGAGCGTCTGATCTGGGCTATGTATCCAGCCACCCACTTTCTTCCCACACACGCTGGCTGTCCCCGGAAGAACTGCACGGACCTTTGTGCTCTGGGACGAAACACAGGGAAACGTGTGGAAGAGATAAAGACAGCCTTTCAGAGTGAAGAGAACTGTCGGCAGGTGATGCGCCTGAAGAAGCGGGGGTGCCTGTCCCCCTGAGTCTGAGGAGCCCTAAGCCGCAGTGGCAGATCTCATCCTTGCAGAGCTCCAAGCTGTGATGGAATTCTGCCTGATGGACTAAGAAGAAGCAACTGGAATTAAGAGGGTCAGCATGCCCTTTGGGAGCTGGGAAGACAGAGCAAGATGCAAAGGCATAGGCTTTCTGGCCACGTTTTAGGGGTGTGGCACAGCGAGAGAAGGCTCTGCTTCCTCGTGTGTGGTTGGTGTGAGGTCAGCTCCCTGAACCGTTTCCTTGTCATCCATGTTGAGCCACGTTCCGTGTAAGAGCAGTTCAGGATCCCCAGTGGTGAAGACTGGTTGGCAGACAGAGCCAGTGACGGTGGCTGCATTGCGTTCCCAGGTCTGGAGAGCACGGCGGCAGGAGGGGACACGAACACAGCCCGGGGGGCCCAATGACAAGGGCAGACTCCAGGCTGCCCACCCCCGGGCTCTCGCCCCTTGTCTTTTCCTCCCCTCCTTTCAGCCCTAGACCCAGGGCTGCCCCCTGTGGCCTGCGCTGTGGACGTTTTCTTGGTGTCTGTCTTGATGGCCCTCCGGTAGCTGACCCTTCCTTCCTCCAGCCCCTTATTCCTAATCTGTGACCAGGCTTTGCCGAACGTTCGAGACCTGCCCGGCTTTTGCTCTTTCAGCACAGCCTCTGTTTCCCTGCTTTGTCTTTCTGGTCTAGCACTGATAACCTGCAGCTTGATCACGCCACCGCCATCGCCACCACGGTCACCAGGATCGACACCAGCCCCGATGATTGATGATGATGATGATGATGATGATTTCTAACCCTCACTGAGCACGGATTCAGCTTCTGTTCTAGGTGGTTTCATGTATCATCTCACCAAATCCTCGTAATATCTGTGCCCATTGGAAGGCACAGCAAGGCTAGCTACTTTGCTCAGGGCCAGTGGTAGGTGGAGTCAGGATTTGAACCCAGGCGGGGAGCTGCAGAGAGCGTGCTTTAACGTGCCAGGCTCGACCTCCACTGCCACGAAGAGACAGGCCAGCCGATGCCAGAGCTGCCGGAGTGCTCCGGATGAGATGTTCTGGATGGTGTGCCGGCATCGGGGACTGCTGCTGTTCCCGTGCACACAGGTGGCTCCAGCATCCCTCGAGGGATAAGCTGGCTCACAGGATACAAAACCAACCAACCAGCCAGGCTCAGTGTCCTGAGAAAACGGTCCATGGCACTGTGGCTGCCAAGGTTAATGACAAATCTAATAAATATACTGAATGGATGCAAAGTAGATTCTGTGTGCAAGGGGTTAAGAAACTGAGATGACATATTGTGAAACGAGAAGGATTAACATTGACTTATAGTTTTATCCAAACCTGGAATTCCTGTAACAGCCAACTTGTTATTTAGGGTTTAGTCCAGAAGGACTTGGGTCAGGATCCTGCCGGGAAAGAGGAGTGACTTACCGTTGCCAAAGCTAGTGTGTGTTAAATTGAATTAGTCTACAACTGCAAGTGAGAGGGTCCCATCCATCAGCTGTATGGGATCAAAGCCCACTCTCAGAGGTGGAGTGGTCATCACCATCCCAGAATCCTCAGGATTGGGGAATGAACTATGGGTGAGAGTGGACTTAATGTTATTCTACTATAGACTTACTGTGCTTCTAGCAATGGAAGAAATTATATCATGGCTGTGGAGACAGAGGCCACTGGAGGTGCTGAAGTCAGGGACAGGGAAAAAGAGGTGTAATATGGGGACATTTTCGGGACTTGGAATTGTCCTGAATGACATTGCTGTGACAGATAACAGGCCATTATATATCCTGCCATAGCCTACAGAATTGAGTGGGAGAGAGTGTAAACTACGATGTAAACTATAACCCATGCTCAGTGGCAATGTTCTAAAATGTGTTCATCAATTGCAATGAATGTTCTACACTAATGAAGGAAGTTGCTATTGTGGGGAAAAGTGGAAGGTCTGGGGAGTGGGGCATATGGGAATCCCTTATATTTTTTAATGTAGCATTTTATGTAATCTAAGTATCTCTTAAAAAAAAAAATTACAGTCTGGTTGTGGGTAGCTGTGGGGTGGCACAGCAAACGTGATCTTAAATTTTTTAAAATTATGAAACATTTGGTATATACGAAAGAATACATGTTATGCACGTGAAGGTTATGTGGCATAAACATAAAATGAAGGTCCCTGGAGCTTCTCCCTGACACTATCCCTTGCCTCACCCCCTCTTCAAATTCTTATTTTCCCACTCCCTCGCTTTCCTTTATTTTTACTGTAGGAATCATGAGTGTGTTCCTAAATAATATAATTTTAGATTTGCTCTTGCTTTTTTGAACTTTGTAAAAGTGGTTTCACATACTGTATACATTCTTTGGTGATTTGATGTTTTAAGATTTATCTGTTGATACCTGTGGCTATAGATTTTTCATTTAAGCAACTATGTGCTATTCCATTGGATGGACATACCCAATTTTCAAATTCTGGTTTTTCTGTTTTGTGATGATTAGATCCAGCTTGGTACATTGAGGGGCCCATAAAAAAGCCAGGGAGATTTGAAAGGTAGGCAGGGGCCAAGCCCCTGGCATTGGCAGACCAACATAAGGAGTTTGGCTTTTATTCTAAAATCCAGTGAAACCCCAGCAAGAGGTTTTAAGCGGGGACCTGATCTGATTGAATTTATAATGATTTACCTCATCTTAATTTTGTTTTAAAGATATACCAAACTGGGGGGGAAATAGTCATGAAAACAGATAACTCTCATCTAGTTTGGAGGTGAAAATATCAGCGGGCTAAGCAGGTGGCAGTTCAGTTGAATATGCACCGGCTTTGGCGGTACAAGTCACTGCTCTTTCCTGACCAGAGCCTGCCCCGGGCTCTGCTGGGTGAACCAGTACATGTCAATTCGCCTGTCATAGGAGTTATCAAAGGGAATAAAATTAGAACCCACCACTCGTCCTCCTGTTTTTTCAAAATACACCATTCTTGTTTCTCCACCCTTCATGCACGGAACCTACTTTGCATTATATTTTTTTAGTGCAATCCCAGGGCAAACCATTCGTTAAGAGTTTGGTGGAAGCAGAACTTGTGAAAAGTGACGGGGAAAGATAAGTTCGAACGAAAGGACTAGACACTGGAAAGGAATTTAGGGGAAGGTGTGTTCTGGGTTCGATAGTCCCCCCAAAATTCATGTCTACCTGGGACTGGAGAATGGGCCCTTAGTTTGAAAAGAGGGTCTTCGCAGATGTAATGAGTTATTAATAAGATGAGGTTGTACTGGATTTCAGTGGGCCCTAACCCCAGTGACCGGCCACCTTATAAAAGGGCCACGTGCAGACACACAGACACACAGGGAGAAGGTGGCCATGTGGAGATCGAGGCAGAGCCTGAAGCGATGCTGCTAAAGGGATACCAAGGCAGCTACCAGAAGCTAGAAGAAGCAAGAGAACCTTCAGAGAGCACGATCCTGCTGACTCCTTGCTGTTTATAGTTCTAGCCTCCAGAACTGAGAGAAAACATTTCTGTTGCTGAGGCCACCCAGTTTGTGTTTTTTTTTTTTTTTTTTTTTTTTTTTTGAGATACCAGGGACCAGGGATTGAACCTGGGACGTTGTATGTGGGAAGCCGGCACTCAACCGCTGAGCCACATCAGCTCCCCTGAGTTGGTTTTTTTTTCGTTTGTTTGTTTTGCTTGTTGTTTGCTTTTGTTTTTTTTCAGGAGGCACTGGGAACCGAACCTGGGACCTCCCGTGTGGGAGGCAGGCGCTCAACTGCTTGAGCCACATCCGCTCCCCAGTTTGTGGTCTTTTGCTCTGGTAGCCGCAGGAAGTGATAAGGTGTACATTCAGTGTATAAGGCGGCAGTGGCCAGTGGGATCAAATGAATTCTAAGTTAAGAACTAAAACAGGCAGGAAGGAGGCCATTTCTGATAGCAGTTAAAGGAGGGATGGAAGCCACTGAGGACCTAATGAAGGAAAATGTATTTAAATGTAAATATGACACATTGAGGTAGGAGAAAGAATTTCCAGGTAGTGAAGGTGAGGAGAGTATAGTGAAACAAGCTGTGGGGACTCCATTAAGGTAACCTTAGAAGGAAAGTAAACAGTCATGGTTGAGATTTACATTTACCGAGGAACAGGAAGATGACCTTTCAAGTGACCTTCTGGAGCTGTGACTCCTATTGTGTCTTATCCCTTGTTCCATGTAGAAACTTACTGTTGCTAAAATACCAGTGACACGAGGACGAGGACTGAAGAGAAGGGAGGGCTTTTATCTGCAAGTGAGGGCTGCTGTTATTAGTCAGATTTTACATAATCCCTTTGAGTTTCTCTGACAAGTGAAGAAATAGCTTCACGTTGCTGAGTCAGCAGCGAGCGTTCTGAAACCCCAGCCCTCTCGGTTCCCAGAGACTGTACGGGCTGGCAGTCAAATGGATCTGGATTGACGACCCTTGAATGGGTGCTGCAGCGCATGGGCCTGCCACCGCGGATGGAGCCTCCCTCTGGGAAAAGCCTTCATTCCAAGACCCGGTGTGCCCGGGAGAAAGGATGCAGTGGGGTGTGGAGCCCCATCTCTGTCTTGGAGGACACGTGGCTCCCACCCCTTCTCCCAATTATGAGGCGGGAAGATGCTGACTCAGCTTCATCCGCTCTAGATGATGCAAGGTTTAAGTTTTCTCAAGTTTCAGAATACAAGTTACAAGAAAAGAACTCCCTTCCAGGAACCATAAATTACCTTCATTAAAGCTTAATTTAATCAACAGGAATAGATTTTCCAGAGGCTTACATAATTTATTTTCTGCTAAATAAAAGGCACAGTTGCATGACTTGTAAGTTTGTTGACAAAAATAATATGTCCGTAGCCTGCTTTCATTTTAAAACTAGATACCGATGGGCTCTGGCAATTGCTGAATTGCCATTTGGGGAAAGGCAGTGGTCTGTAAACAGCCCAGGATGCACGCAGTCTAGTTTTTCTACATTAATGTTTATCATATGATAACAAGTCTGGTTTTTCTAGAATGAAAGACTTATTTGTAATTTTTTTATTGTTTATATTTTCTACTAAATGTGGATAGAAACTCCCGGGGTCTCACGGAAAGCAGTGCCAATTTCTTCTTTAGTTGAGTAGAAGGATCTTTGACAGCTTCTGAAAAGGTCTTTTTACAAAAGTCCTGGATATCAGTATTATATATAACTATTATATAGTTAGGGTAACATTAGATTTTGTTTCATACATACGATACACGTATATTTTTCAAAGTTTACTTTAGTTAGGTTTTGTGCTCCCCACATTCAACACCCTCTGCTGTCAGAAGCTCCCTTACCTCCCAGACGCCTGGCTCCCAGCACGTTCCACCGTGGCCTGTGGGTTGGTAGCCTGTGCATTCAAAAGCAGCGGCACAGATGCTGTCTCAGGCCTCCTGTTGGCAGTAAAGTCATAAGCAGGGAACCTTCGAGTGCTTCGTATGTGCAGTGGAGAGACAAACAAGTAGAAGGCAGGATTGCCCTTCTCCGTAACTGGGTGGTCTGGTTGGGAAGGTAGGTGGCCGCGCCCAGCTATGTGTCCAGGGAGCGTGGGGATCAGAGCCAGGCGGTTGCCGGGGCCCTGTCTGTCTAGTGCCATTAGGCTTCTGTCCGCCTGTCGGGATGTGATCCAAGGCTCCGGGAAGCCCAGCAAGCACGAGTGGTTTTGCTCTTGCAGGTTCTGGGCAGCCGGTCACACCGTCCTCACTCTACCTGATTAACACAACGTGGAAGACAGAAGTCCCCCGGCCCTTAGTCCTCTTGGAGATGTGGGAGAGGGTTTTACTGCCACGGTCTTACTGACACAAATCCACCTCTGCGTCTTATGGGCTTCATTTCTCGGGTCCCCAGGGCTTCAGGGGAGCTGGTTTCCTCCTTGGACTCCAGAGGCCGCTTGAGGTGGACATCACCTTCTTGGTCACGAGAGACGGGATCTTGTCTCGCACGACGTTATAGTTTTGAATTAGGAAAACGGTTCTCGCTCCCTCTTTCTCTGTATATAAATTCCAGATGTGATTTCTACCTGTTAGTCCGCTATGCATGCAGAACTCTTTCTGAACTCACGTACTATGGTTATGTTTCCCTCTTTTATAGCATACTGTTGCCTGTGCAAAAACAAATGTATCGTCCTTCGACAATGAGGAATCTAGACTCCATCACTCTCTGGCAGTGGCACCCCAGTTTCAGGTTAACTAGACCAAATCAAACACGTGGAGCTGAATGCAGGAAGCGGCTTGAATTTTTTTTTTTTTTTTTAACTTTTAAGGTGTCAGGGATCCCCCAGTTTTTGACCAGATGCTTTAATCAATCAATCAGTTAATTAATTTTTCATTCAAATCTGATGACCAAGATTGGAAGATAGACTGGATGATAATTTTGGGCTCTCCTTCTAATGGAGCAGCATGAAAGGCCATGCACCTGTGCCCAAAAGTACAAGCTGTCCTTTTCCCCGTGTCCCCAGAAATCCCATCATCTTGCTTTACCGTTGCGGACGGAGAGCAAAGCCTTTAACAAACAATCGTTGGCTCTTCTGCGCTTGTGAGTGTAGCCGAAGCCTGCAGCACGTTGCTGCTCCTGGGCCTCTTTGTGTCAAATGGCTGCAGAGCTGACAGGCTGCCGAGGACTCGGCTGCTCCCGGCGGCCTCCAGACAGCCTGTGGTCAGCCGCGCCTCGCTCCACTGCGGCATTGCGAGCTCCGGAGGCCCAGGGGCGAGCAGCTCTGTGCTTCCCACCGACGGCAGCGGGGCCGTGGAAAGGGTATCAGCCTTTCAGCCAGTTCCGAAAGCCGGAGCCGGAGCTGGCTGCAGCCCTGCTGAAACCTGCGTCTGGCTCAAAGTTCAAGTTCAGAAAGTAAAGCAGCGGGGTCCTTGGCGCGCCCACCCTTTCCCCCAGTTCAGATCACAGTCGTAATAAGCTCTTAGTGGTAAGAACGTCGCGTAGACGCTTTAATCGTGATATTGCTTTCTTGGCAAAAGGCAGATGACAAAAATCACCCAATCTTTGGTGGACTGAGAGATTCGGGGTTTACTTTAAGAACCTGAGGCCCTCATAAAACTACATTTATTAGAGCAGGGATTTCATGTACTTGATGTTTTGGTTACAATTTGCTTTTTAGTAGGTATGTCTGTGAAAAACCTTAAAGTTCTTTTTCCACTTAGCTCTTTGTCACATTGTGCTTGCATCTAAATGACCTCTTTTCATACTTTGATTTAACTAATATTTCCCCTTTTCCAGACCACATTAAAACATTTAAAATGTTTCATAGTCCCCAGGCCTTGAGCAGTTAGTTTGAGAGAGGCCAGAGACTGGAAGTCTATTCTGCCTCGTTGCCTGCTGTGCTTAGTATGTATTGTGAGAATTTTGATTTTTACCCATAATTAAAAAAAAAAAAAAAAAAAGAATATAAGCCAGCTGTAATTTTGCTGTTAAAGGTAGGTGAATGAGGATGCATAAGTTGTAAATACATTTGCTCAAAGGGGGTTTTCTAGTATTTCTTCATACATATAGGTAAAAAAGGAAGGGGAAGATTGAGGAATTCCTTGTCTTGGGTGGTTACTGTAAGACTATATAGGTAAAAAATGGGAGACAGATATTGTGTCTCCATTTGTTTTTCTAAAGCTCAGTGTTGCTGTTTGGCTATTCATTTTGTTTAATTAGAAAAAGATAGCATCTGCCGTGATTTTTTTTTTTTTTCATTGTACAGACAGCTATTTAATCAGACAAGGTACGAGGCCATGCAATATGCAGTACTCTTACCAGCCCTGGCTCGGGGTCGTGGGGTTCTTAGCATGGTGTGGCTTCTCTGAGCCTCACTATTTGGTATAAATTGGGGATAGTAATTCCTGGCACGGCTTATTGGGATTATGAAATGAGATAGCAACTCTTCTAGCACGATGCCTGACATGTCTGTCCAATAAGTGCTTGCCGTTATTATGATGCCATTTAATAGGGATTCTTAGATAAATTTATCTGGGGATTCTCTCGTTGCAGGTATTGCTTTTTAGTCTCAGTATTGACTGCCTTAGATTTTATCAGACAAAACTCTTCACCAGTATTAAAAAGAAAAGTGAGCTATTTGCTGTAAAACGTTTCTTTTGCTGCATAAAATGGCCCGTGCTGCCAAGTTTGTGTTCTGATTGAGACCAGATAAAAGAGCAGCATAATGAAACCATAAAGTACAGTTTGTGGACAAATCATTTCTAGTTTTAAATGATGAAAAGAATATTTTCACAACCCTTACTTTAATTTAACGATATAAACAGTGGGCATTTACGATTCTTGCTGACAAATATCAGTTTTATGTGAAAAACTCAATTAACAATTTAAAGTATCAATTGAGTCATGGAAATTTTTTATCGAGGGAAAAGTAGATAATATGAATTTTCTGCTGGTGTTGTTATTTGCTGAACAATATTTGCTACATTTATGGGTCAGGTCCCTGAAGTGAGAATAACAAGGTTTTATGTTTTTAAGTCACTGATTAACCACAGAGATACTTTCTGAATTTCTTCCGTGGGATCATCACAGCACCTGCCATGAAATAAGGTAGAACTGATGTTTCTGGAAAATTTTCAGTGTGAGGAAGCTAAGCTTTAGAGGAGACAGTGGACTTTTTTAAGACTTGGTAGCTCAGAATATCTGTGATACCATGTTCTATGCTCTTTCCTTGACAAAATTATTTCAGAGAGCATTTAATAAATTGATCAGTAATCCCCAATTCTGTAAACTCACATACATAATAGAAATCCCACATTCAAACTACCAGGCAAATTTTAATTAGCCTTTGGACAGTGCTTGCACAGGAGTCAAAAGAACACTGTAGACATTAATCATATTAAAATTCAAGAAAGGAAAGACAGCAGAGGGCATTATTTTCAGCTAAGGGGTTCAGAACCGAGATATGTGACTGTTAAATATATGCTACTAAAAAGCTGATTTTCTTGATTTTTATTTTACCCCACTGAAACGAGCATCTTCAAATTGAGAATAACGGAATAAATATTCATCAAGACGCATCGTTTGTATCAGTGTACTAGATATTATAGGTAGTCAAATTATTTGATGCCACTTAGACTCTGACAACATGATATAGCTAGAATGGATGTGTTCAGCATTCTTCCAAATCCAAAATCCATGAGTAAAGGAGGACACCAGTTTGGAGATTCTCTGAAAATTAACTTTTAAATATACCTTGGTTGAATATTTTTGACTAACTACTTCTGACTCCTTGCAGTGGTTGGTTCAGTGGGAACTGACTGCTTTCCACAGCTCAATACCAGGCCTCCCGCTGGCGCTAGGCATCTAGGAGTGCTTCTCGGGGAAGAAGCAGTTGTAAATCACAGATGTATTTTTATATAACTCATATTTCTTATTTTCCAAAAACTGTTAAAGAACTTTTTCGGAATGAGAAGCATGTTTTCTACTGATGTCAAAACTGGCGAGTCTGTATACAAAGGCACAAATCTGCCATCAAAGTCACAGATATAAAGGACCTTGGCCACATTCAAGAAAAATGCTTTTGTAACATCTTTGTCTCTTTTTTACCTCACCATACTCTAGTAGTTTAATAAAAAAACTTTAATGACGAGACAGTTGTTTTCAGCATTGTCTCCTGACTTCCCTTCCATCTGTGACTTTGCTTTTTTCTTTTCAACTTTGAGGCAGCAGAATCCTTTTGAGGTCTTCAAGTGCTTGCCATTGACTGGAGCGCCTGAAAAGGAATTTTGCTTGGAAATGTCTTTCTTAGGCGTTCTCAAATATTTCCTTTGCATAAGTGCATTTAGTTTCTTCATTTCTTGACCTTGATGGAGTTGCTGACTGTGCACAGATATGACTGCATAATTCTTTGGCATCTACGGGTTCTGCTTTCTCATCCTCGTCACTGGCAGGGCTGGCTGGGAGGGACCAGGATTAGAAATCTCTCAAGAGAAAGAAAAGAAATTTCGTGGTTTTCACAGTTAGTTACAAAGGTCAAGGACGTGTGTGACATCCCGATTCCTAAACCCTGTATTGAACCACCTTTGGGAACCACACATGAATGAGACACGGCCCACAAGGTGCTGTAATAGTCCAGTGTCTGGGAGGACTGGGGGGGGGCGAGAGATCTGGGAGCACTGCGTGGTGGCAGCCAGTCCAGGAGAGTGAGGGGCACGAGGGGTGTTTGGCTGAGATCCGGAGGCCCCGGCTGGCCCCGGGGCATTAGGCAGGGAGGGCCTGAGGTTCAGAGCCTTGAGGAAATCAATAATGACCTCTGCGGTAGAGCCTGACCCCCTTCCTTACTGAAGTGGGAGAGGGAGAGGCAGTGCAGGGCTCACAGAACTAAGTTGCTGTCAGAGAGAGGAATGACAAAGCATGTTTGCTCCTTCTTGAGTCTGAGAAAGAGAGCCAGGTGTTTGAAGAGCTGCCAGTTTCCAAATACCACCATGTCCTTAAACGTAGTGTTCCTTGATGTAATAGAAAGGCACCTGAGGATTCGTGGAAGCAGCTCTGACCTGGAATCCTGGGTGTGTATCCAGAGGCTGTGTCTTCCTCTGGGAATTCTTTGAACCCATTCCTTCTTATGTAGAGTGGGGATCATGCTTGGGAAATAGAATATGGAGATTTTTGCACAAGTGCCTGATGTTTGCGCGAGGTGATTATTAGATGTTTATTAAATCTGATCTGTGAATAGACATGTTAAGATTTCTCTAAACTCTTTTAGCTCTTTTAAGCTCTTAATTAAGCTGTCATATTTGAGCAGAAAAGTGTATGGGCCTTCTGTTTTCTTACTGTTTTTCCATTGTGTTTACTTTCACCATTAAAGTAAACTAATGTTAAAAGCCAAAATTAATTTTAAGATATATTGACTTGGAAAGTTAATTTTTATTAACTTTTTATTAACCTACTAATTACTAGACAATCAAAAATATTAATTTCTTTATTTTTAAAGTCCAAAGAGATATGTCTCTGTGTAGACAAATCCTAGCAGGTAGATCACAGATTTTCTACAATGGATGACCACAGATAATAGTTTGGCTAAAAGACTATCCGATTAGAGAGAGAGAACTTAGTTCCAATCTTAGCTATGCCAATATTCTACTGTGTGACCAAGCATTCTATATATCAATTTCTTGTATAAATTTGGAAAATACAGAAAAAATAAGAATTATTCAGTTAAAAAAGGAAGAAACAAATCACCCATCATCCCTGCACTAAAAAATAACCTGCATTAAAGCTGGTCTCCTTTAAAACTTTTGTATACATTAATTAGTTTAGGCATATATTGAAGCTGTGTGGAATAGTTGTTAAAAATACTAGATTTGGCTCCAGACAGGCCTAGGTACTAGTCCTGAGTCTACTATCAGTAATTGTGTAAACTTGGCTGAGTTTTTGATAACAATGGAAGTAATATCACCAATTTCATTGTGCAGATATGAAGAGTAAGTGAGAAAATGTATGTAAAGGGCTTAGCATAATACCCAGGAAATACTAAGCACTCAA
The DNA here is from genome assembly GCA_026826555.1 of Tolypeutes matacus. Taxonomy (NCBI): domain Eukaryota; kingdom Metazoa; phylum Chordata; class Mammalia; order Cingulata; family Chlamyphoridae; genus Tolypeutes; species Tolypeutes matacus. Next base: position 6,938,234 of record JAKSZT010026446.1, read on the forward strand.
GAAATGTTAACTGTGCTTGTTGAATTAAGCAAATATAATTGTTTGGGAAAATGTCTTTACAATTTCAGCCTTCAAATATCTAATTATCTAATAGTATCTCTTGTCTGACAGGTCTTTTTCAATCATTCGATCATTGGGTACTGAAGAGTTACTGAAAAGAATCCATTCCTTTTCAAAACTCAAGAGTATCCTTTCAAGGACATCATAGCAGTGCTTTCCTTTTTCATAAGGCAAAGGTCAGGGTAAGCTAAGAAATCATTACATGCACGTGTCAGATAAATGGCAGTGTAAGGAACAACTGAATATATTAGGGAAATGTACTTTTGTTAGGCTCTAATAAATTATTTTATTTGCATTTAAAGCATATTAAATATATTGAGACGAGGAAAATGTTTTAAAAAGTTGTTGATTGGATAACCTTGGTAGAATGATGTCACATGGAACAACACGTATTTGACTTTAAAATGATATTTCCTTCTTATCAAAGTGTTTTTATTTGCATTATCTGATTAGATTCTCCATCCCCCCTAAATGCTAAAAACTAGGTAGGTAGGTTGGTAAGAAATTGATGTGTAGAATGCTTGGTCACATAGTAGAATATTGTGTATACAATTTAAAGGAGTATACAATTCAAAGGATTTAGTATATTCAAAGATAAGTGTAACCATCACCAAAATAAATTTTAGCACATTTTCATCACCCCAGAAAGAAACCCTGTACCCTTAGCTATCATCCTTCTATTCTTCCAGCCTCCTCTACACTTCACCTCCCACTGGCCCAAGGCAACCACTAATCAACTTTCTATCTCTATAATGTCCCTGTTCTGGACATTTCATATAAATGGAATCTTACAGTACATGGTCTTTTGTCACTGACTTATTCAGCCAAATGTTTTCAAAGTTCATCCCATGTTGTGGCATATATTAGTACTTCATTGCTTTTTATAGCCAAATAATTTCCATTGTATGGATATATACCATGTTTTGTTTGTGCATTCATCAATTGATGGACATTTAGGTTGTCTCCACTTTTTGGCTATTATGAATAATACTGCTATAAACATTCATGTACAAGATTTTATATGGACATAAGTACTCATTTCTCTTGGGCATATACCTTGGAGAGGAATTGCTGGATAATATGGCAACTCAGTGTTTAATCATTTGATGAACTGCCAGACTGTTTTCCACAGACACTACACCATTTTACATTCTCATAAGCAATATTTAGGGTTCTGATCTCTCCACATTCTCGTCAATACTTGTTAATATCTGAATTTTGGATTCTAGCCATACTTGTGGGAATGAAATGATATCTCATTGTGGTTTTCATTTGCATTTCCCTATTGACTAATGATGTAGAACATCTTTTTTTTTTTTTAAGTTTAATTTATCTATATTTTTTTCTTTTACTGCTCACACTTTTGGTGTCATGACCAAAGCCAAGGTTATGAAGGTTTACCCATATGTTTTCTTATGAGAGTTTTATACTTTTTATCCTTACATTTAGTCTTTGATCGATTTTGAGTTAATTTTTGTATATGGTGTGAGGTAAGGGTCAAACTTCAGGCTCTTGCATGTGGATATCCAGTTGTCCCAGCACCATTTGTTGAAAAATCTGTTGTTTCCCTGTGGGATGGTCTTGGCACCCCATGTCGAACATCAATTGGCTAGAGATGTATGGGTTTATTTCTGAAGTTTAAGATTTCTTCCATTGATCTATATGCCTGTCTTTGTTCTAGTACCATACTGTTTTGGTTACCATTGCTTTGTAGTAGATTTTGAAATTGGGAAGTGAGTCTTCCTTCTCTTTTTCTGGATTGATTTTGTGATACTGGGTCTCTTGCAATTCCATCTCAATTTTAGAAAGAGCTTATCCATTTCTTCAAAGAGTCAGCTGGGATTTTGATAGGGATTGTGTCAAATCTGTGGATCAGTTTGGAGAGTATTGCCATATTAACAATATTAAGTCTTCTGCCCATGAAGATGGGATATTTTCCATTTATTTAGGTTTTCTTTAATTTCTTACAACAATGTTTTGTAGTATTCAGAGTATAAGTTTTGTACTTCTTTTGTTAAATTTATTCCTAAGTATTAATAGCGTCCTTTTGATGCTATTGTTAATGGAATTACTTTCTTAATTTCATTTTTAGGTTGTTTATTTCAAATGTATAAAATACAGTTGTTTTTAAAATATTGATCTTATATCCAGCGACCTTGCTGAACTCGTTTATTAGTTCTAATCATTTTTTAAGTGGCTTACTAAGGATTTTCTATATGCAGGATCATGAATAGAGGTAGAGTTACTTGTTCCTTTTTAACCTGGCTGCCTTTTACTTATTTCTTTTTCTTGTCTGACTGCATTGGCTAGATTCTCCAGGACAATGTTGAATAGAAGTTGTTAAGAATGGACATCGTTGGTTTGTTCCTGATCTTAGGGGGAAAAACCTACTATTTCACCATTAAGTATTATGTTAGCTGTGGGTTATTCATAGATGCCCTTTTGGATAATTACTTCTTGAAGGATTTAATTTCTGACTGCCTGAGAAAGTCACTTTGATAATGTTCTATGTGATAATATCAATTGTCTTATGATCACTTCTGCTGTTTAAGAACTCATCCTTTTTACAGTGATTTCAGTCTTTAAAGAAACTCATGATCCACACTCAGGAAAACTCAGTGAGGGAGAATTTAAGTCTAAAATATTTTTCACCTGGTTCTCCGATGATGGCAATGTTTACATAGGTTTGTACGGTTGACAGATAAATGGTTAGCCTTTGTTGAATCTGGGGTATAGTTCACTTCCTCCCTCTTTGTGTTAATTATATCTGTTCAGTTTTAAGGCCCCAGTTGAAGTTTTATTTTCTTAATACACTCTTCCCTCGTTATTATAGTCCACATCTATGTCCATTTATGTCCTCTTTTAAATTTTAAAAGCTTTTTAAATAAAGAAATATTTCAAGGATACACAAAAGTATAGAGACTATTTGTAATGAACACTCACTTGTTCGCTTCTCAGATTAAGGACAAAAGAATTGCAGTTATTATGGAAACGTCTTATGTGCTTCCTAGTCCCATTCCCTCTCCTGCCTCCCTAAATTTGGTGGTTTTCATCCCCATGTACATTCTTCTTTAATTACATATGCATGCATCTATAAACAACATAGTATTCTTTAGCATGTTTTAGAACAGGATAAAATTATATAATACTTTTTTGTGTTCTTCCTAACTTACTTAATTTCATCAACATTGCTTTGAGATGTCAATCCACTTCATTGATTTTGGTCATTGTCTACTATTCCTTTTTTTTTTTTTTTTTGCATGTATGACATTTTCTTCATCCATTCTCCTGTCTTTGGGTATTCAGCTTGTTTTCAGGTGGTCTTTTTTTTTTTTTTTTTCCTGACTGAAACCTGTGAAAATTTTTGTCATGTCTCCTAGAAAGCATGTGCAAGAATTTGTCTAGGCTATAGGCCTAGATTCCTAGTGGAAGAATCGCTACATCTGAGGGCCTGTGTGTTTTCAGCTTTTGTAATGATTGCCAAATTACTAGCCCATGTGGTTCCTTCATCTAGAAGAGTTCCTGATTCTCCCAGTCTTTGCCAGCAACACTTGACATTGTCAGATTTAAGCAATTTTTGCCAATAATGAGGGAGATAAGATTTAAAGGTTTTAAAATGACATTTAGTACCACACAGTCAAGTTTTGTGATTTTCATGCGGTGGTTTCTATAACTGGATTTGGGGTCAGGATACAGGAATGGAGGTTGTGGGATTAATCAAAGATTGTGCGTTGCATGGTAGTTGTGGCATAAGGGCAAGGAAACTAGAGAACTGCTGAGGTAATTGGTTTAAAAATCAAGTTTATCCGATCAATCATTATCGGGGCTGCTTAAGGAAGGAAACAAAGTCAGGAGCAGGCTGATATACTTGGGCAAATTGTTAGAGATCAGAGAGGTTAAACGTGCATGAGGTTAAATGTTGGGATTTTTGACAGCGAGGCAATGAGAGAGACAGAAGAAAGAAGGTTGTGATTAGACAGAGGGAGATTATAAGATTTTAGAAGAGGAGTGTTTTGAGTTAATTACAGTGTTCAGGTTGTGGCTGTGCATTTTGGAATTTTTGATAGGATGATTTTCAGATAGCACTGTAGATGAGTCAGTTCTGCTCAAATTGCCCACTGTTCCCATCTGCAATAAAACACTTTTTATTGCTGAAGAACTATTTAGTTTATGTGTTGAGCCTATAAAAATTGTTGAGCTGGTTATTCTGTCATTATACAAATGTGTCATCATCTGAACCATGTCCCATTTCCATGAAATATGGTATATGCTATATAATGCTTACATTTAAAAGAAATTAAATTTGTGATGATTCTTATTAAATATGTTTAAATACAGTGTTTTCTTGATTTTGGAGGGGAATGTCCTTTTTCTTTTTTTTTTTTTTAAGATTTTATTTATTTATTTATTTGTTTGTTTGTTTATTTATTTATTTATTTATTTATTTATTTATTTATTTATCCCCCCTTACTGCTTGTGCTTGCTGTGTCCATTTGCTGTGCGTTTTTTCTGTGTCTGCTTGTCTCCCTTTGTTGGGTCGTCTTGCTGCGTTAGGTCACCGCACCGCACGGCTGGCTTGCCTTCACCAGGAAGCCCTGGGAATTGAACCCGGGGTCTCCAATATGGTAAACGGGAGCCCTATCGATTGAGCCACATCCGCTTCCCTCCTTTTTTTTTTCTGAATACTTTTTATCTTGCTAGTTTATATCCTTTTAGAATTTATAAGTAAGAAAAAGCAAATATTTTGTTTTCTCAAGTAGGTTTCCAACCTGAGAAGTGTTGAAAAAAATAGGTTTTTAACTTGGAATGATTTTGGCTGCTCTTAGGAGAAGATTGTACTGAATTCAGTGATGGTCAGGATCTAACCAGTGTCTAGAAGTTATTTTGTAATCCACAATTTTTTTGGGATTTGGAAAACTTGAAAAGGATTCCAAAAGTCGCTATATAAAAAAAGGTTTTTCTTTTGAAATATATTAGTTTTTTTTTCCTTGGAGAAATAATCCAAGTGTGAACTAAGACAAGTTTTCAACAACTTGAAGGATTCTATTTTAACCAAGCTGGCCAAGTTTTCTTCTTCTTCTTCTTTTTAATATTGTTGAATTTATTTATTCCCCCTGCCCCCGGCTCCCTTGTCTGTTTGCTCATTGTTGTTTTTTTGCTTGTTGTTTGCTCTCATTGTCTGCTTGTTGTCTGTCTGTTTTTTCTTTAAGAGGCATTGGGAACCGAACCTGGGCCCTCCCGTGTGGGAGGCAGGCACTCAACTGGTTGAGCCACATCCACTCCCTGCTCGTCTTTTTTGTTTTTGCTTGTTGTCTGCACTTATTGTCTGATCATTATTTTTGCTTGATATCTGCTCATTGTTTGTCTTCTTTAGGAGGCACTGGGAACTGAACCAGGGGCCTCCCATGTGGGAGGTGGGAGCTCAACTGCTTGAACCACATCCTCTCCCAAGTTTTCTTCATTTTATCTAAGAATTTAACAAACTTAATTAAACTCCAGTCTAGTGCCATATAATTCTTGTCAATTAATCCAGTTTTGATTAATTGGGCAAGTATTTATTGACTGCCATCTTTATGCCTCATATTTTGCTGGGTCCTGCAGAGTAAATGGAATGAAGTTTAGATGTGGTCTTAGTTTATAAGGAAATCTTAACTTTCATGTTAGAGGCAAGACATTCTTAGGTAAAATAAATGACAATGTAGAACAGCATAAGGTTACCTTAGTTCTCAAGATTCTTTCAGCTCTGTGGGTCTATGAACGATAATTTTATGCCTACCAATGAATTATTCGGGGGAAAACCTAACTATACTGTAGTTTCCTACTAAAATTGAAATATATATCATTATCTACATTTCTGTTAAAGTTCTAAATTATGCTATTTATTTCAGAAAATTTTTGTTAATGATGTTTTTGTTTATTGTCATAAATATTTCTATAGCACATGATCTATGCTAGGTACTAAGTGCTTTACCAATAACTTATTTTATCTGTCATAGAAACGCTATGAGATGGGTCTATTATTATCATCATCACTCTTATGGAAAAGAAGGAAAGAAGAGGTAAAGTAACTTGACAAAGTCTTACAGCTAATACATGGTAGAGCTGGATTTGAACCCTGGTAGTCTAGTTCAAGTCTCTTAACCATTATGCTATGCTAGCTCTTTATCTCTAGTCTTCTTTTAGTTTTAATCTTTGTCATCTATTCTCAATATTGTCCTTTACTTTTTTGCCTTATTCTTTAATGAATGAAGTGGAAATAGCTACTGGTCAGAAAGCAAGTAGAAAGTTTGCAAAGTTTTTAGAGATTACTTTTGCCATTCTGGAGCATATTTTTAGCAGTTGTGAATAATTTGATACTTTGGGTTTATATTGTGATCTCTTACCCTCCCTTCAAAGATAGCCAGTAAACATGTATGAAGGTGTAGGAAGAATGTTTATTCTTCAGTCCAAGGAGGTGATTCACAACCAACTCTTAGAGAAACAGAAAATAGCAGAAGGGAAAATTAAAGATCTGGAACAGAAAAAATCCTATCTTGAGCGGAGCATGAAGGAAGCTGAGGACAACATCCGGGAGATGCTGATGGCTGGAAGGGCACAGTAGGAAGCTTCCCTAGAAAGCTCTTCCTCTGGACCCCTCCCCTTCCTGGGGAGGGAAGAGCAATCTGTGCCGGGAACAGCCTCTCTTCTGCCCAGATGGACATTTTCTCTGGATAGCCTAGGAACCCCACATTTTCTCCATTAGCCCGAGTGCCTTGCAGATCCCAACCTTGTTTTTTCATCCTGGCTTTGCCTGCCACCCCTGCCCCAAGACACTCTTCTCTCTCCTGAACTCCCAGGAAAAGGAAGAGGAGAGCCAGGATAGGCAGGGAAGCTCTGCTTGGGTCTACAATAGATGTGCTGGTCCCACCAATAAAAGGCATCTGTCCTCCCCCCCCCCAAAAAAAAAAAGATAGCCAGTAAACACAGCAAACACAGTGCACCTTGTTATATATTGATAGTGTAATTTTGAGTGCTTATTTCTCTGGATTTGTTATAAAAGAACCTTGATTTTCCCAAAAACTGCATTCCATGACAGTATCTCTTTTAGTTTTGACTCACCCGAATGATTGCTTCCAGAACTCATCCATGTGGAATGGCGGTAGTGCTGGGATATGAGTCGTTCAGGATTCTGGCTCATCATGTGAATTACATAAGAATAATCAATAAGTTAGGCTTTCCAAGTCAGATTCCTATTCCTTCTTCCAGGCCTTCCCACATGGATCTTAGTGATACAGGGTGATGTTGTAGAAAGATGGTAATTTTAAAGTGAAGAAAAAGCAAAGGTATCATTTCACTGAGTTTTTTTTTTAAACTTTTCGTTTTGAAATAACTTTAAACTTACAGGAATATTTGAAAAAATAATACAAAAACAATCCCTAGATCTCTCTCCCCTCACCCAGATACTCAGATTTACCAACTTTTAGCATTTTGTGACATGTAATCTTTCTATCTGTCTGTCTATCTAATCATCCATCCATCTTGTCTGTCTCGCTCAGTCGATCTGTTGTCTAAACATTTGAGGGTAGGTTGCATACATCATGCTCCTCTAACCTTTAACAATTCCAGGTACACTTCCTGAGAATGGGGACCCTTACTATGTAACCACTTTAAGTACACCTATCAAGTTCATGACAGTTAACACTGACATTAAGCATACAGTCCATATTCCATTTTTTTTTCAATTGTCCCAATAAAGTCCTCTTTTTCCTGGGTTGGAATTTTTTTTTTATCATTTCCTTGAGTTTTGATTTTAAAATAAGCCCCCTTTTTTAGCTAAGAATTGAAAATTACTTGACCAAGACATGTTTGACCCAAGTCTGTCTTTACCTTACTTTGCCAGTAACTGAATGAGAGAAATAAACCCGACTTGATGCCTATTTACTTCTGTACTCTATTAGTGTTGCTTTGAGGTCCTGGAACTGCCCTTGCTATTATTCAAGGCCTTGTTTGGCCGAACTTGATCTTGACAGCTGTCTGTTTTCATCCTAATAGTTCTGGACAGATCATGTTGATTTATAGCATCAGATGAGACGCACACTTGTCAGTTTGGATGAGAATAGCTTTGTGATCCTTGTGGAATCTCATTTGTGTATTTTCTGGCCATTATGGAGAAATTGCTAGCAGACGTGAGTAGAATGTCCTTTCCTAAAAGCTAGATATACTAGAAACAAGATTAATTACTTGTTCATACGTTCAGTGTTTAAAATAATTTAGGGACATCCCTTTCCACACGCTGGCATTGTCCTCCTCCTCCTCCTCTGTGATCTCTTGACTCCATGATGAGGGCGTGCGGAGAAGGGGAGGACATTGGTCGGTGGGCAAGGAAGTACTGCTGTGAATGCCACAGCCCTCTAAACGAGATATTTACCGTAGGAACAAGATTACAAAGCAACATAAAGTTTCCTTAAAAAGGTAAAGTCCTCCACCAACTTTACACCCTAATAAATCACCTATTTCTTTCTGCATATGTATTTAACTACAGTCCTTATAGATACTATAATAATACAGAGAGATTTATGTTGGCTTATAAACTTAACATTGTATCATACTATCTTATTCATCCTATAATTTAATTACTAAATGATATTATTTCAAGCATTTTGTTAGATAGACATGGTTTTGTCTAAATCATTTTATTTTAAATGATAAATGTCACAAGGGTCTCTAGGAAGTACATATATGTGCATGTTTACTTTACATATGCTCTAGCTTTGTTCTGATGTTTAGCTCTGCCATGGTATAAAATTAGCTTGTTTTTATTTTTTTCCTGTGAGAAGCATGAGTCCAAGTGGATTTAAAATATCAGAGAGAGGCCTGGGACTGGTCTGAAACATTCCTGGCATTTGGGAGAGATTGTACTTCCTTTTCCCTCTCTTAATTCATAATGTTATTTTTTTATTAGAAATATAACATGTAGAAAATCTGAATAATACAAAAATATGCACAAAAGAAAATAAAAACTACTTGCATTCATCCCATCAGAGATCAACTGCTCTTTATAGTTAATATATTTTATTCTACTCTTCTTGCTCTCTCTATATATGTACACTATCCTACTTTCCTTTTATATTTAAAAATAAAATTGAAATCATCCTGGTCATATAGTGTGTCTTGCTGTTTGTACTTTTCGTATTCCTCAGCATTCCTGTATCAGTACATACTCTTTGTAAAAAAAAAAAAAACCCTTCAAAATGGCTTCATAATATACCAGTTTGGGTATGCTTTCCATCTGAAAATATGGGGGTTATTTCATGTTACAGAATCTTTTCTGAGATGCCATTTTCCCCTGTGCACCCATCCTTGGATAAAAGGTGGCAGGTTTTTTACCAAGTTTCTCTGTTCTTGAGTTCCACTGAAACCCACGTGTTGGCCCGCCAGGGTATCTCACTTTAATGTCTCACGCCTGTGGCCTCAGGGTGGGTCCCTGGGGCCGAGTCTGAGCTTCTGCTCCTCTCCTGAATGGGGGCACCCCGTTCCTTTCCTGCCTCTGCATTGTGTCCTGCCGACCCTACATCTGGAGGCACAGGGAGCCCCCGATGGGCAGTTTGCATCGCAGCAGTCTCGTGCGAGAGCTGGAGAGAGGCTCCCGGGCTCCCATGCCAGCTGGGCGGGCATGGGTGGCGGGACCGGACCCCCTCCCGGAGGGCAGGCTCTGGCGTCAGCAGGCCAGGCCCCCCGCCTCTAACAGGGCAAGACAAGCCCCCCGGCCAGACGTAGGGCTCATTCCTGAGGCCCCTCACGGGTTAATCGATTGCCTTGATTCCTGGTGGTGGTGTGACTTTGCGTCTTTTCCTGTGTTGTCCTGGGTACTTCAGTTGGAAGGTGTGGGAGGGCAGGAGAAGCTGAGCGAGCTGGCAGCGCACCCCAGAAGTCCAGAAGTCTCACTGAGGTGTTAAAGAGGCCGGCAGCCTCGGGGCATGGTGCCAACCCCGGGTCAGGTCTCAGCCCTGGCCCTGACTTCTGCTGAGGCTGTTGCATGGCCTTAACTAGGAAGACGCAGCCTGGGGCGTCTCTGTCGCTTCTTCCCTGTTGGGGTGGGCACAGAAGCTCTAAACTGTGTCTGCTTCCTGGCACCACCATGGCTCAAACTTAGGAGACCTTGTTATGGGCTGTGCCAGGACACGGATTTGACTATCTGTGTGCAAGTCACCTATTTACCCTGCAACAATGGTAAGATCTGTAGGAAGTGGTTATGCTTTTTTTTTTTTTTTTTTTTAAGATTTTATTTATTTATTCATTTATCCCCCCCTTCCTGCTTGTGCTTGCTGGGTCAGCTAACCACGCCGTGCGGGCGGGCTTGCCTTCACCAGGAGGCCCCGGGAACCGAACCCGGGGCCTCCCATATGGTAAACGGGAGCCCTACTGATTGAGCCACAGCCGCTTCCCTGTTATCATTCTTTAAATATATTTTTATGACAGAAGTTGTAAACCTACAAAACAATTGTGCACATGTGCAGAATTCCCAAACAATACCTCTCCATCAACACACCATACTGTGGTGGAATATTTGTTACAGATTATCAAATAATATCATCCAATTATTACCAGGTCCATAGCATACATTTGACACACTTTTCCATACTCCCCCATTATCAACACAGTACATCTTTGGCATAGATGCAAGAATATTACATTATTACTGTTAACCACAGTCCATAGGTCACTCCAGTTGTATTTTTCCCATGCTTCTCCACATTCCCACCACCCTGCAACACTGATGTACATCTGCTCTAGCTCACAAAAGGACACTCTTGCATCTGTACCATCAACCACTATTCTCATCCACCTCTGGGTTTACTGTGCTATTCAGTCCCTAGATTACTCTCTAGCTTCTTGTCAATTGGCATTTACATCCCTAGACTACCCTTTTCAGCCACATCTCCATTTATAAACCAGCTGGTATTCACTGTAATGTGTTACCATCAAGCCTGTACATTTCCACACTTTTACAGTAAAGTTAATTAAAACTTCTACATACATTAAATACCAGTAGTCCATCTCAGTCCTCCTCTTATCTCCTTTAAGAATCCACCATCTACCACCAGGTCTTGAAGATATTTTCCCACATTTTCTTCTAGAAGCTTTATGGTTCTTGCTTTTATATTTCGGGTTTTTATTCATTTTGAGTTAATTTTTGAATATGGATATCCATTTTTCTCCTTCTTTTGCTATGGATATCCATTTTTCTCAGTACCATTTGTTGAATGGACTGTTCTGTCCGAGCTGGGTGGGTTTAACAGGCTAGTCAAAAATCACTTGATCACAGATATGAGGGTCTATTTCTGAACCATCAGTTTTGTTCTATTGGTCGACGTGTCTGTCTTTATGCCAGCACCATGCCGTTTTTACCACTGTAGCTTGGTAATATGATATAAAGTCCAGAAATGACAGTCCTCCAACTTTGCTTTTCCTTTTTAAGATGTTTCTGGCTCTTCAGGACCCCTTACCCTTCCAAATAAATTTGATAATCATGTTTTCCATTTGTTTAAAAAATGCTGGTGGAATTTTTATCGGGATTGCATTGACTCTGTATTTCAATTTGATTAGAATTGACATGTTAATGATATTTAGTCTTCCAATCTGTGAGAATGGATTGGAATTATTAAAAAGTCCAATTATTTAGGACTTTTAAAAATTTCTTTTAACAGTGAGTTGTAGTTTTCTGAATACAAGTGCTTTACATCATTGGTTAAGTTTATTGCTAAATATTTGGGTTTTAACTGTCATATTTTATTTTCACCATTCTTTTGACACTTTTAGTTACTTTTATTGATATAATCTTCATTTCTAGACTCTTTTCCAGGCCTTTCTCTCCTGTCTTTTCTTTTTAGGCTGTAGCACATCCTTTAGTATTTCCTGCAAAATGGGTCTCTTGGTTATAAACTCTCTCTGTTTCTGTTTATCTGTGAATATTCTAAACTCATCCTCATTTTTGAAAGACAATCTTGCTGGGTGTAAGATTTTTGGCTGGAAGTTTTCCTCTTGCAATGTCTTAAGTATATCATACCACTGTCTTCTTGCCTCCATGGATTCTGGTGAGAAATCAGCACTTAAACTTATTGGGTATCCCTTATATGTTACGCATTGCTTTTCTCTTGCTGCTCTCAGAATTCTCTCTTTGTCTTGGCATTTGACATTCTGATAAGTATGTGTCTTGGAGTTGGTCTATTCGGATTTTTACAGATGGGAGTACATCGTGCTTCTTGGACATGGATATTTATGTCCTTCAAAAGGGTTGGGAAATTTTCTACCATTGTTTCTTCAAACATTCCTTCTGCCCCTTTTCCCTTTCCTTCTCCTTCTGGGACACCCATGGCACGTATGTTTGCATGTCTCTTGCTGTCGTCTAATTCCGTGAGACCCTTTTCAAGGTTTTCCAATCTCTTTTTCATCTGTTCTTTTGTATGTTCACTTTCAGAGGCCATTTCTTCAAGGTTACCAATCCATTCTTCTGCCTCCTCAAATCTGCTATTATATGATTCCAGTGTATTTTTTTTTTTTTTTAAGATTTTATTTATTTATTCATTTATCCCCCCTTTGCTGCTTGTGCTCACTGGGTCAGCTAACCACGCCGTGCGGGCGGGCTTGCCTTCACCAGGAGGCCCCGGGAACCAAACCCGGGGCCTCCCATATGGTAAACGGGAGCCCTACTGATTGAGCCACAGCCGCTTCCCCCAGTGTATATCATTTATTGCACCTTTCATTCCTATAAGATCTGCTTTTTTTCTATGTATGCTTTCAAATTCTTCTTTGTGCTCATCCAGTGCGTCTTAATATCCTTGATTTCTTTAACCATCTGATTGAATTTATTACGGAGATTTGTTTGAACATCTATGATTCATTGTCTCAACTCCTTTATGTCATCTGGAGGTTTATCTTATTCCTTTAACTGGGCCATATCTTCCTGTTTCATGGTGTGGATTTTAATTTTTTGTTGGTGTCTTGGCATCTGGCTTACTAGATGTATTTATTCTTTAGTTTAGGGCTTCCTGCTCTTTCTCTCTTGCTAGTTGTGTAGTAGGAGCCAAGGATATAGTTGGTGCTATAAGCTGTGGAGGCTCAAGCTGCCCTCAGTGCCCCAAGGACCAATGAAACCTCTCCAAACTTTCTCCTTGTTAGGGGTAGGGACAGAGCCACAGCTGTGTGGAATAATCCAAGTCGTGCAGGCCTAGACTGTAGTTGCCCAGAGAGACTGATGAAGCTTCAAGTCCCTTTTCCCCCTGCCTCGGGCAGGGATGGAGCTGCAGGTGTGGGCAGCAGTCTCTGCTGTGCAGGTCCAAGATGACCACAGTTGCCCAGGTAGACTTCCGATTATTCAATCTGTGCCAGCCAAATGAACCTGCAGTTACCTGGATAGACTGGTGCAGGGCCCGTCAGCTTCCTCCCTGCTAGAGGTGGGGCTGAAGCCTAGGCTAGGGCTGCAGGCCGATCTGGGTGAAAGAAACCAGTCTCTACCGTCACCATGATTTTCAGTCTGCCCGGCTTCCCCTCATGCTGGGGGTAGCACCCCTATACTTTTTTATGCTATACATTTTAACATTCTTTTCTCATTTAAAAAATACGTTTGGGACATATTTCCAATTTAAGGAATCCAGTTACCCAACAACCTTTTAGTGACTTAATGGTATTCCATTATATTCAGCCTTCTATTAATGAATATTTAGGTTGTTTCCAATTTGTCACCATTATAAATGGACATGTATGTTTGTGAACTTGTTAAATTCTTTCCTTTATAAAAATTACCAGAAGTAGCATTGCCTGATTGAATCTCTGTACATTTTAAAGTCTTTTAGAACATATTGCCAAAACAGGTAATACTGATGTACATTCCCAGCCATGTAAAATAACATTTCTATATGTTAACCAACATTGATGATTTTATATCTTTTTCACTTGCCAGGCTGATATGTTAAAAAAATAACTGACTTATTCTTGCAGTTTTGTGTTTCAATAGTGAGGTTGAATTTTCTATCTTTATTGCTCACAAATATTACTTGTTTTGTGAGTTTTCTACTTAATATTCTTTGCCTATTTTTGTATAGGAGAGCACCTTTTTTCTTCTCAATATGTAGGAACTGGTTACATGGTAAGAATATTTGCCCTTAGTGAAATATTATGTGATTGCTTTTCCCAGTTTATAATTTACCTTTAACTGTATTTATGGTGCAAAACTTTTACATTTTATGTAGTCAAGTATATTTTTCTTACTAGCGATGATTTACTAAAATATTTTATGGGTTTTCCTCCCCTTTTTCGAATTTAAATCTTTAATCCATTTCAAATTTATTCTGGCCTATTACATGAGGTAGAGCTTTATTTTTTCCATGTGCTTACCCAGTTATCCAACCTATTTCCTGTCTCCTTGATTTGAGCTACTTTAATGTATATGTGCAAAATTCTAAATTTTTCTTCTTAATATTTCAGTGTCACATTTAATTGCTATAACTTTATATGCCATTTTAATTTGAGGTAGGACTAGCTTCATCTAATATATTTGTTTTTGCAGTGTTTGCTTTCTCATGAATTTATCCTTCTTTATGAACTTTAAGAACAAATATTAATTGAATATATTTGCCAAATGCACGTGAGCAATATACTGGGGATTAGATTGTGTTCTCATAGCAGAGGCATCTCAGAGTGTATGTATATCCAGGAATTTGAGACAGATATTCAAAATTTTGCAAACGTTTACAATACTTGAGAAGGAAAAAAAACACAGCCCAAGGAATGTTTTCCTCACATCAGGTGAAGTCGACACAGGGAACGTGAGACTGTATTGGTTTAAGTTCATTCTGTTCTGTGAACAGGAACTAGTAACTTAATCGTGGCACTTTTTAAACCCAAGAATAGAGTCAGGAATCCCAAGATTAAGCAACCCTGAAATTTTTTTCCAAAATTATTTGGAAAACTTTAGCTTGTGAAAAGATGGTCCCTTGCCTTCATCTGCCTTCAGTGTCAGAGCTCCATTGGTTTCCTAGGCACCTGTAACTCAGTGCTTAAAAGACATCTTCATTCCTGTAATATGGGATAACTAGTTCATTGTAGTCACACTAAAATCTTTAGTTTATTGCCATATTGCCAGGTCTTCCCACCTACTTTTTAAAATTTCATTTTCCATCCCACTGTTTTTTCAAAAAAAGATTTAATTAATTAATTAATTATTTTAAGTTTATCTCTCCCTCCCCCAGATGGTTCTCCTGTCTGTTTGCTTGCCTTCTTTAGGAGGCACCGGGAACCAAACCCGGGACCTCCCACATGGGAGGCATGTGCCCACCTGCCTGAGCCATATCTGCTCCCAGGGGGCTGCGGCATCTATTGGCTTGTGGCAGCTGCTTGTTTAGGTGTCTGTTCTTGTGGCAGGGTGCGGCGTCTTAACTCGTTGTTGCTGGTGTGGCACCTGCTTGTCTTCTTTAGGAGGCCCTGGGACCCGAACCTGGCCCCTCCCATGTGGTAGGCAGGTGCCCAACTGGTTGAGCCACATCCACTTCCCAATCCCGCTGCTTTTCAATCATTATTAATCCTATCTCTAAAAACCCTTTACTACTTTTCAGCTGGCCCCTCTAAAAGTCTTTAAAGTTTTTACTTTTAAAATAGCCTTCAGGTTCTATTTTCATTTACTGTATAAAAATATGTGATCAAAAGTAAAAGAATAAGAAAATAGGTAGCATTTCCCACTGGCATTCTTTTCCTTTAGAATTACCATATTGTTGTATTTTATATCTTTTCCAGAGAAATACAATGAAAAAACTGAAAGGCTTTAGATAGAAAATATAGTGCTGCATTTTAAATTTGGGGAATAAAATGACCAAGGACCACCCTCCATTTTAATTTGTGGTAGGACTAACTTCATTCAATACATTTCTTTTCGCAGTATTTTCTTTGCTTTCTCATGAATTTATTCTTCCAGATGAACTTTCTGAAAAGAAATATTCACAATCCTAAAAAAGTCAAGATGTCCCAGCTGGAAACCTGGATGGAAAATGAGATGTACCTACAGTAACCACAGGAGTATTTGGGAAAATTTGGCTTTGGATAGCAGCTAGTTGTTACCAAGGGCTTTAGGTAGTGGTTTAGAGTAGAGGCTTTGGTGTTAGCCTACCTGGCGTTGAATCCTGGCTGCATACCGCATGCCAGCCGCGTGACCCTGTGCTGGTGATTGCTCTGTGCCTCAGTCAAGGAGGAGAGTAAGAGCACCCAGTTCACACACTTGTAAGTGCTGTGTCTGGTGCACAGTCAGAAGTTAGTAAATGTGTTGGAGGTGATAATGATGGGGGAATATGTGTGCAGATCCCAAGGTATCCCATCGAGAGAGTATGAAGCAGATATGTCCTCTGATTAAGTAGCAGAAATGCCTACTGACTCCCCTTCTCCTGTGCCCACCCAGAGAAGTCCTCAGATTCTATCTGATGCCCCTGCGTAAGCGCCCATAGCAGAAATCTGTATGGAGGATTTGTGGTTTGCATACCTACTTGGCTGGATTTGCTTTGCTTGAATGTCTTGTTGCTATGGCTTTCAAAATAATATTTAATGGGGATAAGGAGATTAATAGTGAAATTTAAAAATCACTCAATGACTAATAACTTGGTGGCCTATGAAATCTGTACCTTGATATGGAGGGTGGATATCCTATTAACATCTCTAAGCTGTTTAAAAGTCAGTTGGATGCTTAGCAGAACACATTCATTTTTCATCTTTGCTCTTCCATTCAGGAAACATCAATAGGGTTTAATAACTTCCTGTCTTTCCTGGGAAGATAAATAATATTAGAGATGATTAAGGGTTATTTTTCATTTTGATGGTGGAGAAAAAAATACGAGGAATCCTTGCTGAATGAAAATTATGACTTATTGATTATGATTACAGGGTTAATATGAAACCATTCAAACACTTCAGTCCTCGTAGATTCTTTTCCTGTGCTGTTGCAGATTAAAGAACATTGTTAATTATGATTATGTATTGGTTATTGCATACCTACTGTGTGCACACTGAGTTATATACTTTATATGCTTCATCTCTGACCTTAACAGTTGCTTCTCAGAGCAGGTAATGCAGTGGAGAAATGCAGTTTTAGAGATGTCCAACAACTACTCCAAGATGATACAGGTTTCAACTCCTACGTTTGTGTTCTTTCCACCATATTTTTCAATTAAAGAGTTTTTTATAGAATTGACTGTTCCTTAAAAAAATTATTTTCAAATTAAAATCTAGCCATCTGTAGAAGTAAGTTCACTATGGTGAATTTGGTATTTGAGTGCTAGAGTCAAATGCTGTGATATAGGGATTAAAATAAATAATGTGCACAAACTATCTAATAGCATGGGAACTTGTCACAAAGTCATGCTTTTCTTCACCCCCAGCTTCTAGTTTGGATTTGGCTCCCACTATGCTTTTATAAATACAATGTCAGGCCCTTTCAACCTGCCCCTTGGGGAAATTTCATGTTGTCATTTCCATGTTCTATAAATGACATCATAATCTTTCAACCAAATGGTTAATGACCCTTCACCCCTCCTTTTTTCTAAAATAGAAACTTTGGAAGTTTAAGGAGCAGCTTCCCCCAGAGCAGATGGTGTGAGAGGTGTGCAGATAACCCTGGGCAGGCACTCTGTAGAGGCGGTGCTAGCAGTCAAGGGAAGACGTGTGCGTTTGTATTTATCATGGGCATATTGCATTTGTATGACATTTTTCTATCATCTCTCAGAACCTACCAAAATGGAGGCTTGGGACCTAAGGGCATGTTGGTAATCAATAGGCCAGAGAGAAGCTGTAAATGTTACGGCTCTTCAAACATACTCTAAACCTCTTCTATTTGACCAGCCAGGATCGGATCTTTTTTTGCTGTTGCTATACCTTCTTTCTTCAGATTTTTGGTAGAAGGCTGGCAAGAAACGTCTTTGTTCTTTCTTGACGATTTCAGTCTGTATTTCTGGTTTCGAAGACGTAGGTCGATGCACGCTCTGCTTTTAGATTTTGGAAAGATTTCCTATTAGTAGTTCAGTCGCAGCAGCATTTTCCATCCCCAGACTCGGGTTTCTTCTTCATATTATTCTTTTAAGGCTAAATGTGAGAGCAGAGCTTGACCTAAGGTAGTTAGTGCTTGTCTAAAAAACGAGGTGCCTCTCTGCTTCTCATCATTCAGCTTTCATCTAAACAGTGGTTCCTCATGTTCGCCGCCAGAATTAAGTAGACATTAAGAGATAACATGTGCCCTAAAAAATAGTCCTGGTGATTCATCAGAGCCTTTGATCTGAGTCAGTTAATGGCACTCTGTATGGCTCTGTGATAGCACAGCAGACACTTAAGTTCCTGAGGGATGCTAAGTTAAGCAGTAAAATCAGTTTTGGTTACTAATGAGATGGAGGGTCTTTGACAACTTAACTTTTATTCCTGGAGTTGGTATTTTAGCAGTAGGCATATTTGGTTGATTAAAATATACTCTGGTGATTCAAATGACAAAATTTTCTTTCCTACTCCAACTTAAAAAAAAACACAATATTAATAGGTATTACAGAGAAATGACTACTCCTGGGCTTTAGAAAATCCTGGGCAAAGAATGAGTGACTTTTCCCCATCATTCAGAAAAAATATGGCCAGGCCACAGTGTGCTCTACCAAGTCTAGTATCAGGCAGATTCATACACAGCAGAAATTTGGAGAGCAGGTGATGAGCAGTTACTAACATGAGAAACAAAACAGCCTCTTTGCTTTTTGTACCGACCAGGGTGCGCTCACTGAATTTTCTCCTCTTCATATGAGGCAAAACTATTTTTTCAGGAGACAGTGTCGACAGTGGACAGATGTTTTCTGGTACTCATTATTCTTGGAGGGACTCCTGTGGATATGAACTTTTATGGAATCTAACGTGTAATGGATGAGTTCAAATCTTGGGGAGGAAAAAATTTAGTTGTAATGCTATGCAAAATGGTAATATTAGTAATAGCCAACATTTATTTAGCTTTTTTTTTTTTTAAGGAAGATACCAGGGATTGAACCTGTACGTGGGAAGCAGGCGCTCAACCACTGCGCTACCTCTGTTCCCCTGTTTAGCTTATTTTGCCCAGGCGTGTTCTAAGGTCTTTCCATATATTAATAATCCTATGAGTTACTCTTGTCATCCCCATTTTACAGGTGGGAAGGCTTAGACCATGAGAGGTTAAGAAATTTGTCAGCAGCCTTATAGTTGGCAGAGAGGGGATTCAAACCTCTCTTTCTTGTTTCAGATTCTGTTCTCTTAACCACCATGCTATGTTTCCACAGGTTCTGACCACTCCAGAACTTTTCCTCATTCTCTGTTACATAACCAATAGAGCTTAGAGTTTGTTTGAATCTCTGAGATGCTGGTAGTGTTTTGGTCTTTCTGAGGGGACCCAGTCAGCAGCATATCTTTTCATGCCTAGATTCTGAAGAACTTGGGAAATAAAAGAGTAAAGCCGGTGAGATGAAAATATGATATTTATTACTGATAGAGTGTATTAGTCAGCCAAAGGAGTGCTGATGCAAAGTACCAGAACTCTATTGGCTTTTATAAAGGGTATTTATTTGGGGTAGAAGCTTATAGTCAGTCACAAGGCCCTAAAGAGTCCAACTCAAGTTACCATAAGAGGTACTTTCTCACCCAAAGTCTGTTGCCATGTGTTGAAGCAAGATGGCGGGTGATGTCTGTGAGGGTTCAGCCCTCTTAAGGCCCTGTGGTCCCAGCTTCTGCTGATCTCAGCTGTAGGCTGGCATAAGACTTGTCTCTCTCCTGGGACTCATTTTTTCTGGGCTCAGGTACTCTGTTCTCTTCACAAGGTCAGCTGTAGACGTTCAAGCTCATCTCTCTTCCCGGGGCCTCTGCCCTGTCTTTTGGAGCTTGCTCTCTTCCTCTGTGTTCTTCTTCTCTGTGTATGTACTTCCATGTGAGAGTCTGTTTTATCAGCCCACCAAGGGGGCTGGGGCTCAATACGGAGTCACACTCTAATGACATGGTTGAATCAAAGCCCTAATCTTAACATAATTTGATCAGACGTCTCAGCTGAATGTAATACAATCAAAGGGTTATCACGCCTAGAGGAACGGACCAGTTTACAAACATAATCAATATCTCTTTTTGGGATTAATAAATAATATCAAACTGTCACATAGAGTGACTCATTTTTCCTGTGAATTGCATTCTCTCAAGAGCAAGAAAGGGCCGAGCTGAGGTGAGCATGCCCAGTTATTTCCAGATTTACAGTCAGCTAAGTCAAGTCATTTCGTCTAGGTGGAGGGAATGAAGTGACTGAATGAGAGCAAGAGTGGAAGGTTAGGGAGAGTCCTTCCAAATAGAACCAGGAATGGGGAGAAGGGTTTCCCTCTAACATTAGCGTTCTGTGTTGATCAAATCTGGAACCCTAGCAAAAAGTTACTTCCCTTTAGAATTAGGAAATGGGAGAGATTATTAGGATGTTCAGTAAAAGTTCTGTGGATTGGTGGGAAGATTGTAAGTTGGTATAAATATAGTTAGAATCCTCTCCTGAGTTCTTGGATATTTCACCTCTCCCTGATTTCTGGGATTTAAAAAAATATCCCTATGGACCTTGGCTCTTTTGCTTCCTTTCTATATGTTTTATTTTCCCCTTATGTTTTCAGTGACATTGTTTACATATTTTTTTTTCCTGCCTGTTTTATTTATTTATTTATTTTATTATGGGTAAAAATCAAAATTCTCACAATACATACAAACATTTGCAAAATGATATATAAATATATATGCATATATGTGTATTTGCTTACAAAAATGTTGTATATATATATATACATATATTTTAAGAGGTGCTTAGATTACCCAAAATATTACACGGAACCCACTGGGATTCCCATGTTGCCCACCTCCCACACCTCCCATCACATCCCACACAAACATCTCCCACAGTGTGGCCCACCACCCTCAATGAACTTACACATCCTGGAGCCTTGCCACCAACCATAGACCGCATATTTTTAATACTGATAATGTGGCCAATTATTGTGCTTCAGAAAGCTTAGTTTTAAATCATATGGGTAGTGATTCTCTTGATTTAGAAAAGCCGCCTCAATCTCAGAGCAATTTGAGCACTTACAACGTAGTATCTGAGTAGACATTGCTGAGAGATTACTTACTATGTCATTAAAATCCAACTTGTTCCAGTTTGTAATAACTGTTTAAGGGTATATAACACTGGATTTCTATTTCGCATTGTAGGGACATAGTGATTAGTTGTGAAATTTAAGGTGTTTAAGGGTGAAGAGAGAGTGTAGGAGGCCAGGTTTTAATTTCTAGAGGTGTCATCTGGAATGGAGTAACCCATGGTATTTAATCATGAGTAAATGGTACAGACCTATACTGTCCAAAATCTACTTAAAATATTATCTAAGACACATAGCCAAATTCTTTTCATTTCATGGTTTTTGAATGCTATTTGGTGTGTTGTTTGAACTAGAAACCCTTTGGTGACAAGAAAGAAATAGAAAAAGAATCAGAATTGTTAAAATTTATTGTGTATTTACAGTGTGCCAAGAACTGTGCTAAGCAGTTTACATCATCGTTTCATTTGCTTCCACGAGGTGTTGACCATTGTACGGAGGTGGAGTCCAGGGCGCTAAGTCGTTAGGTCACTTACCCGAGGTCACAAGGCTAATCGGTGATAGCGCTGTAAGCCCAGCTCCGTGGACATGCGATGCCATCTTTCCCAGTCAAGGAGAGAGGCCCGGTGGTGCTTGTTTACCTGGTGGACATCTGGTTGTGATGACAACATGGGAAAACACTTAATTGCCTATATATGAATGTGTGAAAAAGAGTGTAGTGCAGATTCAGCTAGCGGGACTCCATGGAGGCCGTGCCACGTGGGGACCTTGTCTGGTCATCAGCTCTCGGGAGCAGTGAGCAGGTTTTTTGGGGGAACCAGAGGGTGAAAGCATTTGTCTGCTCCATGCATGGTGGTGGTGGTGGGGGCGCTTGATGTGAGTGCTCGGGTTCGCGTTTCATCGTGTCCACTGCAGTGAACTTTCCTAATATTCCTTTAATAAAGGACTTTGGTTGGAGGCTTGTGCTCGAGGACTAGTTCACAGCCAGCCCAGCTCAGCGTTTGGGGCCCTGGGAGTGCCCTGTAGTGAGCATCCTAGGCCTTCATCAGGGATTGAACCAGGCTTCCGCCCGACTCTGGAACAGACTCTGCTTCGACTGGCTCCTGGGAGTGGAGATGGCTTCTTGTGCCACTTAGCCTGCTGCTTAGGATTCCTCTGCTGAGAGGTTGTTTCCTCCCCTGTCTTGATGCTCAAGACGAAAAGGAATGAAAACCAGAGGGCTTCGAGCTGAAGTCTATCGTGTTCCTGCACCATACTCAGGGGGTTGGTTCTAGCTACAACACAACCTCCCTCCATCCCTGCATCCCCCAAATGAGGGCAGTAAATGCCCAGGTGGGCTGCTGGAGAGCCTCTGTCCCAGCATCTTCCCTGCTTGCTCACGCATCCGGTCAGGAGCGCAGGAAGGCAGCCTGCCTGCTTTATGGATCACTGCCATCTGCTTCCATCATGCACCCTAGCGGACTTCTTCACTGTCATATGCTGTCGACTTTAAAGGTGAATCAAGCGTTGAGATACTGCGTTACCCTAAGAGAAACTACTAAAATTAATCATAAAAAGCAACAGTCTTTCATTTATACTGGAAGAAATACTGAATTGAACAAAAACCAAACTCTTAAATTGTGACTAAGATAAGCAGAGAGAGAAAAATAGAATGTTACTGATAAGTCTAATGCATTCTAACATAAATATTACTACTATTCTCCCTAACGCTTTTGGATTTATTTAAGAGAGACTGCTAACAAATCTCTCCTTTATGTATCATAATAGTTTTAGATTTGTTATCAAATCATTTAGAGCAAACGGCTTTAAGGTAAGACAAAAGCCATACCCCAAAATCACTTGAAATGAATAATCAGGTCTCTCAAATTTCTTCTAATTCATTTTTCAGATTGAGATAATAACCAACTGACATTGAAAGTAGAGACATATTCAGTTTAAAAATACAAGATTATCTTTTTTACCACATGTCAAGGTAGTATTGCTCCTGATAATTGGCTTAATTGAAGACAATTGTATAGTAGGTTATGTTCATTTTTAAAATGATACTCCTAGGGAGCACATATGGCTCAAGCACTTGTGCTCCCGCCTCCCACATTGGAGGTCCCAGGTTTGGTCCCCGGTGTCTCCTGACAAAAAAACAACAAGCAAAACAAATGAAAAAATAAACTCAGCGAAGCTGATGCGGCTCAGGGGTTGAGCGCCAGCTTCCCACATGTGAGGTTCTGGGTTCAATCCCCGGTACCTAAGAAAGAAAAAGATACTCCTAAAATAATGACTTGTAATTTGGAGCATACTTGCCTTTTCTTGTATACAAGTTAAATCCTTGGTAATTTTGAGAAAAGCATGATATTAGCATGATGAGTAAGATAATAAATTTGTTTATGTAGCTGCTTGAGCTTTTTGTATATATTTCTTTATATCAAAGAAATATATGTTTTTGTTAGTCTTTTTGTGTAACTTTTCCCATTTATTATTATGATAATAATAATTATTTTTTGATGTACCAGGGCCAGGGATTGAACTAGGACCTCATATATAAGAAGCTGGCACTCAACCATTGAGCCACATTGGCTCACCTGAGTTGTTGTTTTTGTTTGCTTGTCTTGTTTGTTTGTTGGTTGGTTGGTTTTTTAGGAGGCACCAGGGACCAAACCTGGGACTTCCCATGTGGGCAGCAGATGCTCAACGACTTGAGCCACATCCACTCCCCATCCCATTTATTTCGCCAGTTAAATGCCTTGCTGAACAGGATTGGCTAAAGCCCAGGCATGCTTTTATAAAATGCCCTTAAGAAATTTAGTTTCTGGATCCAAGGTGGAGAGCCCAGCATGAGCATTAGGGGATGGATGTGGTTTACTAATATCAACATAATACCTTGTCTATATTTGTTTTATCCACATAAACTCCCCCATGAGGCCAATCTATGTAACATAGTATGGGAAAGTGTTACAGAATACAGAAAGTACTTGTTCAGTGTTCCCTGAGGAAGCAAAATGCACGTGGAATTAGAGGAGTGCGCCGAGGAGTGCGCCGCCAGGCAGCACGCGAACCTGACAGGCCCCTCCTAGGCAGGTGTGGAGGCACCGGATCGCAGTGTCAGGACTTTACCCACCCCGTGCCCTCCCACCCGACCCTGATCCCCTTTGCACTTTGCTATTTTCAAAAAGGCAGCATGAAGACCTATTTCCTTTGCTGAGAATGAGGGTGGGACTGACAAACCACAGAGCGCCTCAGTCCTGACGAGGGCCTCGGTTTCCCTGGTGATGTTTACGTGGTGGTGCAGTTATTTAGGACCCCTTATCCTTCCAAGTAATTTTGATAATCATGCTTTCCATTTATTTAAAAAGTGCTGGTGGAGTTTTTATCAGGATTGCACTGAATCTGTATATCAATTTGAGTAGAATCGACATCTTAATGATATTTAGTCTACCAATCCATGAGCATGGAATGTTCATCCAATTATTTAAGTCTTTTTTGATTTCTTTTAACAATGACACATAACAATGAGTTGTAGTTTTCTGAATACAAGTGCTTTACATCGTTGGCTAAGTTTATTCCTAAATATTTGGGTTTTATCTGTCATACTTTATTTTCACACTCTTTTGACACTTTTAGTTACTTTTACTGACATTATCATCATTTCTAGACTCTCTTCCAAGCCTCTCCTGTTTTTTCTTTTTAGTATTTCCTTTAAAGCCAGTCTTTGGATTATAAACTCTCTGAGTTTATGTTTATCTGTGACTATTCTAAACTTATCCTCATATTTGAAAGATGATCTTGCCGGATATAAGATTCTTGGCTGGAAGTTTTTCTCTTGCAATATCTTAAATATTTCATACCACTGTCTCCTTGCCTCCATGGTTTCTGATGAGAAATGGGCACTTAGTCTTATTAGGTACCCCTTACATATTATGCATTGCTTTTCTCTTGCTGCTTTCAGAATTCTCTCTTTCTCTTTTGCACTTGACATCTGATTAGTATGTGTGTTGGAGTTGGTCTATTTGAGTTTATTTGGATGGGAGTATGTTGTGCTTCTTGGACATGGATATCCATGTCCTTCAATAAGGGAAATTTTCTACCATTATTTCTTCAAATATTCCTTCTGTCCCTTTTCCCTTCTCTTCTCCTTCTGGAATACCCATGACACATATGTTTGCATGTCTCTTGTCATTTAGTTCCCTGAGACCCTGTCCAATTTTTACCATTCTTTTCTCCATCTGTTCTTTTGTATGTTCACTTTCAGAGGCCATTTCTTAAAGCTCACCAATCCTTTCTTCTGCCTCCTAAAATCTGCTATTACATGATTCCACTGTATTTTTAATTTCATTTATTGTGCCTTTCATTCCCATAAAATCTGCTATTTTTCTATGTATGCTTTCAGATTCTTCTTTATGCTCATCCAATGTCTTCTTAATATCCTTAATCTCTTTAGCCATCTCACTGAATTTGTTAAGGAGATTTGTTTGAATTTCTATGATTAGTTGTCTCAACTCCTTTATGTCATCTGAAGGCTTATCTTGTTCCTTTAACTGGGCCATATCTTTGTTTCTTGGTGTGGATTGTAATATTTTGTTGGTGTCTTGGCATCTGACTTACTAGATGTATTTATTCTGGGTGCAGTTTTCCTCATTAGTTTAGGGCTTCCTTGTCATTTCTCCCTTGCTGGTTGTGTAGTAGGAGCCAAGGATGTAGTTGGTGCTGTAAGCTGTGGAGGCTCAAGCTGCCCTCAGTGCCCCAAGGACCAATGAAGCTTCTCCCAACTTTCTCCTTTGCCAGGAGTAGGGACAGAGCCACAGCTGTGCGGAATAATCCAAGTCGTGCAGGCCTAGACTGTAGTTGCCCAGAGAGACTGATGAAGCTTCAAGCCCCTTTCTCCCCTGCCTGGGGCGGGGTTGGAGCTGCATGTGTGGGCAGCAATTTATGCAATTCAGATCCAAGATGACTGCAGTTGCCCAGGTAGACTTCTGACTATTCAGTCTGCCTGATGAATGTACCTGCAGTTACCCAGAGAGGCTGGTGCAGGGTCCTCCAGCTTCCTCCCTGCTAGGCTAGGGCTGCAGGCTGATCTGGGTAAAAGAAGGTTGTCCCTACCAGCACTGTGATTTTCAGTTGGCCTGGCTTCCCCTCATGTTGTGGGCGGAGTCAAAATGGCGGCTACCAGCCTCTTTCCAATTTGAACAGGTTCAAACTTTAGCTGTTCTTAGGGTTATACTTTAGCCCGCCGAACTTACCAATCAGCAGCTGAAGCCAATGGCCAACCATCTCTTCCTCCCCTGTTTTTGGGAAATGGAGCTTCCAATTCCTACCACAGAATAGCTCCTGGGGTAGCTTGTGCCACCAGAGTAGGATGATCACCGACCTAGGCAGCATAGCCTGTATTTTCCCGGAGAGGGTGGTACAGGTATCCCCAGCTTCCTCCCTGCTGTAGGTGGGGCTGGGGTTTATGCTAGAGCTGCAATCTGATCCAGATGGAAAGAAGCCGGTCCCTCCCAGCACTGTGATTTTCAGTCAGCCCCGCTTCCCCTCATGCCAAGGGTGGAGTTAAAATGGCAGCTACCAGCCTCTTTCTACTTGGACAGGTTCAAACTTTAGCTGTTCTTAGGATTATACTTTAGCCCACCAAATTTACTAATCAGTAGCTGAAGTTGGTGCCCAATCATCTCCTCCTCCCCTGTTTTTGGGAATTGGAGCTTCCAATTCCAGCCACGGAACAGCTCCAGAGGCGGCTTGTGCCACCAGAATAGGATGGGCACCAGCCTCCCAGGCATGGAGGGCTCGACTTATGAATCTTCTCTGCAGATGGGCATCTCCTCCTTCCATTCTTTCAAGGATGTTGCCTGATGCTTTCCTGGTCTTCTGGGGCCCCCAAACAGGTGCTTTAGATAGCTCTGGGTGATTACCAACTGCCCTGTAACATGAGCTGACTCTAGGAGCTCCTTACTCTGCCGCCATCTTGCTGGTTGTCCCTCTAATTCATTTTAATGCCTAAAAGCTGTTTAATTATACTAAGGAAACACATTGCTAAATTGGAACTTAGGCTGCTTTTATAGGTTCATAGATTGCTTTTTCCTTCTTCAAAATCTGTTCTCATTGTGCAAGCTTAACTCCTTCAGTTGAACAGAATCTTTTCTTATTTTGGGGAGAAAAGCAGAAATTTATGATGTAAATGGTCATTTTAGCTATTTAGTGTTTTTCTTTTTCTCTTCATCTTCTCCAGTAATTTTATATTTGTTATTGATGGTCTCTTTTCCAGTAACTATCGATGTTCTCTTTCCATTGGATGAATTTCTGATGAACTTGACTATATTTTTATGCATTTTATATGGCTTATGCATATGCATGATTCAGTCAGGACTGATGGTGATTAACCTTGCTATTCTCAGCTTGGTAGTCTTATATTTATTTATTTTTTTTATACCTGGAGGCTCTGTGTGTTCCTTAGGAGTAATATGCCCTCTCTATGTAACTTGATTAGATAGTCTACAAATCCTAGTTTTCATTTAAATGTAACTCTCTTAAACAATATTGTTAGCCAAAAGTATGTATATCGGTAAACCTGTTACCTGCCAATCAAACAGGGTTGGATATTCCACTTTTTCAGAGGTATGAGTAACAGAGGGTCTGGTTTACCTTTGCTTCATAGACCCCTAGCTAGGATCAAATATCCTATTGGACAGTTCTGTCTGGTGTTCTCCCACTTAGATAATTGGCAGCAAAATACCAACTTACAGAAGCTTCTTTTAGAAGTTCTAGGCTCTCTCTTCTATTTGTAGGAATAATAATTTTCTGCTCCTACCCTCAAGGTTCTCAGGGCCTTTTCTGTTTCTAGGAAGAAGATTCTCTCATACCAGAGCCTGCTGTATTTTGAACAGCCTTCTCTTAACAAGAAATTCTATCTCCCATTTCCCGGTGGAAGCCGATCCTACAGTTTCCTAAATTTTTGCTTTTTTCAAGGCCTTTTATAGCCCTACCAACTATAGCAAATAAAATAAAAAATTTAAATTTTTTTAAAAAAGTGCTGAGCCAGCAAGATGGTGGCAGAGTAAAGAGTTCTGAGAATCAGCTCCTGCCACGGGGCAGTTGATGATCTCCCACAGCTATCTAGAGCACTTGTTTGGGGGCTCCAGGAGACCAGAAGAGCATCCTGCAACACCCTTGAAAGAATAGGAGGAGGAGACTGCCTATATGCAGAGATGGTTCTTAAGTAGAGCCATTCATGCCACTGAGGCTGGTGTCCATCCTCCACTGGAGGCACAACTCTCCTCGGGAGCTGTTCCGGGGCTGGAATTGGAAGCTCCACTTTCAAAAACGGGGGAGGAAGAGATGGTTGGGCACCAGCTTCAGCTACTGATTAGTAAATTCGGTGGGCTAAAGTATAACACTAAGAACAGCTAAAGTTTGAACCTATCCAAATCAGAAAGACGCCGGTGGCCGCCATCTTAACTCCGCACCTGACACGAGGGGAAGCGGGGCCAACTGAAAATCACAGTGCTGGTAGGAAGTGGCTTCTTTCCATCTAGATCAGATTGCCACTTTAATCTAAGCCCCAGGCCCACCTGGGGCAGGAAGGAAGCTGAGGGTACCTGCCCCACCCTCTCTGGGACATTTCCGGCCACGCCGTGGAGGCGGGCAATCATCCTACTTTGGTAGCTAAGCCACCCCAGGAGCTATTCTGTGGCGGGAATTGGAAGCTCTCTTTCCCAAAAATGGGAAGAAGAGACGGTTGACCACCGATTTCAGCTACTGATTAGTAACTTTAGCTGACTAAAGTATAACCCTAAGAACAGCTGAAGTTTGAACCTGTCCAGGTCAGAAGGGGGCTGGTAGCTGCCATTTTGACTCCACCCTCAGCATGAGGGGAAGCCGGGCTGACTGAAAATCACAGTGACAGTAGAGGCCGGTTTCTTTCACCCAGATTGGCCTGCAGCCCTAGCCTAGGCTTCAGCCCCACCCCTAGCAGGGAGGAAGCTGGTGGTTCCTGCATTTAGCTGGCACAGACTGAAAAATTGGAAATCTTCTGGGGCAACTGTGGTCATCTTGGACCTGCACTGCATAGATTGCTGCCCACACTTGCAGCTCCATCCCTGCCCCAGGCAGGGGAGAAAGGGGCATGAAGCTTCATCAGTCTCTCTGGGCAATTGCAGTCTAGGCCTGCACCACATGGATTATTCCACACAGCTGTGGCTCTGTCCCTACCCCTGGCAAAGGAGAAAATTGGGAGAAGCTTCATCGGTCCTTGGGTCACTCAGGGTAGCTTGAGCCTCCACAGCTTATAGCACCAACTACATCCTTGCCTCCTACTACACAACCAGCAAGAGAGAAAGAGCAAGAAGCACTAAACGGAAGAGAGAAACTGCACCCAGAATAAATACATCTTGTAAGCCAGAAGCCAAGACACCAACAAAAAATTAGAATCCACACAAAGAAACAGGAAGATATGGCCCAGTTAAAGGAACAAGATAAGCCTCCATATGACATAAAGGAGTTGAGACAATGAGTCATAGATGTTCAAACAAATCTTCACAAATTCAATGAGATGACTAAAGAAATTAAGGATATTAAGAAGACATTGGATGAGCCCAAAGAACAATTTGAAAGTATACACAGAAAAATAGCAGATCTTATGGGAATGAAAGGCACAATAAATAAAATTAAAAGTACACTGGAATCATATAATAGCAGATTTGAGGAGGCAGAAGAAAGGATTGAGAGCTTGAAGAAATGGCCTCTGAATGTGAACATACAAAGAACAGATGAAGAAAAGATTGGAAAAACTTGAACAAGGTCTCAGGGAACTAAAGGACAGAAGAAACATGCAAACATACGTGTCATGGGTGTCCCAGAAAGAGAAGAGAAGGGAAAAGGAGCAGAAGGAATATTTGATAAAATAATGGTAGAAAATTTCCCAACCCTATTGAAGGACATAGATATCCATGTCCAAGAATCACGATGTACTCCCATCAAAAAAAAATCCTAATAGACGAACTCTAAGACACATATTATCAGAATGTCAAATGCCAAAGACAAAGAGAATTTTGAGAGCAACAAGAGAAAAGCAATGTATAATGTATAAGAGATACCCAATTAGATTAAGTGCTGATCCCTCACCAGAAACCATGGAGGCAAGAAGACAGTGGTATGATAAATTTAAGATACTGAAAGAGAAAAACTTCCAGCCAAGAATCTTATATCCAGCAAGATTGTCTTTCAAAATGAGGGCGAGTTTAGAATATTCATAGATAAACAGAAGCTTGAGAGAGTTTGTAACCAAGAGACCTGCTTTGCAGAAATACTAAAGTGTGTACTACAGCCTGAAAAGTGAAGATAGGAGAGAGACCCTGGAAGAGAGTCTAGAAATGAAGATTATATCAATAAAAGTAACTAAAAGTGTCAAAAGAGAGGTAAAAATAAAATATGACAGCTAAAACCCAAATATTCAGGCATAAACTTAACCAACGATTTAAAGTACTTGTATTCAGAAAACTACAACTCATTGTTAAAAGAAATTAAAAAAAGACCCAAATAATTGGAAGAATAGTCCATGCTCATGGATTGAAAGCGTAAGTATCATTAAGATGTCAATTCTACTCAAATTGATATACAGATTCAATGCAATCCTGAGCAAAATTCCACCAGCATTTTAAAAATAAATGGAAAACATGATTATCAAATTTATTTCGAAAGGTAAGGGGTCCTGGATAGCCAGAAACATCTTAAAAAGGAATAGTGAAGTTGGAAGACACTCATTTCCAGAGTTTAAGTCGTATAACCTACCCACAGTGATAGAAAAAGTGTGGTACTGGCATAAAGACCGACACATAGACCAGTGGAACCAAATTGATGGTTAAAAAACAGACCCTCACATCTACAGTCAAGCAATTTTTAGCTAGCCTGTCAAACCCACCCAGCTCGGACAGAACAGTCCATTCAACAAATGGTGCTGAGAAAATTGGATATCCATAGCAAAAGAAGGAAAGAGGACCCCTACCTCACACCCTATAAAAACTCAAAATGAATCAAATACCTAAATATAAAAGCAAGAACCATAAAGCTTCTAGAAGAAAATGTAGGAAAATATCTTCAAGACCTGGTGGTAGATGGTGGATTCTTAAAGGAGATAAGAGGAGGACTGAGATGGACTACTGGTATTTAATGTATGTAGAAGTTTTAATTAACTTTACTGTAAAAGTGTGGAAATGTATAGACTTGATGGTAACACATTATAGTGAGTAATAGCTGGCTTATAAATGTGAATGTGGCTTAAAAAAGGTAGGGATGTAAATGCCAATTGACAGGAAGCTAGAGAGTAATCTAGGGACTGAATAGCACAGTAAACCCAGAGGTGGATGAGAATAGTGGTTGATGGTACAGATGCAAGAGTGTCCTTTGTGAGCTAGAGCAGATGTACATCAGTGTTGCAGGGTGGTGGGAATGTGGAGAAGCATGGGAAAAATACAGCTGGAGTGACCTATGGACTGTGGTTAACAGTAATAATGTAGTATTCTTGCATCTATGCCAAAGATGTACTGTGTTGATAATGGAGAAGTATGGAAAAAGTGTGTCAAATGTACGCTGTGGACCCGGTAATAATTGGATGATATTATTTGATAATCTGTAACAAATATTCCACCAGGGTGTGGTGCGTTGATAGAGGGATGATGTATGGGAATTTTTCATGTGTGCATGGTTGTTTTGTAAGTTTACAACTTCTGTCATAAAAATATATTTAAAAAATAATAATATGGTGGGTTGGTGAAAAATATACCAAATGTAAGATAAGGACTATAATTAGTAGTAACATTTTGACAATATTCTTTCATAATTTGTAACAAATGTCTCATGACAATGCAAGGTGTTGGTGGAGGGTTGATGTGTGGGACCCCATATGGTGTTATGAATGTTTGCTTTTTAAGTTCACAACTTTGACTATACACTTATTGCTTATGTATGTTCATGTATAAATGACATAAATAATAAAAATAATAGGGTGGGTTGGGGGAAAATACTTGGTTATTAGTAATATTTTGAGGATGCACTTTAATCATTAGTTTAAAATGTTTCACAACAATGCGAGGTATTGGTGGTAGGGTGTTGTATGAGAGCCCTGTATGATGCTGCGTATGTTTGTTTTGTAAGTTCACAACTATTACTATACACTTATTGTTTATGTATGTTCATGTATGAGTGATATACTTCAATAAATTAAAAAAAATTTTTTAAGTGCCTATTTTTTCTTAATTGGTTTTGTTGGGTTACACTTCAACTCTATCTTTGACTATTTTTGTTATTTTGTATGCAATTTATTTTGTGTTAATTCTGTTTAAAATTACTATGTAAATCATTACATTTGCTAAGGGGGAACATCTTGAATGTAGCCAGTAAACATTTACTGAAGACATATAACATATTGGGCTTTCTTGTCAATGCTAGTGATGTAGAGGAAAGTACCAAGTAACTGACCTCAAGGACTGCCTGGGAGGAGTGACATCATAAAGATGGTGGAGGAACTCCCTGTGAATGCCCTGGGTATGCATTTTCCTTGATTAATTTTGTTTCTAGAATATCCTGAAGTGACCTTGACCTTGGAGTAAAACACTTTATTCTTCTGCAAGAATGAAATCTCCCTAACTCTACTTTTTCTCCTCCAGGAGAATCATGGAATCATAAAAGACAAACAGAACCTTTGAAATGATTCTCTTTTACCCCTTGCTCTGTCAAACCCCAACGCTGTTTTCATCACCCTTTTAGCTATGTCTAGACAGAATTCACATCACTTCCCAGAGAATGGTTGTAGCTAATTAGTAAACTATGGTATTTAATTCCTTCACGGATTCCTCTTCATACATATATAAATATATAAATATATAAAAGTTTACATGTGAAATATCTCTTCAGTAGGAGTTGGCTTGCCATTGAATCTATGGTGTTAAAATATGCTTTTACATATCCACTATTGGAATCAACTGAGGGAGTGAATTGAAACATGTAAATGTGAATGTAAATGTACTCATCATTGTAAATTAATTTTCTTTTTATTATGACTATTAAACAAATGGTGGAGTCAAGGATAATATTGTTCTAGACATTCTGAAATATTTTTATACAGTCTGTAAATCCTGTTTAGGTAGTGGAAGTTATGGTATGATAGTTTATTCAATTATTCATTCAGAAACATTTAGTAGTACCTATTCATTTCCAGACATTGCAAATAAAGTTAATGTATATTGTCCCTCTCATCAGGAAGGTCACAGTTTTGTAGGTTTTTTTTTTTTTTCCCTGAAGAATCTAGTTACATTTTTAAAGTAGCTTATGGGTGCTGTAGAAAATATGCTTCCAGTCATAACGACAGAGATGCTCAAAGCCATTGCTGCAGCTTCTCCTTGGGGTTTGAGGCCCACTGGGGTCCCTTTAAGGGGTCTTGGTCAAAAGCCCAGGCATCCTCTCCAAACTTCTGACTGATTATTAAAGGATTGGGTTTTACTGTTTGATCTGTTCTCTCCAATCCAGTACATACGTGTTGACCTTTCCTCTTTATAAAATATGTGGCAAAAGCTTGGCTTTTAAACAAGAGGTGCTTTTCGACCTTGAGGCTGACGCTTCTCGGTGTGTGGGGGGGTCCCCACTGCTGCTGCCCAGTAGGCTTCTGGGATCTCCCTGAGTCTCCTTCTCCTGGCCACTGCTGCCCAGTTATCGTTGATTTGCCACCAGCCTCCAGCGGGCAGCCCAGAAAGTGGAATCAGGAGTTGGTGGTCAGTTGATGAGATCACATGGGGATCCATATAACCTCTGATCTTGGCCTTAGTAATCCAATGATTTATCTTGGTTAGTTTTATGGTTACTGAAAACTTAGGGCTGACTCTCAGACTGCCTCCTGGATACTATCATGAGTTATTTTGAATTTGTGGCACAGTTCCTTCTCCTCCCAGCTAGCAAGAGGGGATGGTGGAATGAACTACTGCATGGATCTTCAGACAGTTGGAAAAGTTTCAGTTTGGTTATTTGCAGTTGCAGCATTGCTTGGCATTACAAGGAAATATGGAGATAAATATATGAATACTCATAACATGTGAGTAAGTAGGTCTAAAAGAGTATAGATGCCTGCTCTTTACCATCTGTTGAGATACTTTTCCATCATCATTAAGGCTAGGACCCATGGTCGTCAGAGAGTTTTTAGGGGAAAGGGTAAGGGACAGATGTGCCATCATTCAAAAGAACAGTTGCTAAGCTTTAGTTTGTGTGTCTGTATGTTTGAGGTGGGCATTTGAAACAAGTGTTCGTGTTTACCACATGCTTACCTTATCTCAGTATTGTTCTGAATTGTGTGATTAAGAATTTTCTTGGAGCTCTAGTTTTCCCAGCATGTATTCTGAGGGAATATGATACCCCACAGTGTCCTATCATCCACCCATTTTTAAAAATCCCAATCATTAAAAAACACCTAAAACTCATTTAAAAATTAATTTATTATTAATGAGGAACCAGTGGCTGTCATTCACTATCCCTGAACAAAAAGGAAGGTTGTACCTGCCATGTTATGCTCACTTGTTAATTGTTGTGTTAGAACATCTCCCTTTTGCAAGTAGCAGTTATTGTGAGATACTAGATGAGTAAGTAGCATTGATGTTTTCTTATTTAGGACTTTTACTTGGAACTTTATCATTTTTTTCCCTTGGGAAGTGCCACAAAAGGATTAGGGATTTAGGAAAAATGCAGAATGGGCATAGGCATTTATTTAAAGAGAGGCCAAGGAACAGTATCCACCCTATAGCTACAGGATGAGCATTTACTTAGTAAAACCCTTAGAAATCTGCAAATTTCTCCTGATATTTTATTTTGTAGATGAGGATCTTTAGGTTCAGGAAAATTCAATGATTTATCTAAGGTTGGCCAGATGGTGGAGAGGATACTTGGACCCAAATCAACTCTCAACTCTGAGGCCCATTTCCATATGAAAAATAAGTAAGAGGAACTACTGAAGAGAGAAGGCAACAGACTTTTTATCTTTTGGGCAGACAATAAGAGAAAAAATAATGTTTAAGTAATTTAAGATAAGCTTTCTTGGTGGTAGAAGCCCTTAGAAATGGAATTGGTGCTTTGAAATACTATCTAGGGGAGATCTGAAAAGTAAGATATTCTTGGTGTGGTCCTTTTCTGAAAGCAGGTGGGAGTGGTTGGAGGCTCCATCAGTATCCTTGATCACTTACTATGATGTGCTGTGTGATGGCCTTGTCCTCCTTCTCCACTGTGACAAGCCATGAAGGGGACTGTGTGACACTAAGCCAGCCGGGCTGTTGTGAGCTTCTCTTCCTTTGACCTGGAGCTACCTACCCAGTATGTCCAAATTAGTATTAGACTGAGATTCACTTCAGCACTATAATAACTTCACACTTGACCTTTGCAGTTAATGGCTTAACTTTATTTTGAATCGAATAATGAAATATTCTCTAGCAATTATTTACCAGCATTTTTGAGTTGCTCATTTGTGGAAAACATCAGTAAAGGACACTGTCTTAGTTTTCCAGGTCAGCTATGATAAACACTACCCAGTGGGTGGGTTTAACACCAGGAATTTCTCATCTCATGGTTTTGGAGGCCAGAACTCCAAAATCAAGATCTTGACAAGCCATGCTTTCTCCTGGATTCCGTAGCTTCCCGTGCTGGCTCTGTCACGTGGCCTCTCTTGGATTCTGCTTCTCCTGCTCAGTCAGCCATGACTCTTCTCCTCATAAGAAGTTCAGCCCTATGGATGAAGGCCCACCCTGATTCGATTTGTCCTCCTATAAATAGGCTCTTTGCAGATCCAGTTCACAGAGGAGTCCATTCCTTACTTAGCAATAGCATTTTCAAAGGCCCTGTTTACAAATAAGTTCACAGGAACACAGGGTAAGACTTGTATGATTCGGCCCCAACAGACACCAAACCAACCAGGATGGTTTGCAGGCATCCAGGTGAACCATCCTTTACCCGCGTCAACATCAACATCAACATCATACAGGTTTCCCAATCAAGATCTGCTCTTGCCTCCTCCTTCAGGCAGACACTTAACATGTTTAGGGTGAGAAGCAGCAGATTTTCTCATACAATTATAGTATTTTTATATTATAAATTTAATAAAAATGTATAGTACAGAAGATAGAGTGAACTTTTGCACATACGTGGAAACATGTATTTATTTTTGTTATTCCTTTGAAAAAATGTCCATTCTTTTGCATCTCTGCAATTACGAGTGCTTGGCAGTTGATCATTTAGCAGCACTTTTGAACAAGGCTCTTAAGTTCTCATTTTTCTTTCTTGATAGTTGCTGTACTATGTAGTATACCAAGAAAGCGTCTCACTTTTTCATCAACATTTCACCCTGCAATATTGCGGGGATTCTGAGGAATAATTATGATTTAAATATTCCCAGCAGGGAGGGAGGGAGGGGGCTTGGATAAAAGTTTATCTTTCCCTTTCACTCTTAGGATTTTATCATTAGGAAAGATCATTTGGCTTGCTCATTAAGACTGTCAGTAGTGCTTAAGCGCAGAGGTAGCCATATGGTTTCATAGTATCTTTTATCATGGTCTGTTATTTTCACTTGGTGTTTGATTGCCTGACATGAGTAGAGTATTTGAATCCCAGGTGTTTCCAGAAGGTTAGGGGTTCTGCTGATGTGAGGTCACCGCTGTGAAGGGGAGTGAGTATCCCTCTTTTGTCAGGAGACCTGGAATTATTAGGGATCGTGAGTTCATCTCTTGCCCAGGTTTTCAACACTCTATAGTTCTGTACAATGGTATCTTTGGCAGAGTTTCTCTTCCATTTGTGGCAGATGGGGCCTTGGCATATAGATTTTCCAGCCGGTTTGGAAAGTGGTCTGAGGAAACTCCACGGTTTGTTCTCCGTGGGCTTGGGGAGGCTTTTCTCCTAGAGCCGCCCCTGTGCTTGCGTCCTCCTCCGGCCTGCGCCCTCTGCTTCCCAGCCCTCATGGCGGCCCTCTGAGCCCGCGCGGCCGCCGGAAACGGAAGCGCTGCTCCTGGGAAGCGGCCCGCAGGGCTCGGCCCCGCTGTCGTCTGGCGACGCCTCTGCCTTACAGCTCTGTCCTCCACGCGCCCAGGCCTGGTGCTTTTAGTCAGAGCTTTAACCGACTTTGTACTCTTTCTGTTGGCCTGTTTCCTCCTGCAGTCTGAAAAGCCTTTGAAGGCAGGACGCGTTTGCGAATCCCCTCAGAGTCCCCGTTGTCAGCGTTGCCGCCATGTCCGTAGTAAGGGCACGATGGCATTCCTACACCGCCTCTCGGCGAGGAAGATTCAGTGTGGACGGCTTAGGCTGCGCGTCATTGCAGCTTTCAAGGCCCAGGGAGGCGGGGATTCATGGGCGGTGGTGTGCGCCCTTTACTCCTGCGGAATAAACATGACACCAGTAGTTAAGAAACAATATTAAACATCTAGGGGAGTTGTACCATGTGCT
This sequence comes from Tolypeutes matacus, assembly GCA_026826555.1. Classification (NCBI taxonomy): domain Eukaryota; kingdom Metazoa; phylum Chordata; class Mammalia; order Cingulata; family Chlamyphoridae; genus Tolypeutes; species Tolypeutes matacus. The sequence continues at coordinate 6,975,862 of JAKSZT010026446.1, forward strand.
TGTGGCACTATATCCTTTCTGTTCTTTTGGGGTGAGCCTAATAATTCCTCAACGCAGTGAAACCAAATATAACCCTAACTGTGACCCTGGGTTATATGCCCCAAACACCTTTTCTTAGAAAGGACTTTACGGAAACTGTTCATGCTACAGTAGAAAAATTGGGATGAGGAGTTTGAAACTGACATGCTGATCATGGCTCAGTTACTAACTAGCTTAGTGACCTGGAGTATTTTACTAAACCTCTCTGGTTTTAGTTTGCTGATAGTAAAACGAGAGAGTTGTATTGGATGGTATATAAGTTTTCTCTTTGGCTGTAAAACTGTGATGAAATATTCCTTAGGTAGCTATTCCTATGGTAGATATTTAAAATAAAATGTAGTAAGTATTTTATTCTGCTCCCCAAACGCCCAGATCCAAAATACGAGTCAGGGATGCCATATAGGGGATGCTCTCAGGGATTGGAAAGTTGGACTAATGCTGTCCTAAGATTCCTTTCAACTCTGACATTTCATGTTGAAGTTACTTTCTTTCCTTAAATTACCTATATCATTTTTCTGTAAGTCAGTTCTTCAGTGTAGAAAAAAGATTCTATCTTGCAGATAAGTGAACAAATGGAAATGGTAATACTACTTTTAATGTCACCATCTAAAGATGATACAGCATTTTATACTTTTCAAAGAACAGACCCAGATATTCTCACTTTGGATCAAATGGAAATGGGATGAAATGAGTGCCACAGTATATACCAAGTCTTAATTGTTAGCTTAAAGGTGGCTGGCATTTTGGGAAGCAGGCAAATCTTGTTAATTAGAAGCCTGTGCTGCTAGGCATAACCAGTAAGTAAGAGGAAAGTCACACATTTATTGTTAGTCTGTTGAAGGACATCATTTGAACCTGGTTCTGTCTTCTCTAAAACAGTTATACTGTGCCAGGCTGTGGGTTTTGCTATCTGTATGTAATCCATGTATAGTGCATCTTTAATTCAAATGTGTTAAAATGTGAAGCAGTGTATCTTAGAATGAATGAAATACGATCTATCCCTATAGCTAATTTTTGGAAGCTGATGGACTGCAGCTTGTATTTTGAATTACTCTGTGGTCAGACTAAGTACTTCACCTGAAATACAGTTGGCCACTGTATTTGTATCTCCTCGTGAACCACAGGATAGTCTTTTTAATCAGCACATGGTAGCACTCAATAAATTATTAAAAATAGGTCGTAGATAGAAGGGCATACTTTTCTTCTTGACTATTTTAAGGATTTCAGCTCTTAAGAGAAACAAAGGAAAGGAAACTACTCTTACTAGAAAGCTTGTGGTAAATGAAAGAATTTTTATTTTTCCAGCAGTACTTGACAGGATAGACTCAGAATATACTGGTGATTGATGATTTCGTTGTGCCTTTTATATGTTGAAAGCCACATTTTTCTATCATCTCTTAAGTCCAGAGTTTTGTTTCATTATTCCTAAGCATTATTTTATCAGCTTTTTTTTGCCAGTTTGGAAAGCAATAAAGTCATATGTAAAGAATCCTCAGAGAATTTTAAGAACTAGAAGAGACTTAAGAAATCGTCTTGTACAGCCTCCTCATTATCCAAAAGAGTAAACTTAGGGAAGTGGATGTGGCTCAAGTGATTGGGCTCCCATCTACCATATGGAAGGTCCCAGGTTCGGTTCCCGGGGCCTCCTGGTGAAAGTGAGCTGGCCCTTGTGGAGAGCTGGCCCGTGTGGAGAGCTGATGCAACAAGATGACGCAACAAGAAAGAGACACAGAGGAGAGACAGTGAGAGACACGGCAAACCAGGGAGCTGAGGTGGCTCAAGCGATTGAGTGCCTCTCTCCCATGTCAGAAGGTCCCAGGATTGGTTTCCGGTGACTCCTAAAGAGAAGATGAGAAGAGAAGATAAGCAGACACAGAAGAACACGCAGCGAATGGACACAGAGAGCAGACAGTGAGCGCAAGGCGGGGGTTGGGGGGAGGGATAAATAAATAAAATGAATGTTAAAAAAAAAAAAAAGTAAACTTAGAGACATAAGTGCCTTGTCATACACCTAAATTAGTGGCAAAGCTAGGACTGGAGACTTCTAACTCCTAGACCAGGATGATTCTGGGATAACTATTAAGGATAAAGGAAAGCAGAAAGATGATTTGATAAAATTCTAATGAACTTCAAGACAAATAGATGAAGTGGATACCTTTGACCATTGGAATTTATAACAACTGTAAAGAATTTAATAATCAGATATATATCCTCAGCATATACATTTTCTAGATGTTACTGTGAGGTAAGAGATCCAAAAAGTACATAGCATGAATTCTTGCCAGATGAGTGATAACCTCATGAAAATCCTTTCAGCACAAGGTCCTCAGTGAATTTTCCTTTAGAAAATTATCTCCTTTCAACAGAAAAGGTTTTGGGTTTGAGATCCTGTGAATTTGGAGATCTAAAGTTCTAATGAATTGTAAGTTCAAATCTTATTGATGCTACATGGAGTCACTTGAGTTACTGATGAGGTGAACATTTTGGTATGTTGGAACGCTTTTGGATATATGTGCAAAAATCCATCTCAAAGTGGTTTAAGCCAGAATAAAGGATGGTTGTATTGTAGCCTCATGTAATTTGGAAAACCCAGGGTAGAATAAATTCAAGCATAGCTGTTTCCAGGGTTTCAAACAACTGGTCTGCCTTTGTTTCTTGGCCATGCTTTTTTCAGCATTATCTTCATGTGCAGGCAGGTTTACTTTATGAGGTGGTAAGATGGTTACCAGCAGCTCCCCACTTATATTCTTCCATCTTTGACACTGGCAGAAACAGAGAGCTTCTCCTTCCCCATAGTTCCCTTGCCAGGGTTGAGTCCTGTTGCATGCTCTTGGGTCCTGGCGCTAGGAAGCTGGAAGGTAATGATAATCCTAGGACCATGGTTGGCAGCCGTGTAATCAGCTCTATCCAAATCACATGAACCCAGTCTCTGAAATGAGGAACATCAAGGTGCCCTCACCAGGAGGGTGGCAACTACTGGGCTGCCCAAACGAGATCGCCGCTCCCTTCTGCTTAAATTTACTATCCATGTGCATTCACGCACAAGGTGGTTATGTAGAAATTTAGAAAAAAGTCATCCTTCCACATTTAGTGCTTATTTGCTTCCAGTCATACCCCACTAGTCCAAGTACAGGCTTCCTTTATGGCAAAGCTGTTGAAGTCTGTCTCATAAAAACCAAGGGATTTATTGTTTTATTTTAAAAATTATCTTAATCATTGATTGTTTTATCAGTGCTTGTTAAAGATAAGTTGATATGTGTATTAGGACCAGGCCCTTTAAAAGTCCCTTTGGTTCTGTTTGAGCCCCTCCCCATGACCTCTGGAGCTTTGGCAGGGCGTATTTTCCCACACATAAAACAACTGCATGAGGGAAACGGCTGTGGCTCAATCAGTAGGGCTCCCGTTTACCATATGGGAGGCCCTGGGTTCGGTTCCCGGGGCCTCCTGGTGAAGGCAAGCCCGCCCGCACGGCGTGGTTAGCTGACCCAGCGAGCACAAGCAGCAAGGGGGGATAAATGAATAAATAAAAAAAATCTTTAAAAAAAAAACAAAACAACAACTGCATGAGACAATTTCTACACGTGCTTCTAAAGGCAAACAGGTACCTATTAATATAGAAATAACAATCAGTGTATTTTCATCTTTGTCAGGACCCAGGAATAGTAAGGATGCAGGGTTAGAGTAGGCAGGGAAAAGTTCATTTCTCTTAAAGTTTATAAATAGGTTGAGGTCACAGAACTGTCAGAAGCAAGGCTTCTGCAAATTTAGACTCAGGTTTGATGTCGATTGAGGACTTTTAAACTGCTTATCAAATTGGGAGGAAAAAATGCAACAAAGATAATATTGTGTAAGGGCAGTGCTGATTAGGGAAGATTTATAGCCTAATTTTAAAGTGGAAAATCTCTGTTCTGTCACTTCACAGAATCTAAAATAGGTTTGTCACTCAACAATTTTTGAACATTTAGTTGAATTGTACACACAGATTTTAACTGAATTTGCTTTAAGCCCAAGAGTTTCAATCTGTTTTCCTTCTTCTCCTTGCTTTTATCACTCAACTAGACCCTCATCTTTACCAGTAACATTATCGCATTATCTAAGGTTTTTCATTGCTATTCTTTTAAGCAGGTTCATTCTTCAACTCTTTGGACAGCAGTGCTATTTAGAAAACATTTTAATCCACTAGTGACATGGATAGTTTCTTACTCATTTTGAATCTAATTAAACCTCTTTCTTCCTCTGTAATACTTGGCCTGGTTGTTTGTGGCTTTTGCTGTCATATTAGATTTTTTTTCCTCAGAAATAAGATTTCACATGGTGAATTTCATTTTTTAAATAATGTTTGTTTTTGGATGGTGTGGCCGTTGGGCAGTTTGATGTAATTATGAATTCCAAAAATATAATTGGATCATGCCTGTAAACTGATCTGTTAATCTGGGCATGATTAAGTTATGATTAGGGCATTGACTGGGCCACGTCAATAGGACGTTGAGCCCCACCCCTTGGTGGGTGGGGAATCAAATATAAAAGGCAAGGCAGAGAACAGAGTAGAAGCAGTTTTTGAGAAGCAGTTCTGATGATGGACTTTTGATGTTGGAAAGAAGGCCCCAGGAAAAGAGAAGCGAGCCATTTACCTGATAGCCTACAGCTGACCTTGTGGAGGAACCAGAAGAGCTAAGCCTGGAGAGAAACGCAGCCCCGGGAAGAGAGGAACACAAGAAGCCTGAACCCTGGCAAACGTCAGCAGCTGTCTTGCTCCAACATGTGGCAATGAACTTTGGTGAGAAGAAAATTACGCTTTATGGCCTGGTATCTGTGGACTTCTACCCCAAATAAATACCCTTTTTAAAGACCAACACAATTTTGGTATTTCACATTAGCACCCCTTTGGCTGACTAATACAGATGGTTTGAGTCCATCTGTTTAATTACATGATTTGAAAGTCACTAACTTAATTTGATAAATTTAGCTAAACAAAGGAGACTTTAGAACATATGGTTGTCAGTTTTAAAATGGAAGATGAGTAGAAATTTCTGTCCTAGATATAACCCTATTTCTTGTGGTCTTGCATATTATTTTGCAGGAGATTATTGGTATTATTTAAAAATATGTTTTGAAATTTTACTTTGTCTAAGACTGGCACTAGTCAAACATTGCTTGGATTTACTTTTTCATTTTAATTTGCAAGTAAGATCTTTCAATGATTGCTAGCTCTTTTTTAACTGTTTTCCAATGATTTTCTTTCTTACCGTTTCTATGAGATTGCTTGAGAAGCAGAGAAAGGAAAAAACCCTCAATATTATTAAATGGTTCCAGAAGAGTAAGTATTTGAGTATTTTGAAAAAAATAATTGTTTCTTTAAAATCTGTCTCTATCTACAGCTACACTTTGGTTGCCATTTCATTTTGCTCTCAAGTTTTAAATTACACGGACTTTCATAGTTCCGGTGCCCACTCTCCCACTCCTGCCGGGTGTTCCCTTTTCCTTTTCATCAGGATTCCTGTCAGGGGTAATCTTGAATAAGAGAGGTAGTGAAGGTAACTACAGGGTGAAGGAAACATTAAAAAATGAGCACATTCAGTGTCATGATCTGCAAGCTATTAGGGGCTTGGAAGCTTCGTTTATGTTCAACTGCCAGGAGAAACTTCCTCTTTGCAGAGCTGATGAGGAAAAAGGCTCAGATGACAGCTGAATAGCTGCCCTTTGCTGGCTATTGTGGCTCCCTCAGGAGAGTGGGGCACCATGGGAGGAACACACAAAAGCGAGCCATTTCGTGGAACAAACACCACTCCACAGGTATTTAACTACCAGGGGAGGGTGGATAGGACCACATGGCAATGAGGAGAGAGAGAGGAAAGGGATTGTTTAGAGAGGGAAATCTGTTCCTGGTTAAACCAAAAGAAAAGATAGACAATAGAAATAGTCCAAGATCTCTTAGGTGGGTCTTTAGGATAGAAAGTTAAACTGTCACCGACAATGTGGAGAGGCTGAGCAAAGGATTCAGAGGTTTTCATAGTGTTGCTACCTCAGCAATAAATCATAATGCCTAAGTGTTTTTGCAGAATCTCATTAGAAGTAATATAAAGGTGATCCATAATTTGGAAAAATACGTCACTTTCAAAGAGAAACTCTGCTTTGAATTGTATTTCATTCACTATTTGACTAAATCATCTTTTGGAAAAGCATCCTTAATGTGAATCCTGGGGACATTTTCTAGGTTTTTATTTCCCCTCATCGGTAATCAGCTAGAGATTCCCAGGCAGCAAATTGATTTTTAACCCCTTTCGTCTTCTTTCATATGAAATTTTGTCTTTGCTTATAATACAGACTTCACAGCTTTTGATGTCTAGAAAATGCTAGAAAAGACGATTATTATATAACTGGATATTTGCTCTAGGAGGAAGGAAGGAACCCAAATTTCATGATTAAGGAACTTAAAACGGTAGAGTTGTAATGCTACCATAACACAGGTTCTAAAAAAAATCTAGTTCGGTGTTAAAATACATACAGACTTGGATAATTTTTCAACCTAAAGATTAAAGAATTTATTGAATTGAGATATATCAGAAACCAGTGGGATTTAAAGCACCACGTTCCATTTGTATGAAATGTTTGAGGAGAGCTTGTGGGAGGTTAGTTATTTCTTTGTCCAAACCAAATGTAGTTTTCATATGACTCATAATGAATGCCTTTTAAATATTTTCCTTAGTCTTGCTCAATGCTGTTGTCAGTCTTTCATGGGTCATGTCAAACTTAATGAGTGCAGCGTTCTCATGGATGGTTGGTCTCAGTATTAATTGATTTTTGACCCCTGTTGCTGATCTCAGTCAACAGTCATGTTAGTAAAGGCCAATTATTGTAAGATATGTCACAGTTTACAAAGGGCTTTCATGTGTCTTTTTAAAGAAAATTTTATTGAAGCATATTATACATACATAAACAGTAAGTGTATATTAAAAGTTGTGAACTTGCCAAACAAACACGCATATCATCATACAAGGCTCCCATATATCACCCCACTGCCAACACCTTGCATTGTTGTACAACATTTGTTATAAACTATGAAATAGCATCGTCAAAATATTACTACTAATTATAGCCTATAGCTTACATTCGGTGCATTTCTCCCCCAACCCACTCTATTATTAATGCCCTGTATTACTATGATATACTTATTATAGTTCATGAAAGAATGCTCTCATATTTATTCTGTTAAACACAGTCCATCTTTTGCCACCAAATTCCCTGTGTTATACAGCCCCATGTATTATACAATCCATTCAAAGTATACACTCACTGGTTTTCATATTTATCACAGAGTTGTGCTTTCATCACCTCGGTTAATTTTAGAATGTTTTCATTACTCCAAAAGGAAAAATCCCATACCCCCTTATACCTCCCTATAGTTGTCTCTTAGAATTTATTTATCTTCTTTGCCATTGCTACAAAAATATTACAATGTTATTGTTAACTATTGCCCATAACTACATTAGTTGTAATTTTCCCATGCATCACCATATTCTTAACACTTTCAAAAGAACATTCTTGTATTTATAATATTAATCAGTCTTCATCTACCACCGAAATCACTATTTTGTACATACACTATATTATTCTCCAGTTTCCTTTCAAATGACATTTACTTCCACAGACTACCCCTTTCAGCCATAATCACAATTATAAATCAGCAGTGTTACTTATACTCACTATAATGTGTTAAGATTCTCTATTCATTTGCACACTTTTACAATTAACCTTATTAAAAATACTGTATACACTGAGCATCGGCTCCCATTCTCAACCCACCTTCTATTTCCTAGTAACTATATTCACCTATACCTCTGTGAGTTTATGCATCGTATTTAGTTCTATTAATGAGACCATATAGTATTTGTCCTTTTGTGTGTGGCTTATTTCACTCAGCATAATGTCTTCAAGGTTCATCCATGTTATCATGTGCGTCCTGATTTCCTTTCTTCTTACAGCCGAATAGTATTCCAATGTATGTATATACCACGTTTTGTTTAGTCATTGATCACTTGATGGACACTTGAGCTGGTTCCATATTTTAGCACTTGTGAATAATGCTGCTATGAACATCTGTGTGCAAATGTCAGTTTCGCATCCTTGCTTTCAGTTCTTCCGAATGTATCCCTGGTAACGGGATTGCTGGGTCATAACAGCATTTCTGTTTTCACGTTCTTGAGGTATTGCCAAACGATCATCCGCAGAAGCTGCATCATTCTACATTCCCACCATCAGTGAAGGAGTTTTCCTATTTCTCCACATCCTCTCCAGCACTTGTAGTATTCTGGTTTTTTTTTTTTGTTTTTTTTTTTAATTTGATTATGGCCATTCTATAAGGTGGGAAATGGTATCTCATTGTAGTTTTAATCTGCATTTCCCAAGAGCTAGTGATGTTGAACATTTTTTCCATGTGCTTTTTGGCCATTTGTATTTCCTTTTTGGAGAAATGTCTGTTCAAGTATTTTGCCCATTTTTTACTTGGGTTGCTTGTCTTTTTATTGTTGAATTGTATGATCTCTTTATATTACATGGATATCAAACCCTTGTTGGATATGTGGTTTCCAAATATTTTTTTCCCATGTAGTAGGCTACCTTTTTACTTTCTTGACAGTCTTTTGAAGAAGAAAACATTTAATTTTGAGGAGGTCCCGTTTATCTATTTTTCCTTTCATTGCTCGTGCTTTGGGTATAAGGTTTAAACGACGTCCTACACAAGATCTTGAAGATGTTTCCCTACATGTTGTTCTAGAGATTTTATGGTTGAACTTTTGTATTTAGGTCTTTGATCCATTTTGAGTTAAATTTTGTGTAAAGTGTGTGGTAGGAGTCTCTTTCTTTGTTTTGGCTTTGGATATCCAGTTTTCCCAACACCATTTGTTGAATAGACCGTTCTGGCCCAGCTATGTGGATTTGACTGCCTTTGCAAAAATAAGTTGATCATAGATGTGATGATCTATTTCTTTGTCCTTGATTCAGGTCCATTGGTCAATATGTCTGTCTATATGCCAATAACATGCTTTTTTTTTTTTTTTTTTTTTTTTTTTAACCACTGTAGCTAAGTAATATGTTTTAAAGTCAGGAAGCAAGAGTCCTCCAACTTTGTTCTTCTTTTTTAAGGCATTTTTTTGCTATTCAGGGCCCCTTACCCTACCAAATAAATTTGATAATTGGCTTTTCCTTTTCTGTAAAAAAGACCTTTGGGATTTTTATTGGGATTGTGTTGAATCTGTAAATCAGTTTGGGTAGAATTGACATCTTAATTATATTTAGTCTTCCAATCCATGAACATTCTTTCATTTATTTAGGTCTTCTTTGGTTTCTTTTAACAATGTTTTGAAATTTTCTGAATATAGGTCCTTCATGTTATTGGTTAAGTTTATTCCTAAATATTCGATTCTTTTAGTCACTATTATAAATGGAATTTTTTTCTGACTTCCTCAGCTTGATCATCAGTAGTGTACAGAAACACTACTGATTTTGGAATATTAATTTTGTATCCTGCCACTTTGCTGAACACGTTTATTAGTTCTAGTAGTTTAGTTGTGGATTTTTTGGGATTTTTTTCATAGGATCATATCATTGGCAAAAAGCGAAAGTATTATTTCTTCCTTTTCTATTTGAATGCCTTTTATTTCTTTATCTTGCCTAATTGTTCTAAATAGAACTTCTAGCACAATATTGAATAATAGTGTGATAGTGGGCATCCTTTTCTTGTTCCCATCTGAGCTGGAAAGCTTTTGGTCTTTTACCATTGAATACAATGCTAGCTGTGGGTTTTTTTTTTTTATAAATGCACTTTACCATGTTGAGAAAGCTTCCTTCTATTCCTATCTTTTGGAGTGTTTTTTTCAAGAAAGGATGCTATATTTTGTCAAATGCCTTTTCTGGGTTAATGGAAAGGATCATGTGACTTCTTAAATTTATTAATGTGGATTATGACATTAATTGATTTTCTTGTGTTGAACCAACCACTCATGTATACCTGGGATAAAACCCACTTGATTGTGGTGTATAATTCTTTTAATTTGCTTTTGGATTTGGTTTGCAAGTATTTTGTTGAGGATTTTCTTTGTAATTTTCTTTTCTCGTAGTATTTTTATCTTGTTTTGGTATTAGGGTGGTGATGTTGGCTTCGTTCCTTGGTAGCATTCCTTCCTGTTCATTTTTTCGGACCAGCTTGAGCAAGATTGGTATTTGATCATCTTTGAATGATTTGTAGAATTAACTTGTGAAGCCATCTGGTCCTGGGCTTTTCATCTTTGGGAAGATGGTTGTTTCAGTCTCTTTACTTGTGATTATTTTGTTGAGATCTTCTATTTCTTCTAGGGTTAGTGTAGGTTGTTTGTGTGTTTCTAGGAATTTTTCCATTTCGTCTACATTGTCTAGTTTTTTGGCATACAGTTGTTCATCATATCTTCTTATGATCTCTCTTATTTCTGTAGGGTCATTGGTAATGTCCCCCCCTCTCATATCTGATTTTATTTATTCACATATTGTCTCTTTTTTCCATTTTCAGTCTAGCTAAGGGTTTGTTGATTTTGTTGATCTTCTTGAAGAAACAACTTTTGTTTTTGTTAATTCTCTGTTTTGTTTTTTTTTTTCCCTCAATTTCATTTATTTCTGCTCTGATCTTTATTATTTCTTTCCTTTGGCTTGGTTTGGGATTAGTTTGCTCTTCTTTTTCTAGTTCCTCCAGGCTTGCAGTTAGGTCATCAAATTTAATTCTTCTTTAATGTAAGCATTGAAGGCTATGGATTTCCCTCTTAGCACTGCCTTTGTTGTATCCCATAAGTTTTTTTTTTTTTTTTTTTTTATTGTGGGTAAAAATCAAAATTTTCACAATACATACCAATATTTGTAAAATGATATATAAATATATATGCATATTTGTGCATTTGCTTACAAAAATGTTATTTATATATATTTTAAAAGGTGCTTAGATTACCTAAATATTACATGGAACCTGCAGGGATTCCATGTTCCCCACCTCCCACACCTCCCACCACATCCCACACAAACATCTCCCACAAGTGTGGCCCATCACCCTCAATGGACTTACACATCCTGGGGCCTTGCCATCAACCATAGACCACAGTTCACACTGTAGACCACACTCTCTCCCACACAGTTCTGAATGGTGTGTACTGATTTAAAATGGCCTACATCCGTTGCCACAATGGCACTCAGGACAACCTCCAAGTCCTGAAAAAGCCCCTGTATTTCAACTGCACATCCCCTCCCTGCCCCGAAAGTGTCCAGTGGCCACCGGCTCCACCTCATTGTTATAATTTCTTCCATTGCTAGAATCACCATATGTGTACAACCGAATTCCATCAAGTCCACTCTAGTCCATAGTACTTCCCCCAATCCTGAGGGGACTGGGATGGTGATGTCCACTCCACCTCCAAGTGAGAGAGGGCTTATATCCCATAAGTTTTGATATGTTGTGTTCTTGTTTTCATTCATCTTGAGATATTTACTGATGTCTCTTGCAATTTCTTCTTTGACCCACTGATTATTTAAGTGTATTGTTTAATCTCTATATAATTGTGAAATTTCCCCTTTTTCTGTCCATTATTGATTTCTAGCTTCATTCCATTATGATCAGAGAAAGCGTTTTATATAATTTCAGTCTTTTTACACTTATTGAGACCTGTCTTGTGACCCAACCTATAGTCTCACCTGGACAAGGATCCATGAGAACTTGGGAACAATGTATATCCTGCTGTTTTGGGGTGTAATGCCCTATAAATGTCTGTTAGGTCAAATTCATTTATCATATTATTGAAGATCTTTGTTACTTTATTTATCCCCTGTCCAGATGTTCTAGCCAATGCTGTGAATTCTGTATTGAAGTCTCCAACTTTATAGATGTCTATTTCTCTTTTCAGTTTTGTCCATTTATGCTTCGTGTATCTTGGAACACCCAGATTATATGCATAAATATTTATTATAGCTATTTCTTCATGGTGATTTGCTCCTTTTATTAATATATAATGACTTTCTTTATCCATTATAACCCTTTTGTATTTAAAATCTCTTTTGTCTGATATTACCATCACTATTCCAGTCTTTTTTTTATTACTCTGTGTGTGGAATATCTTTTTCCAACCTTTTACTTTCAACCTCATTATGTCCTTATGTCTGAGGTAAGTCTCTTGAAGACAGTATATAGATGGCTAATATTTTTTAAATCCATTCTGTCAGTCTGTGTCTTTTGATTGGGGAATTCAATCCATTATTGTTCATTGTTATTACTGTAAAGGCGTTACCTACTTTGTCCATTCTACCCTTTGGCTTTCTTTTGTCATATCTTACTATTGTCTGTCTTTTTACTCTTTAAGTTACATTTTACTAATAATCTTCATTTCTATACTCTTTTCCATATCTCTCACCCTGCTTTTTACTTTCAGGCTGTAGCACTTCATTTACTATCTCTTGTAAATCTAGTCTTTTGGTAACATACTGTGTCAGCTTTTGTTTGTAAAACTTTAAACTTACCCCCTCCTTTTCTTTTTGAAGGACAGTTTTGCCAGATAACTTGGCTGGCAGTTTTTCTCTTTCGGTTCCTTAAATATATCATACCACTTTCTTCTTGCCTCCATGCTTTCTGATGAGAGAGCGACACTATGTCTTATTGAAGTTCTCTTATATATGACACATTGCTTTTCTTGTGCTGCTTTCAGAATCCTCTCTTTATCTCTGGTATTTGTCATTCTGATTAGTAAGTATCTCGGCATAGGTCTGTTCACATTTATTTTGTTCGGGGTGCATTGACCTTGGATATTGATATTTGTCTTTCATAAACATTGGGAAGTTTTCAGTCATTATTTCCTCAAATATTCTTTCTGCCTCTTTTCCATTCTCTTCCCCTTCTTGGACACTGATAACATGTACTTTTGTGCATTTCACGTTGTCATTCAATTTCCCGAGAACCTGTTCCATTTTTTCCATTCTTTTCTCTTTTTGTTCTCCTGTCTTTTCAGGTTCAGATGTTCTGTCCTCGATGTCACTATTTTGTCCTCCATCAATTCAGATCTACTATTATATGCATCTAATGTATTTTTAAACTCATCCATTGTGTCTTTTATTCCCACAAGCTCTGTTAATTTTCTTTGCAGCCTTTCAAATTGTTCTTTATATTTATCCAGTGTTGTCTTAATATCGTTTATCTCTTTAGTTATATTTTCCTTCAACTCCTTGAATTGATTTAGAAGATTTGTGTGATTATCATTGATTAGTTATCTTAAATCCTTTGTCTTGCCAGGATTTTTGGTTTGTTCCTTTGGCTGGGCCATGTTTTCCTGTTTCTTAGTATGGCTTGTAATTTTTTGCTGATGTCTGGACATCTGAGTATGTTGGTGGGTTTACTGTTATGGTCAATTCCTCTCTTGCCTAGCAGTGGCTTTGCTTCATGGCTCCTCCTTGATTTTTTGTTCAAGTTATTTAAGTCTTTAAAATTGCCCAGATTAAGTTATCAAAATAGGGCCAGGGACTCACTATTGGGGCACATATCCGCCTCCAGGAGTTTCAGACAAGAGACACCTAAAAGTGATTTTTCTCCTTGCAGTTTCCTGGTTGGCCAGAAGATGGTGCTTGTTGACTGATTTTTTTCCATGGAGGTAAATCTTTCAACCTCCACTTCCCCATGATTCTGGTCTGGCCAGAGCTGAGATTCAAAGCAGATTCTGCTGGCCAAATTCACTGAGAAGAAACTACTCTCCACCCTCTGCTGTACACTCCCTCTTCCCAGGGGGAAGACATCTGTTCCCCTGTCAGTTGGCTTCAGTGAGCCATGGGTTTTATCTAGGCTGTTTGCCTTGAGGGTAGGGCATGGGTGCCTTTATAGGCTGTGGGGGTTGGTAACTCTCAGTTTTCATTTTGGATTCTTTGTCTCTCTGTCAATCGCCCTCCTGGGGGTTGCACCACACTCTCCTGGTCTGCAGAGCCCCAAAGCTGCTCCCTCAGGCAGCTTTTTTGCCCTTCCTCTGTTGTTTTTGTTAGAGAGTTGAGCCCTGGCTTCCTATTCCAACACCATCTTGCAGGAGCAAGTCCCTCTCATATGTTTTTGTTTAATTTGATCTTTATAACAATTATGTGATGTAGGTTAGGCAAGGTTTTTTTTTTAATAATTTTTTATTTTTTGTAATTCTCTTTATGGATGGTGTAATTGAGACTCACTGAAATGGACTATTTCAAGATCAAGCTAGTAAGTAAAGACTTGATATATATATATTTTTTTTAAAGATTTTATTTATTTATTCATTTATCTCCCCCTTGCTGCTTGTGCTCACTGGGTCAGCTAACCATGCCTTGCGGGCGGGCTTAGCCTTCACCAGGAGGCCCCGGGAACCGAACCCGGGCCTCCCATATGGTAAACGGGAGCCCTACTGATTGAGCCACAGCCGCTTCCCAAGACGTGATATTTTAATCCAGGTGTTTTGACTTGTAGCTTGGAGTTCTGTCCTCTATAATGGGTCCCTCAAAATATCATCAAACCCATGATGAAAAATGCTATTAGTTGCTTTCTCTCTATTTTTGTACTTTGATTAGTGTTTTATTCATCTATATTTTATTTGCACCTTTTTCATTTATTTATCCTTCCATTCATTCGTCCATCCATCCATCCACCCATCAAACATTCTTTAAATATCTATTACACACCTGGGTCAATACTAGCTACTGTGTTAGTGAGAATAAGACATGGACTTTGTCCTTGAAGAGTGTGTCTTTGGGAGAAGGGAGTGTTTTAAATGAGAAGTATGGTATATGTTTTGAATCATGGTACTGATGAGAAGATCCATAAGTCTACTCCAAGAATTACAGAATAATTTACACTTTGACTTTGTAGTGGTATATTTTTTCAGGTGACTATCCAGGCTTTCCTAGTATGAACTCAGGTAGTCCTGGGATGAAATAATTGGAGTGAAGGCAGACTGTATAGGAGATTAGAGCAGCTCCTGAGAACTCTGTTACATTTAAAAGCTAGAGAGTCTGGGACACAGCAGTGAGGCCGTGATGACTCTCCCAGTGTGGCTCATCCCTTCTGTGTGCTCCTCCAGCACCTGATCCTTGCTCTCACCTAGTACTTTATATACTTTATAATAATCAGTTATCCACTGGTGCTCTAGTGCTTCGAGGCCACTTGTCACAAACATCTCTAGAATACTTAACTTGGCACGTCCAACTTGTGCACACAGTATTAGTGCATTTTATGTACTCTGCTCAGACATTTTTCCTCCCTTTTCCATTCCCTATTATAATGCTATGTATTTCCATAGTATTTTAGAGCTTACAGATATCATCTCATTAGAATGTCCCATCTAAAATGTAAGAATTCCAACCTCATTTCCAATTTTCCCTAGGCAGTTCACTCTCCTGTGTTCCTAAAGCCCCCATCTTCCCTTCTCACTCTCAGCTGATGATCTTACTTATTTCACTGAGAAAAGAGAAGCAGTTAGAAGAGAACTTCTGCATTCTCCCATTACTAAGCCAGCCAGCCTACCATGAACTCCACCTTTGCTTCTTTCTGAGGCCACCATCTGCACCTCTGCTCTGTATCTCAGGTGGAGGTATACCTATGCTGTTTCTCTCTGGAATCAACAGGTTTTACTCTTTACCAGATCTTTTCAGAATTATTCACATCAGCATATAAACATGTGATAACATCTCACTGTTTCTCAAACATATTAAGAACATCTTTCTTGAAACCTTCTCCTAGATATACTCATGGCTTGCACCCTTACGTCATTCAGACAAATGTCATCTTATCAGAGAGAACCTCCCTGTATGGCTTACTTAAAATATTAACTCCTATCATTTCTCTGTCTGACCCTTCTTTATTTTACTTCATAGCATTTCCCCAAGATTGTTATGTATGTTTGTTTTAGTTGCTTAGGCTGCTCAAAGCAGATACCATGGAATGAGTTGGCTTTTAACAATGGAAATTTATTAGCTCAGATTTTTGAGGCTGAGAAAAATGTCCAAATCACAGCATCAGCAAAATGATGCTTTCTTCTTGAAGACTGGCTGCCGACAATCCTGGACTCCTTTGCTATATGGCAAGGCACATGGTGGTGTGTGCTGGTCTTTACCTTCTCTTCCAAATTTCATTGCTTTCAGCTTCTTATTTCTTTAGCTTTCTCTCTCTTTCTCTGAATTACATTCTCTTATAAATGATTCCAGTAAGAGGATTAAGACCCATCCTGAGCCACACCTTAACTGAAGTGATCTCATCAAGAGTCCTACTTATAATAGATTTATACCACAGGAATGGATTAGCTTTAAGAACATCATTTTCTGAGGGTATATCGAGTTCCCAACCAAACCACCACAGTGTTTATTGTCTGTCTCCAGTTTCAACTCCACATGAGAGCAAGAGTTTTGTGTATTTTGTTCACCTCTCTCCATGGTGCCCAGAAGAGTGCCTTGATATTGGAGAAACCCCAAAATATTTCTTTTCTTAACTTTACATTCCCCCTTCAGCTACTCTACAATTTCTCTGCTTCCTTTTATAGTGAAATTCAGACGAGTTGTCTAAACTTGTTTGTCCATTTACTCTCTGCTCAGTCTCTCTTAAACCTACTTCATTTGGATCTCATCCCCACCACTTCACTGAAATGGCACTTGGCCAGGCCACCAGTAAATATCACGTTGCCAAATGTAATGTCAGTTTTAACCTGTCTTCTCTTGTAACCTCTAGCATTCCCCATCGTTGACTAATTTTTTTCCTTTGTAAACAGCTTATATCACTTGGCTCTTGATTCTCTTCGTACTGTACAAGCCCTTCCCTGTAATTCTCCTTGGTTGAATTCTAACCTTTTTCTCAACCTCCTTATACCTGTAGCTCCAGCTGCCTACTTGACTTCTCATTTGGATGTCTAAAAGCTATTACAAACCTAACATAATGAAAAATTGATGTTACTCCTCACCTCCCTCCATGGAAACTTACTTTTACTCCAGTATTCCCTCTTTTAGTATATAGTACCTCTGTTACTCTGTTATCATTCTTTTTCCTCTCTGTCTGCATCCCACATCAGGAAACCTGTCAGCTCTACATTTAGATTATACCCAGATTCTGACTACTTCTCAGCACTTCTACAGGTAACATTCCAACAGAGGTCACCACCATCTTTTGCTTGGAATATGCTAATAACCTCTCAACTAGTTGTCCTGCTCCCAACATGGCAACGCAAGTGATTCTTTTAAAGTGGAAGAGTCATGCCACTTCTCCGCCCACACCCCCGCCCAATGGTGCCCATCATACTTGGAGCAAACTCCAAAGTCCTTCCCATGATCTATAAGACCCTTTTGGCAGGTATCCGGCACTGCTAAGTCTGTGCCCTCATCTTCTTCCACTTGCCCCTCACTGTGCTCTGGTCCCACCAGCCCCAGTGCGCTTCCTTGGCTCACCACCCCCTCTCCACACAGGGCCTTTGTGTTTGCTGCCAACTTTGTTTAGATCTTTCCTCAGTGTTACTTCCTCAGAGAGGCTTTCCTGACCACTGCTCCAAAATAGCGCCTGTTGTTACTCTTGATCCTTCTACCCTATCCTTTTTATTCTTGGCCCTTAATACCTACCAGTGTTAATTTTTATAACCATTCATTTGCTTATTTTCTATCTCTTCCACAAATGTAAACTCCATGAATGTGGGAACTTATTCTGTCTTGTTCACTGTCATGTGTTGAATGAATGAATTTAGTCCTTACAACACTGGGAATGATGAAGTAACAATGATTAATCTTTTATATTCTGGGTGCTCTTTCATAAGCATTTGTGAATATTATATTTTTGTTTAATTTAATCACTGGCAATAACCCTCTATGCCCTCTCTGTAGGAAATATCTCCATGTCATAGATGAAAAAAACTGAATCACGGTGACCAGTAAAAGGAGACCTGGGATTCAAACCCATGGTGTATCTGGTTCAAAAGTAATGCCCTTTCCACATAATTTATATTCTTTATAAATATATAGATTTAGATATATGTTACAGATTATTAACAAATGATAAGAAATTATTATATAACTTCTTATTTCCACTTAGCTGAGAATACTGAGGACAAAATGATGAGTCAGTTGTATATGGCCACGCAGCCAGGAGGTATGCAAACAGGGCCCTCAGATCCTGGTTTTCCGATTATGCTTCAGTGGCCTCTCTTTGTACAACCACAGACCTTTGGTGACACAGACTCTCTGTGCTTCTTTATCTGGGCAGCTTTCATGATTTCCATTTATTATATTTGACCTGTTGTGAACATCTTCACATTCAACACTTTGTTTTTCAAAATCTAGTACTAAAGTTTGTATCACGATTTTGCTTCATGTACTCATTAAACTTCTGTTAATCTTTATAATATCTGAGTAAGATGAAGGAAAACAACAAAAACACTGAAATTTTCTATTTTACTTGTATTCACTTTCTGTGGTGCCAATATACAATCTGACTCTTACCAGGAATAGTTTATTGCTCGGGTATAATTTGCTGGTTCATTGAGTCATTCCAGGTGTGAGAAAAACCCTCATTTAAATATTTACTGATTGCAAGAAAAATGAGATAATTTACTGAAGGCCTATAAAAATAAAGTGGGTTAGGGTAACTGATACACTGGATCGTAATCTCCATTTTAATTAAATAATTACATTTATAATTAGCAGGAGCAGAATCTAAGATTTACCACTTATAGAAATAAACTGGAGGCTGAGATTGCAAACTAGTATTTCACTGATTTTTCAGAAGCAAACCTGTGAATCCATTCATAAATGATATGTCCATACCCTGTATAAGCTGGTGTTTGGGAAATACATATCAAAACATATCCCAGAGATGAGGTAAGATTTGCTTCTATGAGTAATATTATAGCACGTCCCATTTTGTTGCTGAAACCTCTCTGGTGTTTATTCTGCTCTAGGTGGCTTGCTGTATATCTGTCCAGGCTACTGTTATAATTTTGTTAGCTTAGTTTTAAAAATTGCTTGTCCTGTGTTGTGCAATATAGGAAAACTACATTTGCTGGAGGTCATAGAGTTGTCAGTGTAACACCTAAAAGAGATTGTATATACGATACAAGAGAGCACAATGTCCTCTGAAATTTAAATTGCCTTATGTTGAAATAATGAGTTTGGGATATATGGAGTTAGATCTTGAAAATTGCCTCTAAAATTACTACTCCATCTTTTCTCATATAATATTTATATTTTATGCAGCATACTAGTCTTTTCAGTATCCTTCCTTAAAATGGTAGGTTCTTTTCAGGATTTCAGTGTGGCTTATGCATGCTGAATTTAGGATGGATTTTTGTGAATTTCTCCCACTTGCCCACTCTGGTCTCAGCCAGTTTTCAGAGAGGAGGATGATCATTTTCAACATTCTAAACTTTGCATGCAACTTAATGTGTTATGTATAATATACACCTATGCTTATGCTTACATATGGCTCTCATTTGCCCTGCATAGATGTTAAATATTATAGAATAGTAAGCTTAAGATATTCATTTTTCATAGAAATGTACTATCTCAAAAATAGTTTGTAGACTAGGTAACACTCTGGTGTAATTGTCAGAGTGGAGCCCAGGGGTCCACACATTTGTCCTCCGAGTGCTTTGTTCTTGAGCATCAACACGGTGAATGGGACACATAATTGAGTACTAAACTCATGTTGTTTTCTCCATGTTTAATTTTAATACTTTTTCTATGCAAATAGGGCCAACCATTTTCTTTAGCAGTTGTTTCTTTGATTATTTTCCACTTAGAGATGTGTGAGTCAGAATACTATTCTTATGCTCAGCAAGTATATTAAGATGAATTTTCACAGGAGTCTTTATGAGTGAGACGATCTTTAACATCAAGTAGGGAATTCAGATCACTTCAGAGCTGGGAACATAGGCATAGATTTTACTCATGCTTTTTTTTAAGTGGAAAGAGAAACAGATGCAGTTTGGTCGATGCTACTGTTGGGTGACTCTGTCAACCTTAATCTCTCTCTCACTTGAAATGGCTATGGAGTTTGAATGTCTGATGGCCAGACTTTTGCGTTCTGGTTTTTTCCGTGCATGTCAGTTTTCTTAAGGTGAAGGTTGTTATGGATTGAATGTGTTCCACAAAAAGATACGTTGAAGTCCTAACCCCTAGTAACTAGAACATGACCTCATTTGAAAATAGGGTCGTTGCAGATGGAATTAGTTAGGATGAGGACTGCCAGTGCAAGAGACAAGAAATTAGCTGGCCTGTACAATGGGGATTTATTAGGTTAAAAGCTCACACTTCTGAGTCCATGAGTGTCCAAATCAAGGCATGGTCAGAGGTGCTGCCTCACTGAGCTGCAGCAGTGGGTGCTCGGACACAGGGCTGGGCACAGTGGTGACTCTGCAGCTCTCCACCTTCTCCTCCAGGCTCATGGTCTCCCTGAGCTGCAGCTGTGGGCCATCAGGCACGTGGCGGCATCTGCTCATCCCCCCTCTCCTCTGGGCCTCGTTGCTTTTGTTTTCTGACTAAAGTGGCTTCCTTGGCTCCTGGGACCTTCTCTCTCAGCTTCTGGGTGTCTCCCTGTCTGCAGGTTTTGAGTTCCTCTGTTTATAAGACCCACACTGGGTTACACAATCTTATCAATAGCCCATAACTGAAGTAATTTGAATCAAAAGGTCCAACGTGTGATAGGTTTACACACACGGGAATGGACCAGTTCCAGGAACAGTGTTTTCTGGGATTCACAAAAGCTTCAAAACGCCACAGATGGATGTGAAGATGGAGCTCTGTTACGTTGCCACAAGTCAAGGAATGCCAAGGATTCCTAGAAGCTAGGAAGAGGCAAGGAAGGATCCTCTCCTAGAGGCTTCAGAGAACGCATGGCCCTGCTGACCCCTAGCTTTTTGTGCTTCTAACTTCCAGAACTGTGAAACAACTTATTTCTGTTGCTTTAAGCCCCCCAGCAGCCCTAGGAAATGAAGACAAATTAGATGCTCAATATTTTAAAGCTTCCTGCATTGTTAGGATTTACATAAATTGCATATGTAATCCAAGCCATTGTAGGCTCTTAAATTACTTTTGTCTTTTCCTACCCCAATTTTTACTTCACTACAGCTATTAAAATGTTTAATAAACTTACTTATTTTCAAGGATTTATATAATTCAGGAACAAAAAAGTTTCCTCTGCCTCATGGTTTCTGGAGAACTATGTTTTCTTTGCCAAGAATCTATGAGAGAGTTTGCTGTCACTAAGTCTTTGGTGATATTCTTGAGGACAGTGTCATTTTTGTTTCAGATTTTGAATACAATTTCACTAGAGAATAAATGAGATTCATTGTGCCACGATACTGAAAATTATTGTTTATGTGGTCTTATGAGTGCATTCAGCCCTGACCCACCTCAGTTCTTTTGTGCTGGGTGCCAGATAGATTCAGAATTGTACCTGCATCCAGCAGCTCTTTGTATGATATTCCAGTTGTGCTGTTTAGTATACCGACCATTGCCCTTGAGTGTGTGTGTTTAGCTTTCCTTTAGTAATTTAGCAATTCTAATATTCATCTGCATACCAGTCAGAGGGGTGTGGTGGGGAAAGGGGTCGCGGGGTGGTGGGGTGGGGAAAGGGATCTCGGGGTGGTGGGGTGGGGAAGGGGTTGGAGGGAGCAGTCGGTGGCAGCTTAGGAGCTATGCACCAGCAGTGGTTAGAATTGCCTGTTCATAGTGGTTGTTGGTTTTCCTACTGTTTCGAAGTTCCATACAGAGTGCTATGCCTGCTCCTAGGGCAGGCCTCTCCCATTGCCCGTGCTCCCTCCCCCTGGTACACCACTGATCCTATTTATTATTTCATCTCTTAGGCTTTCAGGGTAACAGGGAACTTGAAAAAGCAGTAATTGAGGAGGGGGACATTGTACTGCATTTTAAGCAAACAACACTATCAGATACTTTGATGCCTTCCAAAGGACATGGCAGGTGCTAAGACATTCATTTTACTACCTTAGCCCAGCAAATTAGGCTTAAAACAAGTATTTGATTTTTCCATCTCTAAATGGAAGTTACAAAGCTCCCTTCCGCCTCTTCTGTCCCTGTTGATCTCTCTTTTCTACATGGCTTTTCTCTGTCGTTTCCTAACAATCTACCCAGTAGCATTACTTTAGACCGCCCTTTCTTACTCTTATTTTCAATCATCAACTACATCTTAATTACCTGTTAATGATATATCCAACCTTCTCTTTCTCATCTCTCTGTTGCCTGCTGCATCTCTTTTCAAGCACATCTGCTTGCTCTTTTCTATAAATTTGTTTCTCATTTGGCTCTCTGTGTTTTTGCTAACACAATTCAATCTGCGTATAGTAACTCTGTTCCCTTTTTCTGCAGCAACATCATCAAAGCATATTTGATTAAAGGAAATCAGAGGATTTTATTAGGGTCACTTTCTGGATAGCATGCTTAATTTCCTTAGCCAGATTTCTAGTGCAGTAATTTTATAGCGTTGTAGGAGGCAGTGTAGCAGAGAGATTAGGAACATATTACAGTCAGGTGGACCTATGTTTGGTCCCACTTAACCACTTCCCAGCAGTATAACTATAGGCAGATTCCTTAATCTCTTAAAGCCTCCCTTTTCTAATATGTGAAGTATGCACGATGCTACTCACAGTGCCCTTCTTTTATTAGTTCATTGATTATCTGCTCTATGCCAGATGCTCTGCTAACATGGCTTTTGTCCTTGATATATCTCTGAGATAATGCACAGTGCCTGGCAACTTAATGATTGTTAGCTACCCCAAGGGAGGAGGGATTGCCAGCATATAAGAAATGAGAGCTCCTTTCCCTTAGAAGGGCATAGAAATTATGCATTCATCTTCTTCTTCAAATTTCTTTTACTGAATACCTACTATGTGCTGGGTACAAGGTGTAGAGTTTGAGCAAGATACAGGATCATAGACTCTTGTGGGAGAAGACAATGAACCAAAAAAAAAAACAAAAACCCACAACAACCCACCCCCCAATGAAGACAATCACATGTGGGATCTGTTTCCTAAAGGATTAGAGAAATGGGGGTGGGCAAGGGTGGTAACAAGACTGGGAAACAACAGACTTGGCAAAGATTTGGGGGAAGACTATTTCTGGCAAGGGGATAATTAAGCCCATGGCAAAAGGGCTTGCACATTTGAGGAATGGGAAGTAGGCCTGTATGGCTGGATCATAGTGAGCAAAACAGAGTGTGTGAGATGTGGCCGAGATAGGCTAGGAATAGGCCCTCAGAGGAGCTGACTATCCCAGGCCAGGGCCATGCCTGTGAAGGCAGAAAGAACTTAGGTGCTTAGTCAAAGGGAAATAATAGGACAGTGCCAGGTTTCTGGTGTCAATTATTGGTTGGGTGGCAGTCCCACTTATTATAGATAAGAATAGGATGGGCAGAATTTGGGGGAATTAAAACATGATTTACACTGTGGGTTTGTTAAATTCCAAGGAGATATAAACCTTTAAACCTGTGATTATTTGTGGCTATTCCTAAGGTAAAGGCTTATCTACATCTTCTTTTATGTTTCTCTCTGTTTCTATAATATTTAAGAAAGGCATCCAATTTTCTAGTTTTTATTTTTGCTAAATTCTTAGTGGGGAGGAAGCTAAAAATTCAAGTGACTGAAGATTTCTCCTAATTGGTGAGGAAACCATCAAAGCTGGACTCTAGATTAGAGGGTTGATGACAATCAAATAGTTAAGGGACACTAAAGGCTTTATCTAGAGTTTAATGGTGCCGTAAATTTACTCAGCACTGATAGATTTCCTGATTTAGTGTATTAAAGATGAAAAAGGTAAATTTCCCTTCTTACGAAAGTGCTTATTTTTGTAAACTGGGAATAGAAAGGCATTGCCGAAATGTTTATATATTCAGAGAAAATTGTGCTTTCTGCTTGGACTTTTGGAAAGTCTCAAGTGACTTGAGACTGTTGGAAATTAAGGAAGACATCTGAAGTCTTGATCATCTCAGATATTTTGATGTCTCTGTCCAGCTCCCCTTCAATTGACATTCCACAGGGATGTTGATAATGCTGGCCTCCCGGTCCGTAATCTCTTTACATGTCGTTTTGTGTACATGCTTTTGCATCACATTCTTAAGCCCAGAATAAGAGATTTCTTCTGTAGCTATAGCATCTTATGAGATAAAAAAGATCTTACTGCCACCTTGCATGAAGCCACATGCACAGCATGAGTAGTTAGGATACTAATGAAATATCCCTTAGTTCCTTCTTAAAAAAATAAAGGCGTTAGACAGGCTTATACAGGAAAAGTAAAAGGTATACCCGTTTATACTTAATTTATGTTCCTTGAATTTGCACAGGGGAGGTATTCTCTTCTTTCCTTTCACCTTTTCTATATAATCATAGGATGTGAGTTCTGGAAGGGACCTTGGAGGGCATTTGGTTCATCTGCTGGTGAGGAAACGGAAGACTAGGTAGTAATACTGTTGTCCAAACCAGATCACATTACTGAAGATAAAACCATCACCAAGGAGAATATATTTTCCTCAGCATTCCTATACTGCCAATTTATTGGCCCTTCCTACCTCTCAGTGGACTTTCACATACCCACTCGTTTTAAGTGTATGATAGATTACGAGTTTTGCTTCAGTGCCATCAGTTTTATTGTAAATAGTATGTCTTTTGGCCAGGAGCCCCCAACTACTTATTTGTGGATTCTGCCGTACTTGAGTGCACTTTGATATCATGGTTCCTCTCTTTTCCAGGGCTAGTGACCATTGTTACTGATGTCCACTCTGCTTGATCCTTCAGGCTGCCATGTCTGTCCCCACGTCACATAATAGATCCACGTTAAAGAGCACTCTCTCCCCACATTGGTCTTTTACGACTTCAGTTCTAAAGTGCTCTCCTTGGCCTACTCCTAGCCATTGAATCGCTTGGTCATCGGTCTTATAGTTGATTCTATTATTTTTCTTGCTGCTTCTGTTGAATCATTCATGATTTTGGTGCCTGTTAACAACAATTAGGGTCTACTTCCTATTACATTTTAAGTAGACTCTTACGGGGCTTTGACTTTTATATCCAACTGCTCTGGCTTTGGAGAAAGGAAACTAGACAATTTGGGATTGCTATGTTTGGAAACCATATGTATGTTAGGTATAAGTAAATATTATAGAAGTTCGTACCCAACACTCTGATGGTAGGACATTAGCTAAAACCCTTGATGACTCCTGTTTACTTCTTTCCAACGGTGTTTTCCCACCCCACCCCGTCACTCAACCCCCAAGGTAAACTCAAGGCTCTTGAGTTTTGTGTTAATCATTTCTGGTCTTTTACTTATGGTTTCACTTTATATGTATGGGTCTCTCTATATATTGTCAAGTTTGGTGTATTTTTGACTTGATATAATTGTAATATACTACCTATGTCTATTCTTCTGTGACATGTTTTTTTTTTTTAAATTAAAAAAAAATTTTTTTTAACTCAACATTAAGTTTATGCGATTCATTTTTGTTGCTGTATATAGCTGTAATTTATTCATCTGTACTGCCGGGTACTTGTTTATGGCTATATCATAATTAGTTTATCTACTAGTTATGGGCATTTGGGCTGTTAACAACTTTTTAATAGCAACAATGCTATTGTAAATCTTCTCTATGCTTCCCCACACTTCCTAAAATTTCTCTAGGATTTACTTAGGAATGGAGCTACCAGATTGTAGGGGATGCTTATTTTCAACTCACCCCTCTGCAGGCTGTAGCTAGTGGCATGCTCAGAGTGACCCTTCTAAAATGTAAGTTAAATTATGTCACTTCTCTCCTTGAGTTCTGTAGTGGAGCTCCATTTTACTCGTTAAAAGCCAAAGCTCTTACACTGGGTCAGTTCCTTCATGAGCTGGCCTGTTACCACCACCTCCTCTCCACCTGCTCTCCCTCACTTTGCTCTAGCCACGAGGTCTTCTTTCCTGGTCTTGAACAAGCCAGGGCCTTTCGCTGGCTATTCCCTCTGCCAGCACTGCCTTCCCCCACACACTCACATGGCTAATTCCCTTCAAGTCTTTCCTCTGCTGTTACTACCCCAGTGAGGCCCTGACAGTTCTGTCTCCCCACCTCATCAACTTTATACTGTTTAATTTTTTTTCCCCATAGACATTTCACCTTCGGCATAATTTACAAATTTGTTGTTTTGTTTTATTTTGTTTATTGTCTCTCCATTTCTGCCAGAATGTAGGCCTAATGGGTTTACGGATCTTTGATTTATCCAGTGATTATCTCAAGGGTTTAGAACGTTTCATAGCACATATGAAATCCTCAGTAAATATTTGTTAAATAATGAATGAATGCGTGAAAGAAGCTGTAGCTGTTGTTTTATAACTGTTTTCCTTATTGTACTGTTTTAAGCAGACATGACAGCATTTGTTACAGAAATCATGTCTTATTCACTAGTCTCAAAATTGTCTGGCATGCAATATTCTAGGACTGGCCCTGCCCCATGCATGTTAGAGCTCTGTTCTAATGAGTTTTAAGGTGATGGGGAGAAGACAAAAGAATTTAATAAAAGGAATTCAACTCAACATATATTTATTGAACATTTCTTATGTGTATTGTCTAAATTGACTGATGATATGATTGCTTTAGGTTTTAAACCATCATCCTTAGTGATGGTTTTTTTTCCATTGGAGTCCTCATTTCAGTGGAATTTAACCTGACCTGCTTGACTGATTAACCACAGGATAAATTATATGGTCAGCTTTTGGGGTTGGAACTAACTATGGAAAATTTTTTAAGAGGTAACTGAGGGAAAGGATCAGTTGTAGAATGTCTGATAAGAACTTAAGGAAACTATTTGGCATGATGTGAATGATTTGGAGTGAATCACTTGGAATGATTTTTTAATGATCAGAGTTATAAAGAGCATTCTTGATTTTTCAAGAGTATGGTGTATTTGGCCTGCTTAGATTGTGTATAGAAAGAGCATTGTAATCAAAGTTTTATTGCGTTTATATTGAAATAGGGGGGAAATGAGGGAATAGATCTTGCTTTTTCTCCGTTAATCCGATTGTGTTTTATATTGATGCTACAGATGCCTTGAATGCATAAAAAATTTGTCATAGATGTAATAGAATAATTTCCCTCTGATATTGCTTTATTTCCTGGCTCTAGGAAGCCATGAAATCACTTGCTAAGTAAAAGGGTTGATGAAGATACCTGTTCTTTTACTACACTAATGGTTATGTGTCCTGTTTCTTTGAGGTTGAAATGTTAAAATATAAATGGTTAGACTCTTTAGGAATTTACCAGTGAGAATCTGTTCAAGTGAGAAAATTTGTTTGACAAATAACAGTCATGCCCCTTTATGTAGTGCCTCTGAGAGCCTTTTGGATGTCAGTCATGGTTTAAGGTACCTGGCCTTGCTCACCTCATCATTTTAGAGATTCTGTACCCTACCCAGTACATGGCAGAGCTGGGATGGAAATCTAGATCTTGATTTTAAAGTCCATGCTCCTTGCAGTCTTTCGCTGCCTCTACTGAGTCATCCTATTTATCATATTTTCGTGTGTTGAGCTTTTCCCGTAATCTCTGCTTAATTAATTGTTTAGAACTAACAAATCATCCGTCTTTGTATACCTTTTTAAGCAAATCACGGTCATTTCACCTCTGATTCAAGTAGCCTAAGATGACTTTTCTAGTCAATTTTGAACCCAGAAGCTGTTGTTGACCTGTATTTTTGTACTTGGTTTTGGAACAATGTGTGTGTCTGCTATTAGAGTCAGTTCTGTTCTTAATGACACTTGATGCCTTGGGATTATGGGAGATGATTTCTTGGTAATACTGGTGATTTAAACAGTGTGTAAGAGTGCAAATGTGGAAATCCTGTATTTTCCTGTTAACCATGCAGGTTGCCCTTGGGGGTCAGTAATGATAGTGAGAAAACTATTGATTGCCTGGTATGGTGGTCACACCCCCTCCCCCTAAGGTACCTTTCTGCAGATAGAATTGCCCTAGGAATTGATCCTGTGGTATTTTTGATGGTTGCTCTTACATTTGGCTCTGAATTTTTAAATGCACTAAACTCATTCTTCTCGAATTGATTTAGAGTATTTAGTCATGTCAAGTCTCCCTGTGTCTTCTCTCTCCCCTGTGCAGGATGATGAAGTGGTTCTGCAGTGTACTGCAACCGTCCACAAAGAGCAGCAGAAGCTGTGTTTGGCGGCAGAAGGATTTGGCAACAGGCTTTGTTTCTTGGAGTCCACGTCCAATTCCAAGGTAGGATAAATCTTTTCAAGGCTCTTCAAATATTTGGATTTTACTAGTGGCTTTAAAGACTTTTATGGACACTCAACTACTTTTTGTGGGACAAATAATATATAAACCAAAGGAGATAAGAGCTATTATTGAACAAATTTTCATTGAAACCCTACTCTGTGCAAAAATCTAGGATATGGTGCTTAACAAGAACAGATAAAGTCCTTGCTCTCATGATGTTTGTATCTTAGTGGAAAAATAAACAAGTAAATAAGGGATATATATAAAATTTCAGAACTGAAAAGGGCTATGCAGAAAATCAAAGCAATATGGTTGATAACGGGGGGGGGGGGATCACTATTTTACAAAAAGTATTTAAGGAAGATGTTTCTGTGGCAGTGACATGTGTACAGACATGAATGAAGTGAGGAAATGAGTGGCACCAAGTTCCCGAGCTTTCCAGAAAAAGCAACCAGGAAATACAAGGGTCCTGAGTTTGCAGAGTGTTTAAGGACCAGCAAGGAGGCCCCTAGGCCTGTTAATTTGATTAGTGCTAGGAGATGAGGTTTCAGTGGGACCCAACCATGTAGGTCCTCTAGGGCCCTGATAAACAGGTAAGATTTCTTTCAAGTCTGAAGGTAGGTGTCACAGAACCATTGGAGCAGGTGGGAGCTGCGGTGTGATTTACATACTTAAAGGATTGTTTTGGCTCATTTATGGATTCGAGGGTAGAGGGAGAGAAAAAGTGGATGCAGAGAGACCAGTTGGAAGGCACCTGCAGAAGTCCAGGCGAGAACTGACGGCTCCTCGGACGAGTGTAGAAGCAATGACAGTAGTGAGATGTGGGTGGATGTGGAATGTGCTTTGAGGATATAGAGGATTGGCTGATGGTAACCACCCTGTGGAACAAGAGAAAGAAAAGAGACAAATATTTCTGGGGAAATCAACTAGAAAGTCAATTTAATAATCCTTAGTGTAGCACTTTTTATTACAGGGTACTTTGCACTGTCTCTTTTAATTTCCACAATTAAATAATGAAGTTTTTGTTATATTCATTTTACAGATGTGGAAACTAAAAACTAACAAAAATTAAGTACCATATTTTAAATATCTAACGTGACTTGATTAACAGTGTTAGAAACTTAGGCCTGGGTCTTTCGGTTTCAAATCCCTGATATTTTCCTCTATACCATAGTACCTCATTGGTGATTCTGGAAAATAATATTATAAAATATACATACATATGTAATTATAGTAATTAATTATAATTAAAAATATATATTTTTATTTATTTTTAAAAGATACTTAGATTACATAAAATGCTACATAAAAAAAATAAGGTATTCCTATATGCCCTACTCCCCCCACCTCCAACTTCCCCCCATATTAACAACTTCTTTCATTACTGTAGTACATTCATTGCAATTGATGAACACATTTTGGAGCATTGCCACTAAGGATGGATTATACTTTACATTGTACTTTTTTTTTTTTTTTTTTAATATTTTAAAAGATGCTTAAATTACATAACTGTTACACAGAAATTACAGGGATTTCCATGTTCCCTACCTCCCACACCTCCCATAACATCCACATAAACATCTTTCATTAGTGTGGCACATCACCTGCAATGGATATACACATCCTGGGGCTTTGCCTCTAAGCATGGACATTGTAGACCCCACTCTCTCCCACACAGTTCTGCATGGTATATGCTGAAGTAAAATGGCCTATATCTGTCATTGTAATGTTACTCAGGATAAGTCCCAAGTCTTGATAAAGCACCTATATTACAACTGCTTTTCCCGTCCCTGCCCCCAAAGTGTCCAGTGTCCAGTGGCACTACCTCACTGTTGTAATTTCTTCCATTGCTTGAATCACATTATGTCTACAACAGAATACCATTAAGTCCACTCTAGTCTATAGCTCTTCCCCCAATCCTGAGGAGCCTGGGATGGTGATGTCCACTCCACCTCCAAGTGAGAGGGGGCTTATATCCCATGGATATGATGGATGGGATTATCCTGCCTGCAGCTGCAGGCTCTCTCCATTTCCTGGGATGGCCATTGTCCATCATCGTCTCCTCACCAGGTGACTTGGGTGAGTCCATTGAATTGATTATAATTTAATACCAGGTGACATTATCGTAATTGTTTGTGGCAAGGCATTATGTGTTTTATAAGCCATACTTAGATTTATTTTCAATTTGACAAGAGTTTATTAAACATTACCTTTCTATAGATCACCATGATGGGTGCCAGTGGAAAATGATTTCTTCTTAAAAAAAGAACATATTAAACATTTTCATATTTGGCACCTTCTCTGTGGTTTCTGACATTTTATAGCAGCCAGAACCATTTAGACCACTTTACTAGCTGCTGTTCTCCTGGTTCTTAATAAAAGAGTTGGTTTCAAATACTCAACGTGAATGCCCCCAGTTCTATAGTAGCAGCCAAAGCATTGAACTCGGCCTAGGTGTTTCTTTAACCTGGTTACTTCCTGTTATGGATTCTTGATGATATAGAAGCTACTGATGAACATTTTAATCCTTTTTGTTGTGGTTTTACCTGGTACCTGCCTGATTCATCTGAAAATTGGCATTTAGGATGAGATATTGTGATTGTTTATCAAGCATAAACAATCAAGATAAACATGTGATTGTTTATCAAGAATGAAGAACCAGTTGAAGTCCAATAAACCAATGTACTTTTACTTTTTACAACATAAATAATGTTTCATAATGTTTCTTTCCGCTCACTCAGATCACTTCATGATCCCTCGTGTTGTCAGTTTTTTTCATAACTCCCATTGTCTTTGTTCTCTTTGACTTGTATGTCTTTCCTGTAGTTTTCTGCCCACTGAAATATTACTTGTCTTTCAAAGCCTGTCTCCTGCAGGCCTTCTATGTTGCCTTTTCCCAATGACTTAGGTCTCCTCTCTGTGCTACTTAATTGCTTTGTTTATACGTCCATTGTGTTGCCATTTGGACTTAATTCTGCATAATACCTGTGCAACCTTCTTTCCCACACACACACATACTCTCAAATACATAAACCAGTTTCTGAACTACCTGATGGTCAGAGCATATCCCATTCATTTTCTTATCTTTTAGTACCAAACACAATGCCTTGAACTATTAGGTGATCCATAAAATTGAATGGATTGCTGTTAGAAATGGAACCAATAATCTTAGGACAATTATATTTTTATAAGATAGACTTTCAATTTTCTAAAGCACCAAAACCCAGTATCTTTGTGTCCTTAAAAACAGGTAAACTTTTGTACATGTGTGTTTCATGCAGGTATTTCCCTATTTGACTTTCGCTGGTAGAAAATGGGAGATGGTCTTTCCCCTCAAATTGGTACATCCTGCATTTGTTTTGAAGGTGGGGAGAACAGGATGATTGTTAGTAGTAAGTAGTCAGACACTGAATGCTGTAAATTATGTATGTGTTCCTGGAAATGATCCTAGAAACATCCTAAACTACAGAAACTTTTAATCAAAGGCAGGGCTTACTTTTTCATGATGGCTGTGTTTCATACTCTTCGGTTATCTATTCAAGCTGATCTTTGTTCATAAATTCAGCATAGATATTCTTGCAGAAAATATAAACATTTAAATCCCATGATATGTTTTAATTAATTATTCATAATTCGTAATTGTGGATATTTGCAATGTAGTCTTTATGAGTATCTTTGTTTTTAGATTTTAGAATTTAAAAGAGTGCTTTTACTTTTAGGAATTAGTCACTCTGAGGCAGTCCCACTTTGTTCTTAATAAAAGCTTAGGGAGAAAATCAGAAGGTATCAGGGAGGCATCATTTTTTAATCTTCTTGTACCTACACATGAAAACAGGCATAGCTACTGAAATGGCAAAACCCCTTACCCACAGACAATATAATATAATAATATAATTTCAGTAAATTTAAATGCATTATTTTATAAACACATGCACACACATTTCAGTTAAAAAGTCAACCCCTATTTAAAAGGGGACAGTTGAAGTCAGGTGCAAGGTAAAGAAAGATGCTCACTATCTCCACTGCTATATGTGGATGTGTTGGAGTTGTGAAGCAATGTAATTGGACAAAGAGATGCAAGACTGGAAATGAAGAAGCAAAATTGTCTCTAGTTGCAGATTATTTGATCATGTATCTTAAGAATCCCAGATGAATCAATGGAAAAAACTCCTAGAAAAAAATGAGAGAAATCCCTAAGGTGCAGATTATAAAATCAAAGTACAGATAGCCATGCCCTTCACGTATATATATAGACAAAAATTAGAAGGAATATTATAGACAAAAATCAGAAGGAACATTGGAGCATGAACATATGTGGAATGATTCTTGGCATATATACATTCATACATGTCTGTGCAATTTTACATACATTATGTTAGTAGAAGGATCAGTAACAGTCTTAGGCCAAATCATATGCCAGTATAATTATTGAACTTTAATACCATGCATGCTTATTTGCTGTTTTCATAACGTATTTATTAATTATGTTTATAGCATTTTTATACGTGCTAATCATTAATTTCATATGTGTGGCATCAGTAAACTTATGAGATAGATGGATTTGAAGTACTGTTTCTCTTTTCTTTGTGGAGTTTTTTAGAAGTCAAGTTGGATCATAGAGTTTTCTGAAGATACTCCTCTCTTATGCGGAAAAGAATACGTGCTTAGTCCCAGGGACATTTGCTCTCCAAATAAAAACTATGATTTTCTGTCATTTATATTTTTAATTAATGCTCTGTACAATTTGATTAACTCTGGAAAACAGTAGGATATTTTATTTCTGGATGATAAATAACTGGCTATAATTTGTATTCCTAAGGGCTGGTGTTAAATATTTTCTACCCTTTCAACTATTTGGCATGCCTTTTTAAAAAGCAGTATTTTGCACTCATTGCTAATTGGATTCTAGTGTGGATAAAGTTGAATGACGCTCGGAACGTGGCCTGGACTGGCTCGCTGTTGCTCGAAGCCATCCTTTATAGCGGAAACTCACACTTCAGACTTCAGCAGTTTGTAAGAATGGCCACTGGTAAGGCAGCATCATGCTACTGCGCTTCCTTCTTCCTTTTCATTTGTAATGATTTTATAATCAGTAAAATATTTGATTAAGCGGAATAATTGCCAGTAAATATAATGTTCCTTTGGTAATTCTAGGGTTCTAACTTTAATTACGTAAAGAACTAATTTTTCCTTGGTATTTAATAATTATAATCAGGCACATCCAATATATCAGCTGACCTTAAATAAATGTTCTGTGTTTTTTCATAGGTAGCAGAATAACTTTGATCAGGTCCAATGGACCATACTAGATTGAGCTGTTAGGAGGTGGGCTGTTGGTTTAAATAATGATCCGGTGGAGAATGGACTAAATGAAACTGCCTGAGTATTTGCTATAGAACTTGAAGTGACACTTTCCCTGGGACATGCTTGGGACGAGATGCAGGTTATGATAATAAGCAGTAGTTAATCCTGGCCGTTCCCTAAGATGCTCTGTGCTGGGGAGTCTCGGCTTGTTTGGATGGTCAGCACTCGTGGCGGTAACTACCTTAAAGTAATCAAATGTCTCATTTTTGACTACCTGAAATTCCAATTTCCACTAGACTATTATAAAAAAAGAAATAGTGACAGTTTGTAAATGGGTCAGAACAAAGATACTGAAAAATATTTAAAACTGAGAAAAGTTATAAACCTGGGAGGTTTTAGCCTAAGAACACAAAGCTGAATCTCATGGAATACCAGTAGGAGCATGGTTTGAGGACCACTGTTTTATACAAATGTGATAATTGAATTAATAGTCATGAAATATGTCCCCCCAAAAGAAAATTCTGCTTTTTCCCCCTTTCTTTGCAAAAATCCATTCTTGTTTAAAGATTCTTGTTTAAAGGTCTTATTACTAAAAGCATAATATTTTTTTAGGGTTTATCTTTGTGGGCTCAGGACAGAGGTAGTAGGAAGATTTTTAAGATTTATTTCATTGCAAAACTTCAATGACTTTGTATGTCTAAGTCTGGTCCGTAGTCACCATATGTATGTGTTTTTTATTAGGCTTCAGAAAAGGAAATTGATCCTTATAGATAGCACAATATCAAGAGGTCTTACCATTTTTTCCCCAATTTCTACAGCATCACTTTAATTAAAAGTATTTCTTCTAACAATGGAACACAATAAAGCAATATTTTACTTTCTGTGACTTCTCATTTCAGAATATTATTCACCACCATAAATTATGCATTAGGGTATTAATGATGCATAATAGTTGTGATATTCCAGATGAAACTGCTCTTCTTATTCAAGTGAGAAGTTTTTGAATGATGAAAATGTCAGTGTAAGATAAATGCTAGATTATGTAAGAAAGACTCACTTTTAAAAGGGACTTTATGAAACATCTTTAACTACAGATGCTTGTTTCTTGTTGGGTTTCCCCTAAAAATTAATTGAAGCAATAAGTGAATTACAGGAAATAAATATTAACATTATTGTTGACCTCTTTACCTGAATCACTGTGACCTTCATGGAATTTTTGAGCAAAAGGGAGGCAGAAGAAAAGAACAATGTGGTTGGGAAAGAACATAATCTATCAGTAACAATATATTTGTTTCTCAAAATCCTTGTGGTTTAGTTATATGATTAATATTTCTTTGCTGACATTTTAAGAGGAAAACAAAGTAGATGATAGGAGTCGCAGATAGGAGTGGCAGTAAAGACATGTTCTAATGATGTTTGAATATCCAGTCTATACAAAATAAATTATTACATACTTAATCAGAGTTCTTGTAGAAGAGAAAGCTCATAGGAAAATACCTAACTATTTTTGGCAGATTACTACATTGGGACAGAAAAGGACTGTTTGTTGAATTGTGTTTTGTGGATATAATTCTTTTCAACTATTCTAAACATGCATTGATTCTGCTACCCAGTTAGGAAAGGAGGGTGATGCAAAAATACAAAGGAGATAGAACTGAAAATCCCCAAAGTAGAAAGCATTTGGGGATACTTTAATAATTTAATTCAACATTAATAAATTGCCCTGTAGCTAATGATTCATTCTGGAACTCTTTTAAACATTTTAAAGAATCCTCATTGTAGTTAAAGATATGTTCCTGATTTCCTATTTTGTTTCTTGTTACCCACAGAAAATGAAATGAAAACTTAATAAAACAATGAAGTCTAAAACTTAAAGACAGTTCCATCTATAATCTGGGAGAGAGTGCTACTAATTATAAGGCAGATAGAGGTAGTTGGAGAATCCCACATGGCATTTACCTGTGGCACATACAGAATCACCCCCAACACTGAAAACAATGACTGGACACCACTTTAACTTGACTGACCTATTTGCCTCTGACTCAGAAACCAAGGGCTGTACCCACAAGTGAAGTGAATGGTCATCTTTTGTACCCATGCAGCATTTTCTCATATCAATTCAGACTCCCCACAGATAACTACAGGACAGGAAATTGGAGGGGCCGGGGAGGTGTGGGCATTGGTAGGCAGTAAAATGGGATATTGCATTCTGAGAGCTCCAGTCCCCACAAATAAAGTACTCAGGGTAAGGCAAGGATAGGAGAAGCCTTGGTGGAAGTACAGGCCAGGAATTATGACTTTGCTCATGGGGTTTTCTATTGCAACGACAGGGATCAGAACCAAGAGTAGTGAAGGCGAAGCTGCTGGTGTAGGTGATCAGAGTTGAATTGAGTGAATGCCTTTGAAAAACTGAACACTGCACCGATATTGCACACCAGCTTAATTTTTAGATCTGACAGTATGATTTACCCATCGTGGAGTGAACACGTTGCAGCAAATGATGATCTAACACAGGGGTTGGCATACTTTTTCTGTGAAGAGCCAGATAGTAAATATTCTATGCTTTATGGGCCATATGTTTTTTTATCTCAGCTATTCAGTTCTGCCATTGTATTTTGAAAGCAGCCATAGTCAGTACATAAACAAACGAGTATGGCTGTGTTCCAAAAAAACTGTACTTATGGGCATTGACATTTGAATTTCATATAATTTTCACGCCATAAAATACTGTTCTCCTTGTGATCTTATTTAAGACAAATGGAAAATGTAAAAGCCATTCTTAGCCTGTGGGCCATGCAAAAATAGATTTGCCCCGTGGGGATAATGTAATATAGGGGCAATATTTTATTCCTTGAGGAGAGGCTACAACAGATGCCATAGGAGCAAGACCCAAAGATACCATAGAAGAAAAGGTTTCTGCCTGTGGATTAAATGTACTCACCCCATTCTTCAGTTACAAGCTTGGAGTTGGGAGAGAGATACTTCTGGCTGGCGCGATTAGTGAAGGTGGGTGCGTGGCATTTTAGCAGGACCTTGACAGATGGGTAGACACAAGTAGATAATTAATGAACGTGTTTTGACATTTGAACTGAGAAAAAATGGGCAAGACGTGAATGTAGAGAAACAGAATGTGGTGTGGAGGCAAGCGTTTCATGAGGAGGACGTGAACAGAGGCCAGAGGAGAAGAGGTGTTTGCTTCTGACTTGGACTCCCAGGTGTTCTACTGAGTGTTGGGCATGGCTTCAAAGCCACGTTGACCAGCCTCAAGTTTATTGGAAAGATAAAGGGATCTTCTGAAAGTTCTTCAACAGTCGATCGCATTATTTCATTTGGGACTACTACTTGATTTGTATAGCTAGACATATATACACTTCCCTGGAGGTATAAGTAGCCCTGCCTGCTTGACTTTACTGCAAAATGACATGCCTTGGAATAATGCTTTGTTCTTGTCCTGTACACTTCTTTGCCTTGTGTACTTCTTCGTCTGAAGGAAGCCTGTTCATCCTTGCAGGCAGGGATCCAGTATTTCTTCTGTAAAGCCTTCCTGCATTTATAATGCACCCCCCTCCTCCCTGTAGAACTAACTGAATAAATGCTTGCTCCCTCTTTCCCTTTCTCAAGCAAAATAAATTCTTCTAACATGCTGCTTGCTGCTATATCATGTGTCACTTTACTTTAGGATTACTTTTTGTCTTTCTCTAATTAGGAAAGCATCTGCAGCCAGAGGCAGCATTTTGTTCATCTTGTATTTTAGGTACATAATACATTTTTGAAGGAAGCACCTGCTCAGTAAATGTTAATTGATTTTAACTGATTTTTTTCCTTCTTTAGATCTATGACTTAGTTAATATGGATGTGTCTGTTCTGACATTTTACCAGTTCATTTGGGTTTCTTTTTCCTGCTGTACCCTCCCAAGAATGCACAGACATTTTCTTCCCTTTTCAAGGAATTAATTTAATGTCTTTAATATTGCCGGAAGAAATAGTCATATTTATGACTATAATAGTGCTTAATCCTATGTAGATAGATAACCAACTTGGTGCAGTGCATTTTCAGTAATATTTAATTTACTAGTTTATGTAAAGGGTAAATCTTTGTTAGCATGCATATGCATAATTTAAAGATTCAGATCCTTTACAGAAGATTAATAAAGTATATGAATAATTGTCAACAAAGCCAGTAGAGAATGCTAAGAAGTTTAGGCAGCCTAACTTTCCAATCTCTTGGCATCAAAATGCGTATTGCATACATTGTTTTACAGTAAGTAATAAAGAACTTGAAATTATACTTCTGTTTTATTTAAATGAATTTATGGGTCAGGCAACATTACTTGTAAAATGCTTAACTTATATTTTACTATTAAAATAATCTTCTTGAAGAACTTAAGCTCACACTGCAGAGAGAAGGGACATAAAAATAATCAGAGAAAAACACACAATGTTTGCTTAGTCAGATGTACTGATGGATCATTTAGTAATGGTGGTCAGTTCTGTAAGATATCAAAGAAGGGAAAGGTCACTATGAATTGAGTAGTCAGAGGACTTCTGGAGCTAAGTTATACTAGAGGTGGAGTCTAAAGTATCTGTGGTGGTTGCACTGGTGAGAAATGTTTTAGTGTCCTGTGCAAAAAAGGGGAAGGGTGACCGGGCATAATCTCAAGTTGGAGATGGCCAAGAAGGGGTTGATGATGACTATAATGAGAGCATTGAGAAGAGTACAGGCTAATTCAGAATCAAAAAAGCCAAGAGAGCATCTTTGGTAGGAACAAAGTGATAAACAGAATCAACTGCAGTAGTAAATCTCAGGCTGATGAGGAATGG
The DNA here is from genome assembly GCA_026826555.1 of Tolypeutes matacus. NCBI lineage: Eukaryota > Metazoa > Chordata > Mammalia > Cingulata > Chlamyphoridae > Tolypeutes > Tolypeutes matacus. The sequence goes on from JAKSZT010026446.1 coordinate 7,014,260, forward strand.
AAAAAGTCAAATGGATTTGTCCAGAATGCCATTGGAAAACATAGGACTGTTTCCACCTAGTGCTGAGATTAAAAAATATATTTGTGTAGGAGGTAAATAAGTACATGAAAAGATGAGCAACATTATTAGTTATTAGGGAAATGCATATTAATGCCACTGCATACCCTCTGGAATGGTTGAAATTTAAAAGACTTTCACTACCAAGTGTTGGTAATACCAAGAGCAAATGGAACTCTCATCTATTGCTGATGCAATGCAAACTATTACAGTCATTTTGGGAAAGAGTTTGGCAGTTTCTTATAATGTTAAACATATACTTACCATAACATCTAGTATTTCCACACATGGGTATTTATCTAAGATTTACCCATGTGTCTAACTAAAATCTTGTACTTAAATGTTTGAACCAATTTTAACTCATAAAAGCCTAGAACTGAAAAGGTCCTGAATTTCCATCAGATGATGAAGGGAGACTATTTAGCAATAAAAAGAACTAGACAATAAATTATTCTATTTATATAAAATTGTAGAAGGGAAAACTATAGTGACAAAAAGCAGATCAGTGGCTGGCAAAGGGTGGGGAAGGAGATGGAAATTAAAGAGACATGCAGGGACTTTTTAGTGTGATGAGAATGTTCTATTTTATAATTGTGGTGATAGTTACATGATTATAAATGTTAAAACTCAAGAGTTATATTCTTACAAAGGGTGATTTTCCTGTATATAAATTATACCTTAATAAAACTGGTTTTTAAAAAGTCAAGAAAAGCACAAACCAGAAAGTAAAACTAAAGATCTATTTGAATACAGTAAAATTAAAGGATTTTGGACAGCAACAACTGCCACAATAAATAAGGCGCAAAAAGACAAGCCTCAGACTGGGAAAAGATATTTTAAATGTGCCTATATAAAATTTGCACATAAATGCTCATCTAAATATTTTTTTTGTAATATTAAAAAATAAAGAAAAGATCTCTAAATGACCATCAGTAGGGGAATTGTGGTGTATTTAAACAATGTGGGACTATAACCACACATACCAGCAAAGATAAATCCTAGAAACATAATATTGAGCAAAAATTAAAAAAAGCAAATTGCCCATGGGTATATAGAATGTCAAACCATTTGTATCATATTAAAATATGCAAAACAATTCTATTAATACTATTAAAAATATATATGTAGTAAAATTCTGAAAAAAGGCACATGAATAATAAACACTAAATCCAGCATACTGGTTGTATTAGTCTGCCAAAGGGCTACCAGTGCAAAGAACCAGAAATCTATTGGCTTTTGTAATGGAGATTTATTTGAGGGTAAAACTTACAGTTTCAAGGCCAAATCAAGGCATCAGTAGAGATGCTTTCTCACCAAAGTTAGCTACTGTTGATCCTGGCATTGTTGCCACATGGTGAAGCAAGATGGCCGCCACTCTGTGAGGTTTCAGCCTTCCTCTTGGGGCTTCCTCTGTCAGGCTCAGCTGCTCTACTTTTTTCCCAAATTCAGCTGAAAGCTGGTGTATTAGTCAGCCAAAGGGGTGCAGATGCAAAGTACCAGAACTCTGTTGGCTTTTATAAAGGGTATTTTCTTGGGGCAGAAACTTACAGTCATAAGGCCCTAAAGAGTCCAACTCAAGGTTACTCCCTTACCCAAAGTCTGTTGACACATGTTGAAGCAAGATGGCAGGCGATGTCTGCTAGGGTTCAGCCTTCCTCTTCCTTTTAAGGCACCATGGTCTCAGCTTCTTCCAGTCTCAGCTGTAGGCTGGCATAAGGTTCATCTCTCTTCCCAGTCTCTTCCCAGGCCGCAGGATCCTCTGTGTATCTTCTCTATGTATCTACTTCTCTTGCCTTCTTGATTGATTATCCCTTTATATAGGCCAACAAGGGGGCAGGGACAAGGAGGTGGACACTCAATTATGCATGCCCTAATGACGTGGTAGAACCAAAGCCCTAATCTTAGCATAATTTAATCAGGCATCTCAGCTGAATCTAATACAATCAAAGGATTATCATACCCAGAGGAACAGACCAGTTTACAAACATAAGCAATCTTTCTTTTTGGAATTCATAAATAATCTCAAACTGCCACAGCTGGCATAGGGCTTGTTTCTTTCTAGGACGCCTATATCAGTCTTGGCTGCTCTGCTTTCTTCCCAATCTCAGCTGTAAACTGTCAGGCAAATGGCTCATCTCTCCCTGGGGCCTCAGCTGTTTGAGCCTTCCCCTTTCTGTCACATAGCAGGACCAGAAATAACAAAGCTCTCTCTTCCTGTCTCTTCTTGTGTCTGTCTGTCTGTGTGAAGTCAGTTTATATCAGACCCAGCAAGGGGGTGGGGAGTCAACCTGAGTTACACCTTAATAGGCAATCTAATCAATTTAATGCAATCAGAGTATCACACCCAGGGGAATAGATTAGTTTACAAACATTATCTTTTTCTTTTTGGGACTCATAAAATAATCTCAAGCTGTCACTCTGGTAACTACATCAGGGCAATGAGAGGAACGGAATCAGTGTCGGTTACTTACTGGGTTTCAGTAGTACATCTAATCATTGACTTTTTAGTTGTCTATGGGAATATGGGTGTTTATTATAGTATTTTTATACTATTTTGTATTTCTGAGGTATTACATTAAAAAACAGCTTATGGGAAATGTTGCTTGATTTGCAGCCAGAATATATTTAAAATTAGCAGCAAACACTTGAGTAATTAATGTAGCGAGTTTTGATGGCATAGAAGTTGTGATAATAATTTTTTCCTTGTTAGATTTGCATTTTCAAGGTTATGGTTTAAAGGCTTGTAGCAAACATGGTATTAGTGAAATGTTATTATGATTCAGGACTTAGTATAGGGGTAAGATAGTCCATTTGGTGAGTGGGAACATATGAATAGAGAAGAGCTTAGATACTAGCTCTAGAGAACTGTACTGCAACAGCAGGTTCCACTGGGCCGCAGTTTAGACTTACTGTTCTAGCCTCTAGTAATTAAAGCTCACCTTTGGTCTCCTAGTTCCTAAGTCTCAATGTGAATGAAGGCACACGGCCAATTGCAGGGTTCCAGGGTTCATCCAGTCTCCCATTCTCATGGAGATGTTGCCAGCTCACGGTCTCTCTCTTGTTTTCTCAGATACGGACTTGCAATCAGTTAAAAATACAATGTTACAGTTAGCTGCTTTCAGTAGCACTGGAAGTAAAACCTCTTTGCCATCTGGGGTTAATCAGGGTAAGTTAAGTTTTGCTTTGATGAGGCAGAATTGGACCCCCAAATGTCAGTGGCTTTCTGTGCGGCAGAGGTTTAATTCATATTCATGCAACTTGTCTAGTCCTGGTTAGGGGCCTCTGCTGCTGCGGTCACTCTGTTTTTCCTGGAGAATTTTGATTGATACAGAAGGTTTATAAAGATAACCTGGTTGAAACATTTAGTTTTATAAATGAACAAAATGAATCCTAGTGACTTGCCCAGAGTCATAAAGACAGTTCCTTACACTGTTGGGGCTAGTTTAAGTAAGAGAGAGACCAAGCTGTCACTATGTGTAGACAATATGATTGTCTACAGAGAAAATCTAAGAGAATCTACTGATTAATTATTAGAACTAATAAGATCATTCAACAGAATTATTGGAGATAGGATTTATATACAATACAATTCCTGTATTCCATTAATGACCGCTTAGACAATTTAGTAGAAAAATGTTATTCAAAATAACATTAGAAATTATAAGACATATGAAAACAAATGAAATAAAGGCTGTATAGGAACTCCGTGGTGAAAATGCCAGTCTTACTGATAGACACGAGGGTAGACCTGAATATAAAAGAGGGTATTCTTTGGGCAAACACTGAAATATAATTATAGTAATTGTAACAAAACTGGTTCTATATAACCCTAAACAAAGATGGAGGAGATTCATAGGCAATGTTAGCCCCGACATTGAATATGTATTGTCAGTGTTAGGCTAACATCTTGAAGTGGGAAAATGTGTTTTAGGATGTGTTAACCTGAATGTAATGTTTTGGAACTATATATAATCCTTTTTATATAGTCTCTGATTGCTATCATTATATCTATTAAAGGAAGTAGTAGAGGATAGTAAAATAATAAGGAGCAGAATATAGCTTCTGCAAATTTATTCTGTAAAAAAGCGGAGGAATGTTTTGGACTTGCCTTGTTTGGCAAAGAGAATCATTTTTAATTGTGTTAAAGGTACCAAAATAGTAATTATAACCACTGTAGGCCCTTGGAGTGACCATGTACCATTGTTAATGCCGCTCTTTCTCAGGATCTTTGTAGAATTTGTGAGATAAAGCAATTTCATGGTATCATAAGATTTATATAAGATAGAAAGTATTTCAAATCGCGCCCTTTGTAAATGCAGAGTAAATGTAATCAGTTGCTTTTACTGTTTCTTATTATTTAGGATTTCGACCAGTTTTCTGCATTTCTACAGAAAATTAAATGAGAATGGATTCTAAAAATGAGTTGGGTACATTTACAGAAGAGTTTCTTTCTGTTAAAGTTAATTAAGAATAAAAAATAGCCTATAGTGGGTGATGGTAGGTTTAATATTTTCAGAGGTAGCAGAGTTAGTCTTGGATAGTTTGAAATTTTACTGGTTTTCAGTTATGAAAAAGGACTTTGCTCTTTTTAAAAATTCATAGGTGTTCTGTTAATTTTTGGACAATTTGTTCATTAATGCATTCCATAAATATTTATTGAGCACTTGGTAGCTGTTAGGCTCTGTGGATGATGTGGGTTAATAACACTTGATACCTGCTGTTGTTAAGCTTTTAGGCATGATATAGAGACAAAAAGTAAGTATTTCTCTATACATCACAAGGGTTCTATAGTGGCCAGTACAAGATGTGAATGTAACCCACAAGAAGATCACCTTGCTCAATCCTGGGCTTTCTGGAAAGTGATGCCTGTGTCAAACCCTAATGAACGAGTTTGGTTAGGTATGGGAAGAACCTAGAGATTAGCAGACCATGCCTACATACAAACCATAATTATAATAGTAACACAGAGACACAGAGGGTTGTTCAACCTACCTTCAGTCTAGGCTCACTTCTCTCAAATACGGAGTTTACATCCCAAGTGACATGTGCTTTCAGGGGTTCAATTAATTTTCTAAAGATAATTGAACACATTTGTAAGGAACTTTGAATAGTCTCAAATTTTGAGACATGACTTTTAAGATATTGACATTTTATATCCATTGAACACATCACATTTCATTGTTATTTACTTCAGCATTGCTTGCATTGAATGTCAGACATTTTTATTTTCAATGAATAGAGTGAAATCAGTTGATACGTTAAAAACAATACGTTACTAAGTTTAAAATTTTTAAGTAAGTGTACTACTTTGTTATGACAATGGCTCTTCTTCCATATCTAAACAGAAGAAATGATGGACACATAAAAAATTGTTTTTCAATTTATGTTTCAAAATGTTTTGTCACTTTTGGTTTAGAGACTTCCGTCAGTGCTAATGAGAATAGCATTAATTTCCAAACATATCAAAGTAGAGTAATAGAGTAATACTACTTTTACTGATACTTTTAATACATTTTTATTACTTGCTTAAATAACATTTAAGCAAGAAAAGGTGTGTTGAGTTCAAATATATGTACCCATACATATACTGTCATATATAACATACATATATACATGCATTTTCAAGATATATGAATTATACAGTATATAGAAGTGCTTCCAGAGTGTTTGGTTTCACTTATTCCATTTTAAAACTCCCTTGGTACAGGTTGGCAACCACAGAATTAGGGGCTGGGGATTTCAAAGTTATTTAGCTAGAGCACAGAGTCTTTGTGAGGGGAGTTAGTAAAATCATACTTATGAGTGCAGTTTTTTTGGACAGGGGAATTACTTAAATGTTTAAGAAACTGTTCTTACAGTGTTTGGAACAAAAATAGTCTGAGAGAAGGCTTGAAGAAGGGAGTATAATGTAATGAAAAGCCTGCCCTAGATTGGTACAAAAAGGAGGAGCCCAGGAAATTTGGAGAGGAAAGCCTTTTAAGAGTTCACCTGGGCATACATATAAGGTGTATAAATGTGTTCAAATGTTCATGGGACATTGTCACAGTGGGTAGAGGTTCACACAATCAAGAGTATTGAATTCCCATCCTGGGGAGCTCTGCCACATTCTGTAATAGAACAGCAACAAACCCCTGAGTACAGGGGCAATGACTAGTGAAGAAAGATGTTCCATTGATGGGACCTTGATATTGATGACTATGCTTATGAGCCTTTGCCCTTGAAATTACAACTTAGCCTAGTGTTGTAGGGTGCCTCAGAGTTGCCTCCTGAGAGCCTCCATGTTGCTCAAATGTGGCCTCTCTCTAAGCCAAACTCAGCATATAAATGCATTACCTTCCCCCCAGCATGGGACATGACTCATGGGGATGAGCCTCCCTGGCACCGAGGGATTACTACCAAGCATCAACTAGCAATACAACTGAAAAAAGACCTGGAATAAAAGGGGGAAAAGGTAAAGACAAATGAGTTTATATGGCTAAGAGATTTCAGAGTGAGTCAGGAGGTCATCCCAGAGATAACGCTTATGCACGTCTCATCAGGATTGCATAGACTGCCAAAGTAGATACTATCCCAAATAGTGGGGCTCCTGAGGGCTCTGAAAACACCCAGGTCCTACGTTCATGGCAGATAGCTCCAGAGTTTGGTGCCTTGCCAATGGGACCTCCTTTGGAGTTTGTGCTCCTGAATGTGGCAGAATTGGACTCAGTTGTAACTTCTCTACATATGCCTCTTCTGTCCCTTCTATTTGAACCTATAGTTGGTGCTGGAGTTGCTAGGTGTATGCCCAAGAAACTTGAATCTTTGGGCTGTCCATGTGCCAGCTGAGCCCTGAGCCTCAGCAGAGTTGCAACACCTGCTCTCCAGTTCATTGAACTCACCCAGGACAACTAACAAGGAGGTGAGAATGGACAACCACCATACCGAGGAACCAAGAGAGCCTACAACTGCAAGCAAGACAGTCTCATCCATCAGCCATGTGGGATCGAAACCCCCTCTCAATTAGAGGTGGAGTGGGCATCACCATCCCAGAATCCTCAGGATTGGGGAATAACATATGGACTAGAGTGGACTTCCTGCTATTCTGCTATAGACTTATTGTGATTCTAGCAATGGAAGAAATTACATTGTTGATGTGGAGACAGTGGCCACTGGATGTGCTGAGGGCAGGGAGAAGAAAAAAGAGGTTTAATATGGGGGCACTTTCGGGACTTGGAATTGTCCTGAATGACATTGAAATGACAATACAGGCCATCATGTATCCTGCTATAACCTACAGAATTGAGTGGGAGAGAGAGTGAACTACAGTGTAAACTGTAATCCATCCTTGGTGGCAATGCTCCAAAATGTGTTCATCAATTGTGATGCATGTACCACACTAATGAAAGAAGTTGTTAATGTGGGGAAAAGTGGGAGCTGTGGGGAGTGAGGCATATGGGAATCCCTTATATTTTTTAATTTTTTTAATGTAACATTTTATGTAATCTATGTATCTTTTAGAAAAAATAAAAAATATATTAAAAAAAAAAAAAGCAGAGGCCAATTAAAAAAAAAGAGAGAGACATTGAGACACTGCCTATCTGATTTCTATTAATTATTTAAAATTTAATGATTTAGAATGTACTATTAATTTCTTGAGGATTTGGAGTCAACATAATTTCTGAGATATTTTAAACATTGTAATTGGTAGTCTTATATGTTAATATTGCTTATTGGCTAAAATTTTCATGAGAATTGTCTAAAATGAGTATGTTTGAGATCTTTTAGAGTCAGTTTTTCTGCACTGATGATATCATTTTGCCATATATATGTCATAATTCAGCCAAGAATTTAATCAAAAGTAACTTGTCTTAAATATATGTTTTATATGATGAGCAGGTAAGTAGAGACACTTAATCAAACCACAGTGATAACTTTCCATTAAAAGGGAAAAAAAAATTGATGCCATTAAATTAGGGTTTGAGTTGGGACTTTTTCTGCGGTTTGTATTTAAAATAATTTATTCAGATTCATTCATTCAATAAAGACTTTATTGACTGCCTACTATGTGCCGAATAATGTCCAAATATATGGAGGTAGGTAAAGTTCATTGTCTTGGGGATCTTTCCTTCTAGTGGAGGAAGATCAAAACCAAACAAATAATTTAACAATGTCATGGAGAAAATCACAATAAGTAAGATGGTAGTAAACAACAGGATGGCTACTTTAGATTGGTTTGTTTGTGGAAGATTTCTCTTTGGAGGGGATGATTGAGTTGAGAGCAGAATAACTGGAAGGAGGTAGGCTTTGGACATGTCGAGGAAGGAGCTTTGGAGGCAGATAAGAACGATAGTGCAAAGACTGTAGGTGAGAATAGTATGGGCTGTGCAAAGAACAGAAGAGGCCATGTGGTTGGAGTCCAGAAGGTAAAGGGGGAAAATGATAGGAGGTGAGAATGGGGAGCTAGACAGGATCCAAATCATCAAGGGCTTTGAAAGCTCATGTAAGAAGTTTGGTTTTTAAGTTGAGTGGAAAGTTATTGGATGGTTTTAAACAAGTATGTTATAGGATCTGTTTTATGTGTCTAAATGGTTATACTGGCTGTTACATAGAGAGTGGAGTGGAGAAAGCAGGAGGTGACAGTGCCTTGAACTGGGATGCTGATAAGGCGATAAAGGTAGTTGGATTCATAATGCATTTGGGGAGGAAGAGTACATAAGACTTCTGTCAGATTGGATTTTATGGGTAAGGGAAGGAGAGGAAACAGTAATTTGGGGGTTTGTTGAGTGTGTTGTTGAGATGAGAAAGATTGGTGGAGGGCAGAGAGAGAAGAATTATTATTCATATTAAGAGTTCTATTTGACTATGGTAGATTTGTGACATCCAAGTGGAGATACCAATTGAGCAGCTCGAAGTTAGCTACTAAGGAGAGTTCAAGGCTGGAGATACAGATCTGAGAGCCATTGAGTTGTATTATGCTATTTTAAACCATGTGTTTGGGTGAGATCACCTGGGGAAATATGGAATTATAGAAGAGAAGGGATCTCTGGTCAATCTCCTTCATATTTAGAGATAGATCAGGAGAGAGGAACCCACAAAGGGACACAGTTACCTTTGAGTCTTCTAATAATATCAGAATCTTCCTCTGACTCCTTATTGTCTAAATGAACTGAAAGAATGGACTAAGAGTTTAATAATGCACAAATCCATTGGGGACTAAAACGTAACTGCTGTGTACAGTTTAATTTTGGTGGCAACTACATTTTATTGCCACAAAAGTTGAAGAGTGCGTGATGAACACACAAATAACATTTTTGGAAGTTATTTTTGCCAGTTGACTGCATTTGGAAAAAAATAAGAAATGAAGAAAGAACAAAACAGCTGTCAAAAATACAAATGATAAGAGCAAAGAAATTATTATGGTCATATTCTTTTGTGGGAGAAGAAAGAAAAATGAAACTAATTGAAAACTCCACCCCAAAACAGAAAGACTTGAGATGGAGAAGATTGATTTATAAAGGAAAGGGGGGAAGAATAAAAGAAAGATGAAACCATGAGACTGAGCCATGGATTTAAATAATTAGAGGGAGAGGCTGGAGCTAACACTTGTGGTTGCAGGAACAGATAAGGCATAAGCTTTTCAGGGTGTTTTCAGGCAAAGTAATGTCTTCTATAAAAGTTAAAATCACCATCTGTCATTTTCACAATACTCCACCTACAGGAAATAAATTAAAAGTGGGTGTTAGACTTAAAGACTTCAGTGCACTATGAAAAGATACTTCTAACTCCCAAGAAGAATAAACCATTTCAAACACTTTAAAAGCATTTGTAGTAGAATAACATTAATAGGGAGTGATTGTGATGTTTGATTCAGAATAAGTTCAATGTGCTATAACTGCCCTTAAATATCAACAGTGACTTAGGCTTTGAAGTTTCTTAGTTTTAAAAAGATATACTGGGAATCAGATTGAAGATTTCACTGTAAAAGAGCATTCATAATATATTGGCATTCAGTTTAGTAATTGGCCTCCTTTAAAAGGAAGCTTTTTCCTCATATGTTTTTAATGTATGGCAATGACACTACTAAGACATTTAAATTATTTTTTCCTTAAGAAGCAAGTTTTCCATCCTTTGTTACACCATTTCCTAGACCAACCAAATTATTCTTTTTGGTAATCATTCATTCATCACTTGATCACGGACACACTTTCCCGTTCATGAGCTCTACCACCATCTGGATGCAGGCACAGTCTAAGGTACTGGCATCCAAAGATGAAGAAGGTGCAGTTCTGACCTCAAGGGGCACGTAGTCTAGTGCAAAGATCCTCATCATCCAAGGATGTCCTGCAAGGACTCTCAACCCTTTGAAGTCACATCAAAAATTGTGTATATATATGCATTTTTCATAAGATCAACAAAAAATCTGTGACCAGGAAGGTAAAAGACTATGACCCGTTGGTCTATACTTTATAGATGTGATGTGTGATTGGAGTATACAGTTTTTGCTTTTATTTTCAAGTTCTTCTAATCCTCTTGTTTGGAATCAGAAACTTTAATTTTGGCTTCATTAACTTAATTCTGTTTTCTCTGGGATGTCCATCAGCACCAAGAGACAACTCTCATGGCAGCAACTTAATAGCAGGGTGAATAAAGCAAATTTTTTTATATAAAAGAAAAAATCTTGTTTTAAGATATACTTTTATTTTGCTTTTGTGTCATATGTGTGTCTGTTTGTTAAAGTATTCAACACATCTATAAATGTGCTCAGTGGTATGTTTCTTAGTGAAAATCATGAACACTTAAGTACAAAACTTAGAATATTTTTGTTTCATGGATCTATGTAGGTTTTACTCTAAATGGTAAATTTAGAGTTAGTTTTAGTTTAAATTCTTAAAATGCTATGGATCGTTCTTTTACCTCCTCTTTATTTTGGTGATGAAATTAAGAGTTATCGTCGATCACTAGTTACTCCCACAATGTAGCTTCTAGAAGATGAGCTTCCGCTAGAGAGAAAGGAGCTAGGGATGAAACTTGCACTGTTTGAGAATAAAAGAAGAAAAGTATAAGGTTTGAGGCAGTGAGTCAGTTAATGACAAAGAGGAGGAATGAGAAACAAGATTATCGAGGGGTGGGGGGTGGTCTTTGAGCCTGAGGCTGCTCCAGAGCTCTGTACGGGAAGATTCTCAGCACCGCAATGACAATTTGGGCTCGGTGGACTTCTGAGAACTTCGAGACCCCTTCCCCACGCCCGTGCATTCAGTCAGAACAGTCAGGTATGATATCCCTGAGTGGTGACTTAATACCATCTGCTAATAAAAAGGTGTGCACTTGAACATGACCTGCTAAGGTTTTTTTGTGGGCTGTAAGTGTTTCATGTCCTCTTAGGGGCTTTTAGGAGGATGTTTTCACAGGATATGTGGTGCCCTTATACTGTGAAACGAAGCAATGGGTGTTAATTATGCCAAGGGCTACGATCCCTTAGCTGCTGACAATGTCATAGGTATTTTCTGTTTTTTTAAAAAGATTTATTTTATTTATTTATCCCCCCCCCTTGTTGTTTTGCCTTGCTGTTTGCTCTCTGTGTCCATTCGCTGTGTGTGTGCTCTGTCTGCTTGTCTTCTCGTCTTCTCTTTAGGAGGCACCGGGAACCGATCTTGGGACCTCCCATGTGGGAGAGAGGCACTCACTCGCTTGAGCCACCTCAGCTCCATGGTTTGTTGTGTCTCTCATCATCTCTCCTCTTTGTCTCTTTCTGTTGTGCCAGCTCTCTGCGCGGGCCAGCTCGCCTTCACCAGGAGGCCCCAGAAAACGAACCTGGGACTGCCCATATGGTAGACTGGAACCCAATCCCTGGAGCCACATCCGCTTCCCGTCACAAGTGTTTTAAAATGGCTGGGATGGAAAGTATGCATCAAAGGCTTACCCTGGAAAACAGTTTGGAAAATAATTCACTTTGCTAAGATGCCCCACCTCATTTTTGTTTCTCAAGTTGAAGAATAAAGTTGCTTGTCCATGAGACTCATCTTGCATTCATTCACCTCATGGTAGAGGAGGAAATGAGCAGATATTGAGTTTAGGAGAGCTGGCTTCCAGGCCAAGTTTTTCATTTACTTTCTGGGTGAATTTGGACAAGTCTCCTGCCATTACCTAAGTGGCTGTGACATGGGGAGAACTACTGTGCTTGCTGAGGGGGATTTCGGAGAGGATCAAATGAGACAATGCTATATAGGGGCGAACAGTGAAACTTCGCGAGAGCTTTTTGATTGTTTTGGTCAAGGGGGGTGGTTTTAAATCTTAACTGGCAGAGCTGTTAGGACTTTTTGCCTAGTTGGGAATCTGGTTAATTTTGATAATTTTTCCCCTTTTATCACTGTCACAGCCCTCTAACCTGCTGTCCCTGCGAAGTCTATTAAACATGACTATCTGGTGGTGAGTTGCACTTCCCTGTGTGCCCTACCTGACATGCAGGAAATAAGTAATTTTGGTATTTGCCTGGTCTCTTAGTTCAACAAATGGGAGGGGACCAAACAGTACCCTTTGCTGCTAAAGTATTGAGTAAAGCAGCACTCCATCTGTAAAGCTTTGTCTGATAAAGCGTGTGTGCTGTTGTTTAGAGTTGCCACCAGTTTATGAGAGAAAATACTATCTCCAATACCTAATTGGGCAAAGGGCCTCTCCCCTAATTTTCCTGATAGTGTGCTCCTGCCGATTGCCATTAGATACAGACATAATGGTAGAGAATTAGTGCTAGTAGGGATACTTATGACTTTTCCACATTTTTGATCAAGTAAATGCTTGGAGCTGGTTGGAGATTCCAAACTTTACTTCTGTGATGCTGAGGACACGGTGACGCCAGTGAAATCTCTTTCTGCCAGCCAGACTGGTTTGTAACTGAGTATTTGTTACTTGGCTATGATAACTGAAGTGAACTTAATGGAAAAGCAGAGCTCCTCATTTGTAGTATGTATTCAGTAAATGCTTGTGAAATTGAAGTGATAAGGCCTTTATTCCCCAAGAAAAAGGAGAGAGCGCATTGTAAATAGTTATAGGAATTGTGTTGTTCGTGACACATGGCTTGCATTTAAATATATGCTAACTTTGCAGGGCCCAGCCAAGGGCCGTTTACTATTTAGACACTGATACAGTAAATGAAATAATTTAAAAAATTGATAAGTAATAGTTTTAAAAATCATAACCTCATAATTAAAATTCTACAACTGTTCTCTTCTCACCAACATTGCAGTGAACATCCGCATACATTTATCTCTGGTATTGCTCAAGTATTTCCTTGTAATATTTTCCTAGAATTTCTAGGTAAAAGGCATGTACTTTTTAGAGCTTTTGATATTTACTGCCATGTTAGCCTCCTGAATAATTTACAATCCCATCAGCTTCATTTCTGTATGTCCATTTTCCCACTCATCCACACTGGGCCTTTGTTATATAAAGTAAGAAAAAGCCTGATAATCTGACAGGCAAACTGTCTCTTTTTAACACTTTGTGTTTCTTTGTCTATTGGTAAGGTTGACCATTTCTCAAATTTTTACTGGGTTAATGTGAATTCCCTGCAAGGGGCTCCGAGTAGCCAAAACAAGCTTAAAAAGAAAAACAAAGTTGGAGGACTCACACTTCCTTATTTCAAAACTTACTACACAGCTACAGTAATTAAAACAGTGTGATGCTAACATAAGGTTAGACATATAGTCTAATGGAGAAGAACTGAGAGTCCAGAGATAAGTCCACACATCTGTGACCAGTTGATTTTCTGCCAGGGTGCCATTCAATGGGGGAAAAATAGTTTCTTCAACAAATGGTGCTGGGACAACTAGAAATCCACATGCAAAAGAATTACCCATATCTCTCACCATGTACAAAAATTAATTCAAAATGGATCAATAAACAAAATGCAGGATTTTATACTTCAAAAACCCTCACACAAAAACAGGGAAATATCTTCAGGACCTTGTAGTAGGCAAAGGATTTTAGATTTTACACCAAAAGCATTAGCAACAAAAAGCAAAAAAAAAAAAAGACTAAATTAAAATTAAAAACTTTTGTGCATTAAAATGGAAAATACCAAGTGTTTTTTGAGGATGCTGAGAAAAATAGGAACCCTTGTGTTGGTGGGAAGGTAAAATGGTACAGCCACCGTGGAAGAGTTTGGCGGTTGCTCAGAAAGTTGAGTATAGAATTACCATAAGACCCTGTGATGCCACTCCTAGGCATATACCCCAAAGAATTAAAAGCAGGGACTTGCAGAGATATTTGTACACTCAAATTCATCACAGCACTGTTCACAAGAGCCAGAAGGTGGAAGCAACCCAAGTGTTCCTCAACAGATGGATGGTAAACAAAATGTGGCATAATCACACAGTGGATTGTTATTCAGCTGACAAAGGGCGTGAAGCGCTGGAATATACTACAACACGGATGAACCTTGAAGACTTCATGCTGTGTGAAAGAAGCCAGGCACAAAAGGACAAATACCGTATGATTTCTCTTCTTCATAATACTTATATTAAACAAATTCGTAGACACAGGAAGCAGACTAGTAGTTATTGGGGATGCAGGGAGCTCTGTATGGGGAGTTATTGATAAATGCATATGGGTTTGGGTTTGGGATGATGAAAAGTCTGGAAATAGTGGAGAAAGTTACATAGTATTGTCAATGTCATTATCAAAGAATTGTCCACTTAAAATGATTACAATGATTTTATGTTATGTATATTTAGCACAATTAAAAATAAATTATTTAAAATCTTTGCATATGAAGTACCTGTGAACTGTTGCATTGTTTAATAATTTTCTAATACAAAGGCACACTTATGTGAATCCCAACATTTTGAGGACATTTAAATCAGCTTCCTTTTGAAATTAATGAAAATGGAGAACAACTACTCAATATTGTTATCTTTGTACTTTATATGATTGACATTTAAAATAATTACTTGGCCTTTCCTTTTGTATGGTAAACATCTTTCCCCTAATGCTTAGACTTACATGCATGGGATTTAGTTTTCATTATTTACGTTGTATTTGTGGCCATAAAAGCGGCAGAACCAGATGTCTTAGCGATGTGGCTAAAACCAAGGAAGGTGTTCCCTATTGATGCTGTTGAGAAAATGAATTTGATGGAACTATAAAAATGATTTTACCCTTTTTGCTTACTTTTCCTTGAGGAAATTGGGGCATTGAGATTAAGTAATTTAACAGAAGTTTATAATTTCAGGCCTTCTGAGTTCCAGTCCATCATTTTTATGTATCCATGCTGCCTTAATGTTAGGATTTGTCATAATCCGAATTTAAAATTTAATCAGTAGAAATATGACTCAACCCTTATATGATACAAATTTATACCCCAATATTTTCAGGAACTTGTGCCGAAGAAAATAGCAACACCTTGATGAGTCATAGTTAGCTTACTGTTTTCTATTAAATATTATCTAATATATGTTCCTGTTTTGTTTGCTGTATTTGAATCCAGCCAGTATTTTCTTTTCTACTCTAGATTTCAAAATAATTAAGATATTGCCACTCTTTGGCATACACATGGTGTATCAAAATCTGATCATTATTACACGTGCATAATCTTTTAGTTATTCTTTGCATCATGAGGAAGAATCTGAAGTTCAGGGAGTGTTAGATGATTTACCCGCAGTCGCTCAACAGGTGAGTAGCAGAGCCGGGCTGCTGACCAGTCTTTCTGCTGACCGTATAAACTGCCTTTAGCACAAATTAAGCAGGTGACTCAGTAGTAAATTTATAGTTGTTCTTAAACTGAAAAGTAAGGAGGAATCCTGGTCTAGATTTTCATAGTGTGATCATGAGAAGGTCATGTGGAACAGAAGTTCAGCTTTTACAATCCTGATTGCTATCATGAATATGTTCACTATGACTCTAGCTTCTAGTATATTTATGGGCTTTTTTGCTTATTGAACTTAATCATTTGTCAGGCTCATTCCAAGTTCAGTTCTTTTTATCATGTTTTGTTAGCATTCTGTTATACTTCAGGATACTGAAATTTTCGGTGTAAACCCTAGAGTCTATTGCATTCCTTATGACCTTTATACTGATCCTGCAAACTGTTGTTTCCAGTACTAAATCCAGTTTAATGCCATTTTATATATTTGTAAATTATGTTTGGACTGTTAATAGTTACCTTGTAAGTATGACCTTTTAGTTAGCTGTACTACCTACTCGATATTATTATTCTATCTTAGTTTATGGAGTAGACTACTGCTAATAATATCTACAGTAGCATTTGCCTCTAGAAGATATACTAAGGCAATTCAATAGGGTGTGGGACAATAATACAACATCCACTTATTTTTCTCGAAAAATATAAGAAATTTAATTTTGCTAATATTTACCATAGCTTGACTCTGAATGACATATGATCCATACAAACTGCAACTTCATTGGTAAAGTGTTCTGTAGAGTGAGTGGGAATTTCACAAGGAGTATTTAATTGATTTTAGAATATCACAACAAAACATGAAGTTAATGTAGTGGATGTCTGTGTTATGTAAGTTTCTAGGTGAAATGAGTTAATAAATGCCTGGTGCTTAGAGCAATAACTGGCACAGATAAGCACTAGGTAAGTGCTAGCCATTGTGATTATTTATTAATGTTGATATTGTTAAATATTAATGTTAAGAAACATTCTAGACTTAAGTAAAATAGCTCAAATAGTGGACACTGGGTTTAAGATATTCTGCAGAGAAACCACAGATTGAAGTTTTGTGCTAGTAATGGAAGCGCACATTAATAAAAAGAAAGTAGCAGAGCTAATATTTCTAGCACAGACTATTTGCCAGCTAGCTGCACTTTGAGGTCAAAACAATGACTGCCTTGTTAGAGCTGGCGGAAAATACTTTCATGTGGCCAAAAACATTCAAGTCTACCAGGAAAGTATATATGGATTTATATTATTGTTGTTATAAATCTTGTCCTATGGGTGTGTTGTGCCTGGAGATATGTCATCAGGGATAGTGAGGCATTTAAAACTCAACATTCACAACATAAAGATTGAGGATCATATGACTTTAAACATCCCGGAAAATTATTTAGAAGCCCCCCTTTTTTGCCGTCTTATTTCATAGTGAAAAACAAAAAGCTGCATTCCATTGGGAAAATCACTTTTTCTTATCATCATAGAACTGACTGAAATAATACTTGTAAAACAGAGATGTCACATACTGAAATGCATTCCTGCACTAGAAAATATTGTTGGAAGACACACAGAAATCATTGCTGAATATTTGAAGGATGAAATATTAGGAAAATTCAGCATGGGACATTTACTGTAGAATTGCATTGATTCTGTTTTAACAATGGAAATCCTAAAAAGGTTCTTTTGTAAGGCACTAAAGGAAACACCATGGAGAAGATGCATTCTTGATAGTAAACAAGTTTTTTTGGTAACACTAAGGATTTGGGGGGGCAGTAGATGGAATTCATGAAGGGAAATGTGAAATTATAACCACTAATGGAGTTTGTGCTTTAACTGGAATTAAAAGAGGAATTATGGGGTAAGTTTACAGAGCCAGGACCATATATGGAATTCATTGACTTTCCTGATCAAGCTGTCTTAGCAAAGAAGCTGGAGCAAGAATATAAAATCTTAATAGTACTTTCTAAGAGATGTGGGATGACCACGGTAGTTCTTTTACCATACACAGCCTTCTTGTAAACTTGTGGCAAAGTACTTAAAGTGTTTCATTTTACACAAGGCTGTTTCATTCTTGCCTTGATAACCAGGAGCTTTCTATGGCTATTTCCTAGGAGATATTTTCAAGGTCCAGATGACATTTTTAACAATGAGAAGGTATCTGCTTTTTAAAAGAAACCTTATTCTGGAGAGAACATTTTGAAAATGGATGTGTGGGTATGTCTCCATCATTACATGATATGTTGTTGAAAATGATGTAAATAAGTCACTTTTAAAAACCCTGGCAGATGCAGACTTAAAAACTCTAAAGTAGAATTTCTAATTATCCAAATAAAGAAGTTAAGTGAGATCTGAATTAGATATAAAAAATGAAATGCAGTGTGATTACTTTGTAAGAAATGATTTGACAACAGGGAAGATGGAAATGTACTACCTAAATTGCAACACAATCCTTTTATAATTGGTGGATTAAATGAAAAATGAGAATTATTTTCCATTTGTATCTGCATGATTGTGAGATTTCTTTTTCAGCTCTAAAAGCCATTTGAACAAAATATTGATGTAGACTGGACTTAAAATCAGACCTTCATATCGGTGTAGTGTAAAGTTTTTATCTAAGATTTAAAAAGTATACGTGCTAATCATCCATGTAATAAGTGTCCCACACCAATGCAAGGTGTTGGTGGTGGGGTGGTATATGGGAATCCTGTATTTTATGCAGGATTGTTCTGTAAATACACAACTTCTCCAATATAAAAAAAATGGAGCATATTCAGTCACATAGCATTCTCAACAAAAGTAAAAAAATTGTCGCATTAAAAATATTATAAAACTATAGAAAATATTACTTATTTTTCTTACTGACTTTTAACTTTTATTTTTGTATGTATATAATGTATGTATGTATATGAGTACTAGAATATGGCTATATAGTTTAAATAATTTATTAATATACTCCTGCAAAAGAATGTAAAAAATAATCTGTTTTTGGGGTGCGGTAGGCTGAATAACTCCCAGAGATATGTAGGTCCTAGCTGCGGTAACCTGTGGATCTTACCTTATATTGCAAAAGTTACTTTGCAGGTGTGATTAGAGTTCTTTACCGCGTTACCTGGCTGGGCCTTAGATGTCATCAGAAGTGTCCTAATAAGGGGGAGGCAAAGGAACATCTGACTACAGAAGAGGAGAAGGAGATGGGATGACTAATGCAGAGGTGGGTGCGATAGGCTTGGAAGGTGGAGGAAGGGGCCACAGACGAAATACGGGGCACTGTTGGAAGCTCAGCATGGCAAGGAAAAGGGTTCTCTCCTCTTAGCCTCCAGAAGGAACCACCTCGGTGACACCTTGGCTTTAGCCCAGTGAAAGTGATTGCAGACTGTTCCTCTCCAGAAGTGAAAGACAATAAAGTTAGGTTGTTGTAAGCCAGTAAATTCGAGGTAATTGGTTCCAGCAGCCCGGGAAACACATAAAGGGCGCACAGTGGAAGGAATATGGAGACCGCTAATCTCTAATCTTGTTTCCTACTTAATTAACGAGCCTGTTGGAGGTTCATGGACTTGACTTTGAGTGGTTTTTTGCATCATCTTTCTTTTTCTTCCTTTGGTGGCTGCCTGTCATCGTGTTGCTGATTTCTGTGTTTTGGATTAGATCCTAGTATTCCACTTCAAATCAAATGTTCAGAATTCTTTGGGAAGATTATATGAATAGTTTAATAGGAAAATCACATATAGAAAGGTACTCAGGAAGCCAAAAAGCATTTCTCATTTCAGTATGAATTTTCAAGGGCGAAAAATAGTTTCACACATTCCAATTAGGTGGCCTTGAAAATAAAGCTTTATTAAAAAAGAAGTTGAATGAAAAAAGAAGTTGAGTTTTTATGCTATCCTTTAAAAATGTGTTTATGGCTTTCTAATGGCTTAAACTTTAAAGTTCTATAGGTAAAATGTAACTAGCCTTCCTGGTACTCAAGTCACTAATCCAAATTTGCACATACTGTGACAAATGAATGCTAGTTTTATTGAGTATAGATGAATTCATTGTGAGTTGTTGAGGTATTGTTGCAGGTGTAGCATAGATTGAACAAAAGAATTGAGCAGTTAAATGCTTAAAGATGAGAATGCCCTGTTGAACAGAAGTGAAGGCTTTGCAGAAGCCCTTGATACATTGTAGCTCATACTCTTCACTTGTCTTTAGGGCCTGGTGTTCTGTCATAAAAGAAAATGAAACTGATTTCTGCAGGAAATTAAATTGGCCTAGCAAAGATACAATTCAGCAGGCACTCAAAACTGACCGCATCTTTCCTTCTTTAACCACTTATAGCTATAGACATCAATCGTTGTGTGATATGAATGGAATTGATATAAATTGTTATTAGCTTGGAGAATATAGATGGGTGGTATTTTAATAACTGACCATATTGTTAAATCTCTCTACTAGGATTAAACCTAGCATCAACTAGATTCTATTATGGTATTTGTTAAAAAATTTAGAAGTGTGAATTTTTTTTTTAACCAAGGGATTTTATTTCTGTAAAATTCAGGAGATCTTTTAGGTTAGTAACCTATAGGTGAATGGATGGGGTGTGTATGAATTTATTTAATTTTCTGCAATGGAGTATCCTTAGATACTGCTATTAAACTCTGTGCAGAAAATTTTGATTTTTAAATGTTTTGATATGAAGATATTAATGATTTTTTCAAGATCAGCATAAACCAGATTTTTAGACTATTAACAAAACATTAGTCGTTTTGAAATATCTCATTGTATGTTTCCCTTCCAAAAAATCATGTCTATATGCTGTAAAATTCATTAGTTAACATTTTAAAAATAATTTAATTTAAAAATATCCCCTAGGGCTTAATTATAAATATATTTTATCAGTGGTCCAGTGATGTCTTTTCTATGTAATGAGATGATGTGTGTGTCATGTCATGAAATTATGCTTTTCTTTAATGGACTCTGAACACGAAAAACAGGCAATCTTAATAACAAAATACCTAACAAGTAATGTGTTATGGAGATTAACAGAGTCTCATTAGCTTATAAAGTAGTGTGAAATATAAGTATGTAAATACATATAATTCACGGCAGTTTTTTTGATCATGGAATGCTTCATGGATGAGGCAGTATTTGAGCTTGGATTTGAAGAGTGGGTAGAAATTGAATAAAGGGGAAAGATGGGAAAAGCAAATGTGTTTGTGAGAGGTAGAGACTTACCTAATTTGATCTAATTTTACTAAGCCTAAGTATAGGCTGGAAAATTAGGTTGGAACCATAATGCGAATGCCTGGGGAGTTGGACTTCACTTTTTAGGTGGTAGAGTTGTTGAGTTAAGTCCCTGACAGTTCTAAAGTGATACTGTGGAAAAACCAACTTAGTGGCCATATTAGTCAGCCAAAGGGGTGCTGATACAAAGTACCAGAACTCTGTTGGCTTTTATAAGGGGTATTTATTTGGAGTAAAAGCTTACAGTTACAAGGCCCTAAAGAGTCTAACTCAAGGTACCATAAGAGATAGTTTCTCACCCAAGTCATTTGTCATGTGTTGAAGCAAGATGGCGGGTGGTCTCTGCCTGGTCTCTCCTTCCTTCTTCTTCTTAAAACTCCGTGGGCCCAGCCTTTTCTGACCTCAGCTATCATGACAAAGTTCTCTCCTCTGGCATCGATGGAACTCTTTCTCTTTTCACATGTATCTTCTTCTGTGTGTCTTCTTGAATGAATGTCTGTTTCTATCAGCCCACCAAGGGGGCAGGGACTCAGCCCTGAGTCATGCCCTACTGACATGGTCAAATCAAAGCCCTAATCTTAATTTAATCAAGTAAACATAAAACCTTTGGATTTAATACAATCAAAGAGTATCATGCCTAGAGGAACAGACCCCTTTACAAACATAATCAATATCTTTTTTGGAATTCATAAATAATATCAAACTGCTACAGTAGTGATGAGTAGAAGTGACTGGAAATGGATTTCTAATTGAATTTAAAATTCCCTTTTATATTAGAGTTAGAGGTTTTTTTGTGCTTGATTTCTAGTTTCAGATATGGCTATTATGGTCTATTTTTAGAACAGGGTTGAGTGAATTAAAAATACATATATGAATAAAATATTATTGATATCTTATAGCATTTCTTGCCTTTCATATACTTTATTTTATTTTATTTTTTAAAGATTTTATTTATTTATTCATTTATCCCCCCCTTGCTGCTTGTGCTCGCTGGGTCAGCTAACCACGCCGTGTGGGCGGGCTTGCCTTCACCAGGAGGCCCCGAAAACCGAATCCGGGGCCTCCCATATGGTAAACGGGAGCCCTACTGATTGAGCCACAGCCGCTTCCCTTTCATATACTTTTCACCTTCCAATTGCAATAGACAGTTTCTTCCATTATCATTATCCATCTGTTACTGTTATCAGATAGGAAGACCAAGATTTCTTAGAAGTCTTGAAATAGATTCTTTGCCTACTACTTCTAAAAAAAAGGTTTCTTTCATGTCCTTGGTGATCTTGGTCATCAGACCCAGAGACCTCTGGTTTTGTCATCACATTTCACCTTCTGCTAGAATCAGTAGTTTTGAAACTCTCTTTTTGTGATTTTCCACATCTTTGTCCCATGGCTTCCTCTTGGTTTTTTATTTATTTATTTTTTTGCCTATTTCAGAAGGTCATTATGAGTTCTCAAGCATTTAGTAAAGGTTAACTGAGAACAGGCACGTCATAATCCTTCAGTGAGTGTGAGTTATCGTCTTGATGTGGAAGACATTCAGGTTCTGCTGGACCAGATATGCACCCCTGCGGCGTGCCTGGCATCCATCCACGAAGTCCACTTGTACCTACACTTAGTGTGTCCTCAGTGAGTATGTATTGTCTTCCTCCTCAAATCTCCTTCTCCTTCTGTGTTCCTTATTTCAGTTCTTGTCAACACCATCTGTACAAAATTTCAGGTTAAAACCATGGATTAATCTCCAACTCTCCTTTATCTTCTCTGTTGAATCAGTGATCAAATCCTGTTTTTCTCTCCCCTTTAGTACTATACCTCAAATTCATCTTTTGCCCTGGTTTGGGTTCTCCTCGGCTTAGTTTAATTTTTAAATTGACCATTTAATTCCGTTACCTCTTCCCTGGAACTATTATCATAAGAGATGTATGTCTGGTCATCCCGTTGCCATTCTCTCTGGAGGTGGTTTAGTCTGTGTGGTAGTCCTGGATAGCCAGCAGTCACTGGTCAATTCACCGTGCCTGCATGGAAATGCTGCCCAAAGGATGGAGTGAAAGGGTAAAAGGTTGCTAGGGATGGCGTTTTCTAATTTCTTTTTCCTCCCTGATTTTTTTCTATGCACGCCAAATGGAAATCTATTGATTCAGCTTGAAGTTCACCGACCATTTCTTTTATCAACTTGAATCTGCTGTTGAATCCCTCTAGTGATTTTTTAAAAAAAATTCAGTTATTGTACTCTTCAATTTCAGAATTCCCATTTGGTTCTTTTTATTTAAATGCCTTTATACAAGAATCTATTTTTGACTCATTGTTATAATACTTTCCTTTAATTCTCTAAACAGTTTCCTTTAGTTCTTTGAACGTATTTATAATAGCTGCTTTGAAGCTTTTGTCCACTAAATTCAACATCTGGGGATACTCAGAGACAGTTTCTATTGACTTTTTTTTTCCTCTTTTATTATGGGTCACACTTTTACCTTCCTTTTCTCTCTTCCTTCTTCCCTTTCTTCCTCCCTCCCTCCTTTCCCTTCTCTCCCTTTCCTCCTTTTCCTTTGTGTTCTTTCCTTTCTGTTGCCTGTCACATAATTTTTTGTTAAAACTGGACATTTTATTTATTTTTAAAAATTTTTAACAAATCAATTTTATTGATACATATTAATAAAACATAAATCCATACAAAGTATATAATCAGTGGCATTCGGTGTAAGCACATATTTGTGCATTCATCATGTCAGTCATTCTTAGAGCACTTTTTCATTATTCCAATAATAATAATAACACAAAACAAACAAAACTTATCACCTCTCAATCTCTCTATGCACCCCCTGCCATACATAGCTCCTATTCTTTTTACTTCTCTCTAGTATAAAAAAATAATATTGTATTCTCAAATATTATGGCTCACTTTACCTGTCTAGGTAGACTCATCTAGACTGTTCTGATGTACTGGGAATCAAGGATTCTAATTCAGTCTCCTATTTTTGGCCACGTAGGATTTCATCAAGAAACATTCTGTTCCCTTGATTGTCTTAAACAGTTACCTCAAAAGTGCAAAATCTGTTTCCAAAGGTTCAGGTGATAAGGCATGATCAAAGTCAATTACTACTTGAACTAAGCAATCCATAGAAGTTTTATAATTTTTAACAGCTTAATTACCTATTAAACAACTACTGTATACTTATTCTCTACTGGTAAGATCATCAACTCACTGCTAAAGGCAGCTTACTGGTTTATGAGCCAGTAATTTTGCATCTTTGTGCTAGGAAGGAAGGAGAATTAGAAGGTAGAATCAAGTTGTTTCTCAGACCATATAATCAGCTTTTGGTCTAGACAATATATTTATCAGTGTCATGAATTTAAAGGTGTTTTTCTCTCTCCATTGGCCTGCAAGTTGTCACTGGTTCTCCTTTTTCCAGGCCAAGTAATAAATGTTAGGCAGTTTATTCATGGAAGTATAATTATTTTGAAAACCTAGTTGGGTCATGTGACCTAAGGATGCCAAGTTAAAAAGAATATTTAAAATTAAAACTATCTGTGAAGTCTGGGACATATGGTCACTGTGTTTATACTTTAAAAAATATATATACTTTTTAATTTTTTAAAAAAGATGTTTAGATTACATAAATATTACATAAAAAGATGGGGGATTCCCATATGCCCCGCTCCCTACCCCTCCCATATTTTCCCACATTAACAACATCCTTCATTAGTGTGGTACATTTGTTACAATTGATGAACACGTTTTGGAGCATTGCCACTAAGCATGGATTGTAGTTTACATTGTAGTTTACACTCTCTCCTACATAATTTTGTAGGTTATGGCAAGATATATTATGGCCTCTATGTGTCATTGCAATGTCATTCAGGACAATTCCCAAGTCCCCAAAATGCCCCCTTATTACGTCTATTTTTCCCTCTCTTTTCTTCTAAGAACCTTCAGTGGCACTGTCTCCACATCAATACTAACAGTACTTCTATTGCTAGAATCGCAATCAGTCTATAGTAGAATACCAGTAAGTCTACTTTAGTCCATCATTCATTCCCCAATCCTGAGAATTCTGGGATGGTGATGCCCACTCCACCTCTAATGGAGAGGGAGCTTAGGTCCCACAGGGCAGATGGATGGGACTATCTTGCTTGGAGTTGTAGACTCTCTCTGTTCCTTGGGATGGTCGTTGTCCATCATCATCTCCTTGTTAGTTGTTCTGGATGAAAAACTGGACATTTTAGATATATTGTAGCAACTCTGAATTATCATTCCCCCCCCCACTGAAGGTTGTTGCTGGTTTTTTTGTTTGTTTTTCTTTGTTTACTGGCTTCCCTGGACTAAGTCTGTGACATCTGTCCCACTTGTCATGTGTGGCCACTAATGTCTCTGCTCAATTAAAAAAATTTTCATTTTAACTTTTTGCCTGGCTTCCTGGGGTGCCCTGTGTTGGCATAGCCTAGTGGTCAGCAAGTGATTGCATAGAGGTTAGACTCACATGCCCAGCAGCTAAGTTCAGTCCCCTGCCAGTGGATCTATATGTGAGAAGGGAAGTGCATTCAAAGTTGAGGTTTTTAAGTTTCTCTTGGCTTTTACTTTCTTCTTGGTCCTTTTGTCTTTTCTGTGCCTGTGAATAGCTTGGGGCCTCTTTCACTATACATGTTTGCAACCCTTGTCAGGAAGGTACTCAGTCAGAAACATGCTGAGTCAGGCTTGAAGAGCTTTGAGGCCTCACTGGAAAGTGTCATTTTTCACAGATAGTGCCACTAGCCTGGGCAGCATGGCTCCTGGTTCCCACAGCCTGGCCCCCACCACACCCTTGCAGAACCTCTGGGTCAGTGGGGCAGGGGCAGGGTTGAGAGGAGGAAACAGATTCTTTCTGTTCTTACCCAAAGTTCAGCACTTTTCTAGTATAAATATTTCTCAGGTGTTGGCACCCCTTTGGTCAATTTCCAGTCCTCTGAAATGGTTGTTTTTGTCAGTGTTATCCTGCTTGCTTTTTGATGAGATGACTTGGCACAATCCTTACTTGGCCATAGGGAGATGTCCCATAATTTCTTTCTTTTTTTTCATTGAACAATAAGACTTTATATTTTGATTATTCTTGGTAAACAGTAATTTTGTTTCTCCAGTGGCTTTCAAATGCATGACAGATGGTTTAACATGGTAGCAGCTGTTTTCAGGGGATTATATTAAATGGATCCTCATTTCCAGTGCAATCTTTCATTGAAAGTCCATCCATCAGGATTTGTCTATCGTGGTTGGCCAAGGAGTCCTGCTTTGGCTGCCAGGGCTTCATTCTGCTGAATATGATATTCCTGAAATCTCATGGATATTCTTTGTGTCATTTTTAAATATTTCTGTAAGCAATGTTCTGAACAGGTAGTCTCTTCAGGTTTTACTTCTCTAGTTGTAAAGTCTTTAACACAGTCCAAAAAGCAGGTTTCTGTAAGTTTATTGTAGGTTCCAAGAAATTCTTTAAACTGTTTTATCTGATCAGATTCTGGTATTTGTGCAGCCATATTCTTTTGGTATGTTTATTAGTTACCTTTTATTTGATCCTAGTTTCCAGATATTACAGGAAATGTTTGTTATTGTGGAGGCAAATATTCAGTCAGGGATTCCCTTCTGGTCTTACCGCTTTTCTGATGCATGAGTTTCCTTTCTGTTCTGGAAAAGTGGTTGTCCAACCTTTGCTTGAATGTCTCCAGTGAGGTCGGATTTGTTACTTAAGCACAGACTCTCACATCCGACACCAGGGCGAGGCTGCGGGACAGCGCGGCTGGTCGAGTCTGGGGGCGACCCACCCGGGTCAAGGCAGGCGCCACCGCGGCTAAACAGGAGAGAACACGTGGGAGCAGCAATGTAAAATAGCTCTTAGACCCTCATCGGCCGATTCGTTACAATTCGGGGAGCTCTAAAGGAAAAAAGGGGATAGGATCAACGAATCGTAAAATCCCCTTAAAATTAATTTTTGTGTTTTTATACTTAGATAATTGATCTCTATTCCTGGCTTCTTCTTGAATAGCAAACCGAATCTGTTGTAAATATTTGAAAGCCCATAATTTCTTTTTTTTTTTTTTTTAAATTTATTGAACTATATCACTCATACATGAACATATATAAACAATAAGTGTACAGCAATAGTTGTGACCTTACAAAACAAACATACATAACATCATACAGGGGTCCTGTACATCAACCCTTCACCAACACCTTGCATTGTCATGAGACATTTGTTACAAGTTATAAAAGAATATTGTCAAAATCTTACGGCTAATTATAGTCCTTATCTTACATTTGGTGTATTTTTTCCCCCAACCCACCCTATTATTATTTTTTTAAAATATATTTTTATGATAGAACTTGTAAACTTACAAAACAATCATGCACATGTACAGAATTCCCAAACAACACCCCTCTATCAACACACCACACTGTGGTGGAACATTTGTTATAGATTATGAGATAATCTGATTATTACAAGGTCCGTAGCATACATTTGGCACACATTTTCCATACTCCCCCATTATAAACACAGTATATCTTTGACATAGATGCAAGAATATTACGTTATTACTGTTACACAGTCCATAGGTCACTCCAGTTATACTTTTCCCATGCTTCTCCACATTCCCACCACCCTGCAATAGTGATGTACATCTGCTCTAGCTCACAAAGGACACTCTTGCATCTGTACCATCAACCACAATTCTCATCTACCTCTGGGTTTACTGTGCTATTCAGTCCCTAGATTATTCTCTTTCTGTCAGTTGGCATTTACATAACTAGATTACCCTTTTCAGCCACATTCCCATTTATAACCAGCTGTTACTTACTATAATGTGTTACTGTCAACCCTGTACATTTCCACAATTTTACAGTAAAGCTAATTCAAACTTCTATATACAATATCAGTAGTCCATCTTAGTCTTCCTCTTATCTCCTCTAAGAATCCACCACCTACCACCAGGTCTTGAAGATATTTTCCTACATTTTCTTCTAGAAGCTTTATGGTTCTTGCTTTTATATTTAGGTTTTTTTATTCATTTTGGATTAATTTTTGTATAAAGTGTAAGATAGGGGTCCTCTTTCCTTCTTTTGCTATGGATATCCAGTTTTCTCAGCACCATTTGTTGAATGGACTGTTCTGCCTGAGCTGAGTGGGTTTGACAGGCTAGTCAAAAATCACTTGACCATAGATGTGAGGGTCTGTTTCTGAACCATCAATTTTTTTCTATTGGTCTGTGTGTCTGTCTTTATTCCAGTAGCATGCTGTTTTTACCACTGTAGCTTGGTAATATGATTTAAAGTCCAGAAATGAGAGTCCTCCAACTTCTCTTTTCCTTTTTAAAATGTTTCTGGCTATTCAGGACCCCTTACCCTTCCAAATAAATTTGATAATCATGTTTTCCATTTATTTAAAAAATGCCAGTAGAATTTTTATTGGGATTGCATTGAATCTGTATATCAATTTGAGTAGAATTGACATCTTAGTGATATTTAGTCTTCCAATCTATGAGCATGGAATGTTCTTCCAATTATTTATGTCTTTTTAAAATTTATTTTAACAAAGAGTTGTTGTTTTCTGAATACAAGTGCTTTTCATTGTTGGTTAAGTTTATTCCTAAATATTTGGGTTTTATCTGTCATATTTTATTTTCACCATTCTTTTGACACTTTTAGTTACTTTTATTGATATAATCTTCATTTTTAGACTCTCTTCCAGGCCTCTCTCTCCTGTCTTTTCTTTTCAGGCTGTAGCACACCCTTTAGTATTTCTGCAAAGCGGGTCTCTTGGTTACAAACTCTCTGTTTCTGTTTATCTATGAATATTCTAAACTTGCCCTCATTTTTGAAAGACAATCTTGATGGATATAAGATTCTTGGCTGGGAGTTTTTCTCTTGAAGTATCTTAAATATATCATACCACTGTCTTCTTGCCTCCATGGTTTCTGGTGAGAAATCAGCACTTAGTCTTATTGGGTATCCCTTATATGTTATGCATTGCTTTTCTCTTGCTGCTTTCTTTGTCTTTGGCATTTGACATTCTGATTAGTATGTGTCTTGGAGTTGGTTTATTCAGATTTTTTTCGGATGGGAGTATGTCAT
This sequence comes from Tolypeutes matacus, assembly GCA_026826555.1. NCBI lineage: Eukaryota > Metazoa > Chordata > Mammalia > Cingulata > Chlamyphoridae > Tolypeutes > Tolypeutes matacus. The sequence goes on from JAKSZT010026446.1 coordinate 7,043,275, forward strand.
GCTCTTTGGACATGGATATCCATGTCTTTCAATAGGGTTGGGAAATTTTCTACCATTATTTCTTCAAATATTGCTTCTGCCCCCTTTTCCTTCTCTTCTCCTTCTGGGACACCCATGGGATGTATGTTTGCATGTCTCTTGCTGTTGTTTAGTTCCCTGAGACCTTGCTCAAGTTTTTCCAATCTTTTCTCATCTTCTTTTGTATGTTCACTTTCAGAGACTATTTCTTCAAGCTCACCAATCCTTTCTTCTGCCTCCTCAAATCTGGTATTATATGATTCCAGTGTATTTTTAATATCATTTATTGTACCTTTCATTCCCATAAGATCTGCTATTTTTCTATGTATGCTTTCAAATTCTTCTTTGTGCTCATCCAATGTTTTCTTAATATCCTTAATTTCTTTAGCCATCTCATTGAATTTATTAAGGAGATTTGTTTGAACATCTGTGATTAGTTGTCTGAACTCCTTTACATCATCTGGAGACTTATCTTATTCCTTTAACTGGGCCATATCTTCCTGTTTGTTGGTGTGGATTTTAATTTTTTGTTGGTGTCTTGGCATCTGGGTGCAGTTTTTCTCTTTAGTTTAGAGCTTCATGCCCTTTTTCTCTTGCTGGTTGTATAGTAGGAGCCAAGGATGTAGTTGATGCTATAAGCTGTTGAGGCTCAAGCTGCCCTCAGTACCCTGAGGACCAATGAAGCTTCTCCCAACTTTCTCCTTTGCCAGGAGTAGAGACAGAGCTACAGCTTTGTGGAATAATCCAAGTCGTGCAGGCCTAGACTGTAGTTGCCCAGAGAGACAGGTGAAGCTTCAAGCCCCATTCTCCCCTGCCTAGGGTGGGGATGGAGCTGCAGGTGTGAGTAGCAATCTATGCAGTTCAGGTCCAAGATGACCGCAGTTGCCTAGGTAGACTTCTGATTATTCAGTCTGTGCCAGCCAAATGTACCTGCAGTTACCTGGATAGGCTGGTGCATGGTCCCCCAGCTTCCTCTCTGCTAGAGGTGGGGCTGAAGCCTAAGCTAGGGCTCCAGGCCGATCTGGGTGAAAGAAATCTGTCTCTACCATCACTGTGATTTTCAGTCAGCCCGGCTTCCCCTCATGCTGGGGCTGGAGTAAAAATGGCGGCTATCTGCCTCTCCAATTTGGACAGGTTCAAACCTTAGCTATTCTTAGGATTATACATTAGCCCGCCAAATTTACTAATCAGTAGGTGAAGTTAGTGCCCAGCGTTTCTTCCTCCCCCATTTTTGGGAAGTGGAACTTCCAATCCCTGCCTCAGAACAGCTCCTGAGGCGGCTTGTGCCTCCAGTGGAGGATGGGCACCGGCTTCCGGGGTGTGGAGGGCTCTACTTACGAATCTTCTCTGCAGATGGGCAGTCTCCTCCTTCAAGAATGCTGCCGGATGCACTTCTGGTCTCCTGGAGCCCCCAAAGAAGTCCTTTAGTTAGCTCTGGGTGATTACTAACTGCCCTGTAGCAGGAGCTGATTCTAGGAGCTCCTTATTCTGCCGCCATCTTGCTGATTGTCCCATAATTTCTTTTTAAAATGCAGCTCATGAACCTTCTTATCTTTCCTGAATTGATCCTAGAATATATATAAAAAAAGTTTCACACCATGGCTTTAGTTCATCATGTACCCAACTGTTAAAATATCCTTTGATTTCTTTGTGTTACATGCAGATCTCTTCTGAATCAAATTATGTGTTAGTTGAGATGGGTTACCTTGTATTTGAGTTACGGTAACTTCACCTATAGGTTTATAGTTATATGGTTTTTTAGGATGATGAAGAATGTCCAGACCACCCAAGTATCACAAAAACAGTTGTAGTTTCAATTCCATAAAACATTTCTGGTCCTCATAATCCCCTCTTACATTGTTATCTAATTCTACTGTACACCTTACCCATCAAGATTCTTCAACCAAAAGATATTGTATCTCCCTAATGTCCCTTTGAAATGGTAACCCTCATCTTGCAGGCAGCAAGGCAAAGATCTGTAATCCAAATAGACCCACAACATATCCATCCAGATAAGATCACTATTTTAATGCTCCTGCAAGTACATTCATCCCAGAGGGGCTCATATTAGGTTATGCATTTCTACAGTGTTCCTCAGGCTAAAGACCTGGAGTTGGACGTTTTCACTCCAGATCTGTGTGTGAGCTCCTTTAGAGCAGGTTTACTGTTGTATTTAGGCTAACTTTATCAACATCAAATACTTCTACAAAAGTACAGGTGAAAAAAATTGAGAGAAACCTAGTGAGAACAGGGCTGATAGGACTTTGAGGGAGGCAATGTGGTGTGGTTTTAGGCTGACCAGATATGCCTTTAGTAGATTCTGGCTTAGGACAAGCTATTTAATTTTCTGGCTCTCTGTTTACTCATTTCTGAAGTGAGGATAATATGCTATATAATATAGGGTTGTTATGAAAAATAGGCTCTAGCACACAGGGATACTTAAGTGATATAGTTATTCTTTATGTGTTTGTATCTCCATGACTATTTCATACATTCTTGAAGGTGCATAGAAATTCCATGCCAATGCTGTGTTCCTAATCATTTTTCTAGTAAGAATTCCATGGTGCTGAAGGTTTCAGCTTGAGTCTACTTGGAGTTTCTAGTGTCTGAGGTTCCAAGTGATATACTGAATTGATTCTAGCTTACTTTTCTTCAGACTGATACTGAGTAATTAATTTTCCCCTTGCCATTTTCAGTTATTTAGATGAAATTAATCCAGCACATTTTCACAGAATGAGATATCTTCAACGAGTGAGATGGTTGGTATTTGTGTGGTTTTCCCTGACTAAATTTATGCCGGTTGCATAGTTAAATATGAAGTTAACTTCTTGTCACTTAACTTAATTTGGAAGTCATAATTCTTTTTTTTTCCTTCTCCTTTTGAAGCTCTAAGGAAGTAAAAAAAAAATCTGTTGTATTACCTCAACTGCATGTTTGTGTGAATTACTCAACCTCTTTTAAGCAGATTATGAGACAAGTGACTATGGCTGTTGTGGCAAAGGTCATTTCGCTTATTACTTGGTTGACTCGATTGCTGTGAAAATTACTTTTGTCCCAGATGCTCTTTCAGGCAGTGAATCTATGGATACATTCTACTTAAATCTGCTTACACAAAATTCCCTGGAGATAATATTGTTTGTTGATCATCATAAAATTTCACTCAAGGGTCTTCTGAGTTTTTTCCTCATCTGTGGTTTACTGGGCTCTTGCAGAGAGTATTAGAGTAAAACTGAGACATCACTGATTCTGATATTCAGTAGATACTTGGATCATAAATTACTTTTCACTTATTTATCACTGTATCCTTGCTATTAGGACAATGCTAGATGTTTAGGCACACAATACCCATATATCATACTGTACTAATTAAAAAATTTTTTTTGAGTGGACAGTGAACCCTTGCTCCAAAGTTTGAACTATGACAGTGTTTCGAATATTTCACCTATTTTTTTTCTTGTTGTTTGTTCATTCATTAATTTGTTTGTTTACTTTTCTGGCTCTAAACTTCTGAATTTACTTTTTACTCTTTTATAGTAGATTTTTCAACTTAGAAATAACCTCTCAAAATCATTCTATTTGTTTCTATGGCTAGAAATTATGTTTTTAAAATGCACCTTGGGTAAATAGGCCTTTATCTAGAGTGTGTGGAGTTGTTGTTATGTGGAGCTTTTATTGAGATTGTGATATGTGTTGTTATGAATAATAGGCAAAAATCAGTCTGCTTGAGATGGGCTCGACTTAGTAATGTTTAGAAACAAGAGGCTGCATTAGATGAACTATTAGGTTGCATATCTGAATTTTGAAGACCCGTGTATTATATTGAGGCTCAGTTCATAGCAGAAGTCCCTTCCCTGGTTTCTCTTGTTTTCTTAGTACCATGTTCTGAGTGCTCATCAACAATGGCGCCATTCAAGATGTGTGACAGATTTGATATGAAGCAGCATTCCTGTTGTGGTCTGAAAGTGAGATGTGTAATGGAATGGACGATCGAAACTAGTGTACTTCTAGTGTCACATTGACAAATAGAAGTCATTGGAATTTGAAACTATTAGTAAAAATAGCATGGATTGCCATATACGCTTAACATTACATTTAAAGGACCTTGTATTACAAAAGATGTATGCCAGGGAGCAAAATGAACCTGAGCAAATCTTTTGAACCTCTACTAATTCGCTAGGGATTTTCTTAATTAACTGCTATGTTGGCACAGCTGTGCGTCTTTCTCGGACCAGGTACTGCTAATAACCTGCTAATGGAGCCTTCCCCACCCAGACATGCTGTAGTTAAGAATGCCAAGAGGAATGGCTTGATTTTTGTCTGAAGAGGTTAAACTGCTTTAAGCCTGGGGACCCCAGAGATATCATCTGTTGCCATCCCATTTAGCCTTGTTTAAAAAACAAAACAAAACAGAAAAACGGTCTGGAAGAATTGACGCAGGGAAAATGTTTCCTTCTCAAAGGCAAGCTCAGGTAAACCTTTGCTGTAAAGTGGGATGAAGGGAAAAGGAGTATGATGGGAAAATTACCCACAACTGTAAACTCCCATGGAAAGGCGTGAGCTCTGGAAATAGCCACATTTCCAGGCTGGGAATATGGTGAAAGATTGTGTTTGGAGTTTTAAAGAAGCATAAAAAAAAAAAAATGTGAACTAACATTTCACCCTTATTTCCTGTTGGATATTTCTTTTCCACCCAAGTTTCGTTGACCTTGTAGAATAGAACCACTTTACAGGATATTATTCCATATCTGCCAGGGTAAATTAAAAACAAAACAAAACAAAAAAACACAACTCTTTATCTTGTGGGCAAAATGTAGTTTGGTATCCCCACAGTTTGGGGAGAAGTTGACCCTCAAGTTATCCTGCCAAGCCAAAGGCCACTCACAGATGGGAGGCTGAGCCAGAACAGACCTGCCTAACTTCACACCAGCTGCTCTGTTGTGAGGTGTGCTGTCTTCATGTTTCTTTGGAGAAGAGCAGCTTTTCTCTTCATTTACATGTAGTGATTTTGAGCTTTCAGTCTGATTTAGAGTTTCTTAAATCAGGCAGATAAAATCATATCTGTGTGGCATTTTCCAGTTTAGGATGCAGTTCACAGTGATTTTTCTAAATAGGATAAATATTTTTCTACTTGATGGATGGGGATGTTCAGACTAGCTTACCTAATGTCTCTTGGCTGGTTATACATTGAACCAGAGTCCCGTGTGTCTTGATCCAGTGGTCCTACCCATTTCTCTTTGCTGTCAAACTATCAAGATTTAATAAATCATTAATTCTATCTGAGATACCTTTTTGTTAGGCTGCAGGTTACTTGGAGCACTGTTTAAAAGGCAGTGTAAAAAATAAAGCAAACAAACAGAAAAGGCAGTGCAAAAAGGTAAATTAATTTGTCTTTATAACAGAAACCTAGGGTTACTAAAATAAAAACAAAAGTAAGGAGATCTGTCATTAGAACTGTAACTACCTGTATCTCTATATGTGCAGCTGTTTAATTCTTCAGAATTAAATGAAATATGAAATCCTAGTTTGAGGTGGACTCATCAAACGTTGAGTGTCTTTTTTGTGTGAGTCACTGTATCAGGCAGGGTGGGGCCTGTGCAGGGCAAAGGTATAAGTTGAATTAAAATGTTGTTCTCCCATTAACCATAACAATTATACAATCCTGATACATAGTGTTAATAACGGGGCAGGGGGTGTGTGGAAAAAAGATACCAAGTGCACGCCATGGACCATACTGCTTCTAGTCTGATCATGTTCTTTCATAATCTGTAGCAGGTGTTCCCCAACAGTGTGTGGGGGGTGATGTGTAGGAATTCTGCACTTTATGCATGATTGTTTTTGTAAGCTCACAACTTCTCTAATAAAAAATGAAAAAAAAAATTTTGCACAGTAGAAAAGTTGGAACAATATTCAGTAGGATCATGGCTGATGATGGTATATCTAGATCCTGTAGCAGTCATGAAGAATGAAGTTGATATATATATGTATAATACACACACACTTACTGACAGCTAGCCATCTTCGAGACATATCAGTAAATTTACAAATTGTAATTGGTACAAAGTGAGACTGTTAATGTGAAAAATACTCAAAACCAATACATATATTTCTGTATGAGCATATTTAGGTATGTAAATGCATAGATAAAGACTGGGAAAGAGGCACATAAAAAAGCTGAGAGGTTATGTATGAAAAGGAGTTAGTATAAAGTTGGCAAGAGAAAATTTTCAATTTTTTAGTGTTGCTTGGATTTTCTACAGTGAAAATGTTTTTAGCTGTGATTTTAAAATATGAAATGGCTTCTAACTACAAGAAGTATTTACTGGGATGTATAAACTGTTTATTTGTAAAAAAATTTATAAATATTAAAAGATACATGTGATATGTGGAAATGATTAATTCAGGGAGGATTCTGTGAGGGCTTTACAGGGAAAGTGGAATTTGAACTGGGCCTTATTTTTCAAGGTTGAGTAGAGTTTCCATAGGAGGACCCTGGAGATGGATATTTCAGGGGGAGGAGAAAACGTGAGCAAAGATACGATGCTGTTAAAAAGGAGTAGTTTGTTGATATGCAGTTTTAACGCAGATAAACCAGAGAGGCGGTCTACAGTGGTATATATAGCCCCAAATTATTGGTTACAGTTCAGTAAGGTAATTGCATGTTTCAATAGGTTTTTAAGTGAGTTAGGCAGATACATCTGTGGACGCCAAATGGTTTGATGGATACCTCAGTTGAAAACCCTAATTGATTTTACTTAGCATTCCATTGCCAGCAAAGCCAGGTACTGCTTTGTGCTTATTTTCTAATCCCTAGGAATAGGTGATTACCAGGCAGAGAGCAAAGACCAGTTTGCTTGTTAAAAAGCAGCTGCCAGTTTAAGAGTTGTCACCTTTGTCAAGTTCACAGAGCTGGTGTGGTCTGCGTGTGTTAAGCTCCTGTCTGCTTGCTTTGGGTGCTGTTCTGGGCAGCCTACATCGTCATATTTAGACAGACCGAATCATTGTCGCTGACTTAACGCATGGCAAATACTACTGACTTTAGCAAATGCATATGGGTCACGTAGGTGAGCACGCTGTTCTTAGTTTTATGCTCTGATCTGATCTGGGTATTTTTTAGCATCTGTAATGTAAAGCATACACACCACACAGCATTTCTCTTATGCTTTGCAAGTACACTCGTTGTAAAATAGAAATTTTTAAAATGCCATATCTCAGTGATAAGACTTGAGAACAAAATTAGGGCTAACGGAAAGATAACTTGCAAATGCTTGTGAATTAGACCCTCCACAACAGATGTTTGTAGAATGTCTTACCTTATTTGATGAGCCTGATCATAACGGATAGTAATTTCGGTTTAGAGCAATTGAATTGGTCTTTGATTAATAAAAGAGACCCTTTATTTTTTGAGAGGTGGGAAAAATGGCCTAATATAAATGCTATAACATGGTAGAACTATAAAAATTTCAAGATTATTTGAAGAAATATACATCTACAGCAAAGGATACTTTTAGTACTTTATTTTAAAAGGTAAGTTTTTGGCAATAGTCTGTTATCTAAAATAATTTTTCTGTAGAGCAGAACTGATAGATTTACCAAACTCTCATTTACATTGTTTTAAGTTTTCCTGAAAGGGGTAAACAATCTATTTTTGTTTCTCAGCTTTCCTATTATATTTGTGCCTGCCTGCATATGCGTATGTGTGTGATGTGTGTGTAGTGTGTGTGTTTGTTTGCATGTGTGCATTTGTGAGACAGCAAGGGGGAGTAGCAGAGAATGTCTCAGCAGAGAATGTTCAGCTGGGCTATAAGTGGCAGAACTGCTTTTGGGGGCTTGTCAGCATGTTTATTCCTGCTACCCCCACTTTCTGGAAGGATATCTGTAGCAGTTCTGTAAGTCCGTGGGAAAAAGGAAATTAGTTTGGCAGGATTAATTCATTCTAAACCTATGTGGTTTTCAAGAATCTTGAAAATAACTGTAAGATATTGTAGCGATCCATACTTTAACATTTTTGTCAAAGCGAGTCATGAACCAATTTAAATACGCACAGGGTAGCAAATCTAGAACGTTTTGGATGTTGTGAACAGGTGCATAGTTACATACTTGTGTTTTCAAACATGATTTTTCCAAAATAGAATCCATTTAAGAATCGTTTTTAAAATAAATGACTGGTACTTCATTAACGCCGAAAATGGAGAGCAATGGAAATATGCAGAATTAGCGAATGATAATGGCACGTTTACTTTGAGTTCTTGCTATGTTTTTGAAACTGTGGTAAGATCTTTACATATATTATCTCATTTAATTTTCACAACAACTATGTGAACATGGTACCATGATTATCCCATTTTTTCAGAGAAGGAAAGCAAGGATAGGAGAAGTTAACAGTTAGTAGGCAGGGAAGCCATCTAGGCTTCTTCCTGAGGTCGTCTTTTATAGAATCTGTGCTGTTAACCACTGTATCATTTAATTAATGAATTATTAATGAATATTGATCCTACATCATTCTCCTACTGTGCTGAAAATGGCTTGGACTCCTGAGTATCGGTTGTTAAATCCTTAGCATTTGGGGGAGCCAAGTTGTGAACTTCGAAACTTTGAAATCAACCATGGTGGAAGTATTTACATCAAATAAATTGGAAAATCCTTCAAATTGGAGCTGTTTATTTTTTGTTTTTGAGTTGGTTTATCAGCATACCATTCAGTAACATAGCATCATGTCAGTAGTTCAGCCCAGCACTATTTATCAGAGTGTATGTGCTAAAATCTTATATTTTAAATGGGGATGGATGAAATCAAGGTTTTCAATAGAGGTGATTTTCCCAGTAGTGTTTGTCTTGGTCTGAAAAGAAGAAGTTGTAATTAGTATAGCTCTGACTTAGAAAATTAAATTTAAAAACATTCATTAATAAGTTTCATAGTAGTAGACAGTGTCTTTCCAAGCCTCCAGTATTTCATCTGAGGACTTTGGAGAGAAAGCTCAGTCTGGCAGAGCTTAAAAGCAGCAGTAGCTGTGTTTAGATTTGAGGTTCCTGTGACTGAGGAAGAGTGAAAAATGGTAGGCTTGGAGGGCAGAAGCCCTTGTTAGAAGGATGGAGGAATCCAGAAAAGAAAAGTTCAATTAAAAAAAAAAAAACATGGGCGTGAATAAGGTTTGTAGGGTATGGGTAAGGTTTGTGGCCTGCTCATACGCTGCTTTTATGTATAAAATGATTTTATACATAAAATGCTTCCTTGAAACCATAAAGCTTTATGCTCTCTGCTGATGAGGAGAATCATTCCATTGGTAGTAGTTCCAATTTAATAAACACTCTAAGCGTTATAAACTGTCATTTTGATTGCATTGCATCAGATTACCCAATTTATTCTCCCAGTGTTTTTGTATGATGAAGACATACTCCTGCTTGCACTTTACATGTAGTGCATACATGGTGAACTTCTATTACGAGATTCCTCCTGGGAGCAGCTGTCTATACCGGCCTGGATTGCAAACTGGATCCTGCTGATCTCAAGCAACAGCGTAGATGACTTACAATGTATCTCTTCCTGATTGGAATCGTTCCCTCTAGCTCACCAATCAACTCTTGTCCTGTTTCCTTTACCTTTGAGATTTTCAGAATTTATGGGGTTCTAGACTAGAATGGAGCATAAGGGAAGACAAGAGAAGGGACAAAGAATGGACAATGAGAAAACAAAGTGGTACGTGCAACGCACGGAGCAGGAGCCAAATTACCTCGCCCCAAATTAGAGGCAAGATATGATCTCCAGCCCTGAGTAAAAGAAACTGGTTGTTATCCTTGTGGTTTAGGAGAAGCCTGTGCAAATGAATGTTTTATACCAATTAAATTTTATATTTGCTAACTTCAATATTAAATTGTGGCAAGTGTTATTTTTCTTTCCTTTATATTGTGTGTCAGCAGGCTGCTTGGTAAGTTAGAAATGATTGCTCTAGAGCAGGGGTTCTTAACCTTTTTGTTCCACGGATCCCTTTGCCAGTCAGGTGAAAACCACGGACCCCGTACTAAGTCCACACTATAATGTGTATTATTTAATAAATATATCACACCCGCACCAAGATGTCCCCACAAGAATAATGCTTTTTTGAATTTCACTTCAAGCTCACGGACCCCTTGTGAAGAACCCCTTCTCTAGAGTCAGAGAAATCTGTATTTTAATCCTGGCTTATAAATTTAGTAACTCTGCAACTTTGGAAAAATAGCCTAACTTCTCTGTTTTCTTGTCAATGCAATGATAGTAATAATCCTTCCTCTAGGTGAACTCAAGAGCTGTTGATAAAGCTCCAGGTGCAATACCTGTTGGAGTAGGCCTTCAGTAAATGGTAGCTTTTGCTATCCATAATTTTAAAAAATTCCTATTGTCTGAACTGTTGTAGAGACAATGTATCATGGTGATTTGGGAGCTCATATTAGACAGGTGACAAGCACTCTTACTTTTCCTGTAAATAAAACTAAAGTATCATGGGATAAATTAGGTTGGATGATGGAGTATGATGATGCTGATGATGGCTTTTCCTCCTTCCGAACAGAATGTCCCACCAGATCTGTCCATCTGCACCTTCGTGTTGGAACAGTCCCTGTCTGTCCGGGCCCTGCAGGAGATGCTGGCTAACACGGTGGAGAAATCAGAAGGGGCAAGTACCGAATCTGTGTAGAATTGCATGATTTTAATGAACTCAGTTACTATGGGTGCCATTTCTTTCACAGGTGTGGGGATTTTCTTTTTGCTGAAATAAGTCATTGCCTTTTCTCCTTCCCTTACATTTGACTTCCTGCTTTTATGCAGCAGACCTGTGGTGTCTTAAAGAACTTAAAATAAATCCAACTTCCAGGGGCTCAGTGTCATTGAAGCTCATGTTTCTGTCAGTGGTTTAAAACAGAACTGTTCTTTGAGAATTTGTGTGTCTCCTTACGTTTTCAGAGCTGTTAATACTATTTTAACTGCTCGCTTTATGCATGGCCATTTGTCATAGCCTTTGTTTTATTTTCAAATCCCTCTAACCATGTGACTGTGCTCTCAGCTTCTTTATGGCATGTCCAATTTCATGGCACTGTTACGTATTTTAAGTGATGAAAATAGGGTGATCCTGCCCTAGTACTTAGTAATTTGGCAAAGAGCTGATCTTTTTTTTTTCTTCTTCTTCTTAAAAAATTGAAATTCCTATTCTGTCTCCAGATTCCAACAATTTTCTCTGAAAGCTCATTTGGTTATTTAATGATTTTTCTACGAAACTTGCTAGGACTCATTTTTGGGACGTTCCCTATCCAAAGTCAATTAATTAAAGCAGGAGGATGAATGATCAATTTTTTGTTTCCTGATTCCATACCCTGCTCCCACCTTGGGTGCTCTGATTGCAACAGTGAATGGTGTAGTAAACTACACTATTTCCAGGTATAAAACTGAAAGTTTTCTTTTGCCGTTACTGGTCTATGTATCATTGTTATTGTTCTTAATCATTATTCATGTCTAAGTAGAAATTTAAAAACATGATTATCCATGGTTCAGTAGAAAATGAGTGATCAATTATGATGTAACTTTATTTTCATCGGTCTTAAGTTTGTTTCTTTTAGTTTTACACAGCTTAGGACTTTAATCGATATGTGCATTAATTTGAAATTCATTTTGAATTTTAACTATATAACTAATAACTGGAGAAGAAACTTTAGTAGTTTTTATTTTGTGTTAGTAATTTTTTTGTTACAATGAAGTTTGAAGTTACTGTATTAAAATATAGTATTTCTTTTAAAATTTCTATTTTCATGCAAAGTTTAGGCTAAAATTAAGCTGTATAACTTTTCTCAATGCAGCTAGTCTAGTTTCTACCTGAGATAACTAACCCCTTCTGATTTTTAAATACCACTAAGGCATGCCAACTTTGAGATGCAAATCTGTCTTTAAATAGAAAAAGCATTTTTCTTTTGCATTAGGATCTAGAAAAATGTATACTGCCATTGTACCTTTGTAGATACCGACATGGGACTAAGTTGTCATAAATTTACATTTTCACATTTTCAAGTTGCTTTTTCTAAATTCAGTATTTTTGAAAAAATATTTTATCTCCCATATAATGGAGGGATTGCACTAGGCAAGCTCAAAATTTTCTCTTTCTATAAGAAGTTATTTGTAATACTGTTTTAGGATTTATGTTTCTGTAATATGTAAAAGTTAGAAATTTGGACCCCGAACTATTTTTATTTAGCTGAATTATATTTTGCATTGTTACCCACCTTAAAATTTTCTATTTGAGAAAAAGTGGCGATTTATGTGATGTGTGTGGAACACCATTATATAAAGCCCAGGATAGCTACCATGTGACATTAATTAGGAAATATAATTTAAGAAAAATCTGCTTCAGGAAAGGAACATATTTCATTGAGCTGAATCTATTTTTAGCTATTAGTAACTTTTGGAAGAAATGATTCTCCAGATAGTTCAAGGGGATATTAACTTTGGGGGAAAAGAAAGATTCCCCTTTAGTTTCCTGAGTAGTTTTGATTGTGTCTAGCAGTAGTGCTCAAATATTTCATAAAATAGTTTGGCATGGGCACAATTAATCAGAGTGGCCCCAAACATAGTGCTGGAGGGAAGATCCTGGAGAGTTCTACTGTATTTATGGATTTTGGAGTGTTCTGTATGATTTGGGTGGAATCCTGGAGGACCCCTGAAATGGTGAAGGTAAGGGAGCACTCTGGGGACTCGGGGCAGGGACTATTAACCAGAAATTGCAGAACTTTCCAGTATTTTAACAACAGTTATAGTCCCACTAGTGGATACTTGCTAACTATCATGTCCAGTTATGTGTGATCAATGGATGCTACCAGCCTTGCAGAAATCAAGTATTTTGGACTCCGTAGGTATCCATATTCGTTAGGGCCTCTGTTCTTAGTGTCTCCTTGAATTCATTATGAGAATAGTAGCAGTTTGGTATTGTTTATGAATTCCAAATATAGATATTGGATTATGTTTGTAAAATGGCCTGTTCCTCTTGGCATATTAGATTGTATTAAATTCAGAATTTTTACTTTTACTTGATTAAATTATGATTTTGGGCTTTGATTCATCCATGTCAGTAGGAGAAAATGATATGGCAGGGGAGAGAGTTTTAGTTTTTTAATGCTGGAGCCCCGGGAGGTAAATACGTGGAGGAGAACACAGAGAGCAAGAACAGAGAAGCAGATATGCAAGGAGAGTGTGTGTTCCATAGATATGGCCTTAGAAGAGAAATGAGCCTGATAGTCTACAGCTGACCTTGTGGAGAGACCAGAGCAGCTGAGCCCAGAAAGAAGTGAGCCTCTGGAAGGAGGATGAGCCTTATGCTTGCCTACAGCTGAGGTTGGAAGATGCTGAGACCAGGGAGCCTTAAGAGGAAGGAGGAAGGCTGAACCCTTGCAGATGTCGCCCGCCATCTTGCATCAACATGAGGCAACAGACTTTGGGTGAGGAAGTACCTCTTATGGTATCTTGAGTGGGACTCTTTATGGCCTGGTAACTGTAAGCTTCTACCCTAAATAAATACCCTTTATAAAAGCCAACAGATTTCTGGTACTTTGCACCAGCACCTCTTTGACTGACTAATACAGGAATCTTATGGTGAATCCTTTGGTCAAGTATATCTAACCTAATGTTACATATAGCAGATATGCTTAAAGAAAGATCTGCTTTTCCTCAGATAAGGTGTGTTGGCAAGGTAATTTAATTTTCATGAAATAATTTCTTGTCTTACAAATTGGCAGCTTATCAAAATGAACCTTGCATATCACCTGATTCCCCGCTCTCTGATAATCAACTTTCTTTACAGTGCTTTGTTATTTTTAATGATTTTGCTTAATTCTGTATTTTTTGCTTAATTCTCTAAATTGAGGAATACTGATACTACTTAATGCTCCCACATGCTGTCATATGCACATATCAATACAAACACACTTGAAGATGATAGGGCCAAATTTTCCATTTAGAATCATGCCTTTTTTGTGGTTAGGTATCACTTTGCTCCTGTTATTGAGTCCACTGTATAAACGTATGATTCTCTAAAAGTTAAAGGAAACCCAGCAGGAGATTTCTAGAACCCTTTGGTGATAAATGAATTTCTGAAAATTATTGATAAAAAGAAAGCTGTGTAAGAAGGAAAAATATTAGCTTAGTTATGAAGCTCTGAATTCTTAAAGAGTTGTTTATTGCAATTATTAGTAAAATAATTCATTTTTGTGGCACAGAAAGAATTCTAAAGGATTTCATTTGAAGGGATTTTTACAATATCTTTTTAATGAAACATGAGTGGTAAGATGATAATCTACATCTCTTATATATATATATTTCCATTGATTTTTCATTATTTCTCAGTCAAAGCATATCGATAGTAAATTGGCCCAGTTTTCTTTATCTTATTTTCATAGCTGTTCACAGAATCTTTAAAATCCAGAGGGTGGAGACACTACACAGGAAACAAGAAGGGGAAATGAGTGCTGGAGCAGTGCACATCTCTGGCAGAATTTTGTCTAGGGTTCTGCATGTACCCATCTTGGTTCTGATAGTCCTTCTGTTCCCTCGTGTGTGTGGCTCTGGATAACTTGTCTACTTCGGCATCCACCTCTGTATATCTCCTCTCATTCTTTAGATCTCTTTTGCATACTGGTGATATAGCATGGAGTTAAGAGAAGAGGGTTTTGTGGTCTTAGAGAACTGTCTGAGAATAGTAGCTCTGCCATGTATTAGTTCTGCAGCTTTGAGGAAGGCACATCTTTATCACAGGGTTTTAGTAACTACTAAATGATAGTGTATGTAGAATATTTGGTACAATGTCAGCATATATTTAGCAGTTGGCAATTATTATGCTATTACTATTGTTTTAGTTATTCTTTTTCTTACGCCTGTATTCCACTTTGACTGGACTTGTTACGAGTTCCTGACGGCCTTTTCTCTGGCATTGGTAGATTTGCTCTCTGGGATCTTGGTCGGTCCATTTCCCCCCTTCCAACACCCCAACCAGTTTTGACACATGGAGCTGGCCAGTGTAATGATGACCCAATTTTGTTAAATTACAGAGTCAAAGATAGCATTTGTTTACCTCTATGTGTGTTACTGTTAATAAAGTTTAATCATTTAGGCAATCTTATGCTTTGTGTTATTTCTTTGATTATATCTTAGTTAATTCAGAGAACAAATTGATGAACACTTTTTTCCATATAATTTTATTTTTTAATGCCTGGTTAATTTTAGGATTCTACTTTATATGAGTACAGATATCATGAGAGAAGCAACATGGTATATAGTAAATAGAGTTATGGTTTTGGAGTCCATGAAATTTATTGCATTATTATTTCAAATAATTATAACTACCATTTAATGAAGAGACATTGCTTTTTAAAAATGTCATAAGTGTAATAAATGGCTTGTTTGTATGTTTTATTTTAGAGAGAGTATACTTAAAAAATATAACATTGAGAGTCTTTTCTGGCTTTTTGTTGTTCCAGTAAAATGTAGATCCCTGTCCCCTTTGACTTTGGCTTGTGGTCACTTGACTGTTAGTTGCTTTGCTGAGTATTGAGGAAATAAAATTAAAGGTAACCAATATTTGCCTTTTGTGTTCTGATCTTTGGTGGGAAAGTAGGTCAAAATTTATAATTTAGATGAAATGGTGGTTTGTAGCATTCATTGAATTGAATGTATGTCATGTATTTTCCCCATTATTTTGCATAACTGATAGCTTACTGTGACTTAAATGACATTAAGAATGTTACATTATAAATAGTATTTATTATTAATAAAATCATTCAATTATAATGGTTTATTAATTTAATGCAAACTTTTTGAACACTTATAAAATATGTTTTACAAGGCTCTGTGAACAGAAAGATGAATAGAAGATGATTTTGTCATCAATGAGTTCAAAATTTAATGCATAGAAGGAAAAAAACCATTATGATGCACTTTGATATCCTAATATTGTATGTAAGTAAAGTATAGTGTTAGGAAAAGCAAGGAATGGAACATATGGAACTTGTGATTCCTTTGAATTTTCTTTGTTTTTCTAGAATCATTCCCAAATCAAGTAGAACTAATTTAGAAACTGTTAATATAAAAGTCATGTCAAATTTTTCTCCAAGAAACAATTTGATCTTATTATCTTTTCTTTAGAATTAGAATTAAAAACAGTACCTTCCAGGACATGTCCAAAGATATTTTTAAAATAATTGTTTCAAGTTACTAAAATGATTTATTATTTTGCACGAAACCCTATGAATATTTCATTTGTAAGTTATATGCTATCTTCTAATTAAAGGTTCGAAATACTTCAACTTAAGTAATAATAGAGATATACATCAAATTCAGACAGGTCCAGTTTCTATGAAAAAATGGAGTTGTAGAATGTAGTAGGTCAATACAGTTGTGTTGTTCTTCCAATAAAGTCCTTCCCTTTTTAAAACATGTACTCTGATGATCATTCAAAAATGCATGAAGAGGTGACTGAACCAAGTTTACTGATAAATGAGTTTTTAAAAAAATACATTTTAGAGAAAGAAAAGAGCAGAAAACAAAATTCAAGATCTATGCTGTACCCCATGTAATTGATAAGAGCTTGGATTCTGAGTTCTATTCCTCATGACTTTGAGGCAAATTATTTAACCTTTCTGTGCCTAAGTTTTCTCTTTTGTAAGTGGAGAAAACACTCATATCTCCATTATTGTGAGAATTAAATAGGTTAGTATAAGTAATATGTTTAGAAAAGTACCTGGCACATAAAAACACTGTGTGTACAGTATTTTCACTATTATTTATTTAAAATGGCTGAGTAAGCTATAAGATCTGACCCTTCTGCAGAAAACAACTTTAAACTCTGAACCAAATATTAAAAACAAAACAAACATCATACAAACAAACAAACAAACAGAAACCTAACAATATGGAACTACCATAGAGTGCACAAAAACAGGAAGACTCTGGAGAGGAGTCAAACATGGAGGATGGTATTGATGTAGGGTGAGTCCCCCAGTTTTAAGGCTTTTAGCCTAAGGGTGGACTGAATTGTGGTGACTAAATCTCAGTCTTCCTGAGGAGAATTCAGGACCTTTGGAAAGTGAGGGAATAATTCTGGACAGAAGAAAGCCAGAAAAGGGGAGCCCCAAATTTTGTGTATAAACTCTGCCAAATCTCAGGCTGACCCTTGAACTGTGTATGCATGGGACAGCCGTTAATTGCCACAACAGAGGAGAAAACTGAACTGAGATTTGAACTGCTGCCCCAAAGACAGAATTTGCAGTGTAAATCCAATCAAGTTAATTGCCTGCTAAACCAAAGCTGTCAACATTCTTCAGAGGCATATAACAAAATCCAAAGTCTCAACATTAGAGCAGGATAGGATATAATCCAAAATTGCTCATCATACAAAGAAGCATGAAAATGTGACCCAGTCTCAAAAGACAATCAACCAAGAACAACTCTGAGATGATCCTAGTAGACAAGGATTTAAAGCATCTATTATTACTGTGCTCAGTGAAATAAAGGAAAATATGCCTACAGTGAATGAAAAGATTCAAAATCTCAATACAGAAAAAGAAATTATTCTAAGGAATCAAATGGAATTTCTAGGACTGAAAACTATAATATCTGGAAATGTTACATAACTAGTAAGTGGAACAGTTCGGCTATGAATTCATGTCCAATATCAATGCTTTTAAACTATATTGTGGGATCTCCATGTAATTAGAAAAGATTGGTGGAAGAGCCTATTAAAGCAGTGGGCAGAGGAGGACGAGGGGTCCATGGAAGTCTCTGGGAAGACATAATCAGAGAGGTATGAGAAGAACCTGGAGAGACTAGAGTCAAAGAAGCCATGTGTATTAGGTTCCTGTGCCTGATGTAACAAATACCACATGTTTGGTGGCTTAAAACAACACCAATTTATTGTTTGACAGTTCTGGAAATCAGAAGTCTAAAATTAGTCTCACTAGCCTAAAATCAAGGTGTTGGCAAGGATGCGTTCCTTCTAGAGATTCTTGGGGAGAATCTGTTTCCTTGCCTTTTCCAGCTTGCATTCCTTGGCTCCTGCCCCATCTTCCATCTTCAAAGTCAGCAATGTAGCATCAGGTAAGGGAATCACTGATTCCAGGGATTATGACACAGATGTTTTTTGGGTGGGCATTATTCTCCTGATAACACCATGGAAGTTCTAGTGGTTTAAATATGTCTTTCTTTAATGATTAGCTAGTTTTGACACAAGGGGAAAACTCTCTACTAAATTTGGGATCCTCAGGTTCTTAGATTAATGCTGAATTAGGGCCAAACTAGAGCCAGCAAGTTAAATCCTTATTTAGGAAAAGAAAGACCAGTCTGTGCTCCGGTGCCTCCATTCTAGGAATCCAGCACTCTGGAATGCCCCTTTTCTTTCTCCACCCCACTGCTTCTTGTAGCTTTCATTCCACGAAGAGAATGTATGTTGACTTAAGAGTCATAAGAATGTATCCTTGCTTTTGAGGGATTCAACAATCTAATAGTGAAGAAAGATAAATAATAATGCGGGTGACATGTGCTTTGTGAGTAAATAGTTCAACGAGAGCACAGTGGCGAGGTCTCCTCATTACTAACCCACTAGTATGCTCTCGGATCCAGATGTGTCTATCACCCCTTAAATGGCTTTTGTCCCCAGCACATGAGAATTGTGAAAAGCTTAACGGATTATTCTGTTCATATTGTAGATAGTATGATGCTACTAGCTATTTATATCTAAAATTGCAATTCCCAAATATCTACTGGAATCTACCATTACTTCCTCAGAGACTCCTGTTCTGGAACATTCCTGGTAAAGCATAAATATTGCCTCTGGATGGAACTATAATTTCAAAAAATTAATGAATTTTCTCTCTTGTCTAAAAGCTCTGGTACATAAACATATACCTGCCCCTCATCTCTGAAGTTGGTGCTGAGATTTACAAGTGAATATGATTATCTTCTACTGAAGAGTAGATTTAGCTATAGCTAAAAATATTCACTAATCAACAACTATGTCTATTATTTTTGTGCATGTGAAAATTTATGTATATTTGAAATATCCAGCTACTATTTGTGGATACTTTCTTGGTTTTACTGACCTTCTGACTGTAGAAAGATTACCTTCTACTCTTCATCTAAGGATGCTACATATTCCTATATATTTGAAAGATGTATCAATGAGCTCCAGAGGCTAGCATCAAACTTAATAAGGAGGTCAATTTAAATGGCATGTAATTTAATCACAATGGCACAGTTATGCACTGTTTTAGATTATGAATCTTGAATGTACAGTTTATTTTATTTGATTACTGTCATTTAATTTGAGCATCTTCCTCAAAATTTTTGTGCATTTATTATAGAAAAATATTTTTCATGTGTTAATATTTGGTAGCAAATGAAACATCCCCAGAAATCTCTTGTGTTTATAATAGAAAAATGTTTTCATATGTTAATGTTTTATAGGAAATGAATTGGATGGTAAATTTCTGTGATAAACTATTGCTGGATTTCCCAGTGATTTAAAGGTATTCATAACCTATTGAGCCAACCACCCACTAATTATTATTCTCTTAAAGTTTTAAATTTGTTTTATTGAAACATTTAGTCTAGTTTGATGGAACACTTCCCTCCTGTACCACCCTTTATTAAATGGCATCCCTTGCATTACTCCTCCCAGCTCAATTAGCACTCCTCCTTAACCTTGCTTTCTTTTTTTTCCAAAGCCCTTATTATCTTCTGACATATTATGTACTTCTGCTTTATTGACTGCCTCTCCCCATTAGAGTGCAAACTCTAAAGCAGGGCTTTTTGATCTGTTGTGTTCACTTGCAATGCCACAAGCACCTAGAACAATGCATACTACATATTAGATATTCTGTAAATATTTACTTGCTGGAGGGATTGCAAGATAAAATCTATACCCCATAGACCAAACATCAAAGAAAAACTGCTAAAAATATATATTGCTGCTATTACCACAGTCGTTTTGAACACAAGGTACAGCTTTTGCCTATTAAGTGCAGCTCTTTTTCACCTTGCCTCTCTATTATGGGGGAAAAGGAATATTTTGGAAAGGAAAATGAGAAATAAACCATTTGGGATCAGGTAAGCATACATCCTTTTTTCCTAGCAGAGTCCAGGTCTGCACTGATTGTCCAAGCTTAATTGCTATTAGTCCCCCCTTTCACTGTCCAAAGTATTCCAGTTTGGAAGATGAATTATATGATCATCCCTACTTGTGGGTCTTTGTGAATCTGATGTAAGGTAAACACCTCTCCCCAGAAAAAAATACATATAATATGCACACAGATAAATTATATGGTATAATTTCAGGGATTTGAAGAGCTGAAAAAGGAGGTCAAGCAACTCTTTTGACCTGCAGTCAAATTCTGAGAAGCTATTTGTCTTAGTTTCCTATGGCTACTACAGCAAATTACCACAAACTGGGGGGCTTAAAACCACAGCCCTGGAGGCAGGAGTACAAAATCAGAGTATCCGCAGGGCATGCTCCCTCGGAAGAGTCTAGGGAAGGCGCTGTTCCGTGCCTCTCACCTGCGGTTGCCCCCATCCTTGAGGTTCTCTAGCTTGCAGCAGCACTTCTCCAACCCCAGCTTCCGTGTTCACCTGCTCTCCTTCCCCATGCGTGTGGCCGTGCGTTTGTGTCAGTGTCTAAATTTCCCACCCTAATCCAGTATGACCTCATCTTAACTAATCTTCAGAGTCCCTATTTCCAAATAGGGTCAGATCCACAGGTTCTGGTTGGACGTGAATTTTAGAGGAATACTCTTAAATCAGGAACATTACACTTTTCTGCCACTAATTACAGAGTATGAGAGAAAGCAAATTGAATGTCAAAGGCTAGTGTGGGATCTACAGAACTTGAGAATTGGAGAGACCAGATGGAATATCCTGACAGCATAAGGGCAGTTCTGGCAGTGCCAACAGATTGTTTTTATGTGGCTTCCAATATAATTGTGGAGCCGTCAGCCCTAAGACCATGCTGAGTTGTGGTCGTACTCTTCACTGGAACAATCTTAGGATTCTTCTTTTGCCATTGACAGAGAAGCACAAAGAATGGCTTTGATATCATGAGCACTGAGTTCTGTAGATCAGAGAAAGTGAGCCGATGTGAGACAGGAAGAACATATTGAAAACAGTGTTATTATCTGACCAGAGAGACAGGACCCCAAATCTAACCACCAATGAGAATAGGCAATCCAAAGGGAGAGAAACGAAAGGCAAGTAACAGCAGAGACAACATAAAAAACAAGTAAAGCCTGCAAAATCTACTGTTTCCTAAGCTGTACTTACCTGCATTTGTTCATTCTACAGTTCTCTCATTAGTAACTATATTCTAGACTCTGTGTAGAGTAAATGGCGAGAGAGTATGAGGTGCTTGAGACGTTTCATCCAGGGCAGGTCATAATTGGAATGTTTCCATCATAAATATTAACATCCAATCAGTATTTGTTGAGTGAAGGAATGAAAAGATACCATGCTCAAAGATAAAATTCGAGACTGTTTTCATATACTGATGGCCTGGCGGTGTTTCGGTTTGTTTTGTTTTTCTATCCTTTTGTTTTTAATAGCTTACAGAATAGAACTTTTAGTGGGTATATAACTATTATATGTAGGATAATCAGTTATATCATTTATTTATTCATGGGCTATACCCTCTATATTTCTAGAATGGATTTGAGGTGGAAGCTATTAATTACATACGTGTTTAAATTTAGTAGATGTGCATGTAGTTGGCCGATAAGGAGTTTTCAGTTCCTCTCAAAACTCTATTCAAGCAATGGTTAGGAAGAACTATCTGCTGTTGGTGTCACCCAACAAATGGATCACTCTCTTGTTGGATTCACCCAACAAATGGATCACTCTCTTGGTGTTTTGTCAAGGAGGTGTCAAGATGTTTACCTTGATTAAGTCTGCTTTTAGGGCCTTTAATTTGTCTATAACACTGGCATAACTGCCCTCTGATTGTTGTCATGTGACTTCAGTTCTCATTAGGGAATTTAAAGCTTTAGTTTTTCTTTATTTCTAGTTTTAGTTAGCTCTTCATACTATCCATTCTCTATACAAATTGGACTCGCTCTGAATATGCTCCATTTTGCCCAACTATGTATTTGTGCCACTCTAATTCCTCAACCTAGAATTCTGAGCCTTTCAAAATGCCAGCCTGTCCTTCTCTGTACCTGTCCGAGAACGTGTCTTCCTTAACTCCTCTCATGATCAGCCTAGCTGGAAGTAATATTTCTACTCATGGATTCCCATATCACTTGTTTTTATTAAATTTCTCTATTATTTGTCTTGATTTATATTATGTCATAATTATTAGGTATGCATTATATACACTTTATTTATACTAGAATATTTTAAAAATTACTATATCCCTCTTTGCACCCAACACTTTTTCATAGTAAGAAGATCGGGAGTTTATATGAGTTTATGATTGGAACTTGTTATTATTCATAGCAGATCCAATCAGAATTTATTTAGGGTTATTATCTATTTTTTCCCTAGTGGCTAAGCAATATTCTCATCATTATTCATGACTGATGATTCCTTTCCTTATTCATTTGGGATACCTTTTAAATCATACATTAAAATCATACACATTTTAAGATGTGTTACTCTAAGCTAAATATTGTTTACACAGTTCTGTCTATTGTGCCCCAACAACACTGACATATCATTGTATTTTAGAGAAGTTTTAATCTTAATAGGCCGAGTTCCACCTCATTGTATTTTTCCCCACAAAATTTTCATACTCTCCTTGCCTAATTATTCTTTCAAATGAAAATTCTTTTGGTATTTCATTGCGTTTAGTAATTCTGATAAATAGCATATATGGAAGAGCGGTACTATGTTAGTTACTTAGCTGCTATCCATTTAAATTTAACATTAAAGTTTATGCAGGAAGCATTTTAACATATTCTGTTCTTAGAGAAAGAGAGAAGGTATTGGTAATTTTAAGTTAGAAAGAGAACATATGCTCCTGAGAATTTGGACAAATTCAGAAAGCATTTATATAGTATTACAGGAACTGTTCCTATTCTAAAATAGGAATAATTTAGGAAGCAGTAGATTTTAGTCCTTTCTTACCTTGTTTAAATTTTAAAAGAAAAATTTTAAATCCTTTCCTTCATTTAAGTTGTGTGTGTGAGCTTGAAAATTATAATATATTGTTTAAGTCTGTTTCATTGTTTGGCACATCTGAAAAATATGAGATTCTGCCTGATTAATCCAAAATGAGAATAAGGTCAGGATATTGGGCTAGAATACAATTCTGTATGAATTACTGGACTTATCTCATAACTTAATTTGCTTAATTGAATTTTTTTTAAATTTTTTTTTTATTGTGGGTAAAAATAAAAATTTTCACAATACATACCAACATTTGCAAAATGATATACAAATGTATATGCATATATGTGCATTTGCTTACAAAAATGTTATTTATGTATATATATCTTAATTGAATTTTTTTTCTCAAATTGATGACAAGAAAGACTTTGGAGTCTCTTTGAAGTCTCTTGTAGTTTAAAATATAAAAAACATTCATTGTTGCTCTATGGAGACATAACATTTTTCTGTACAATTTTCCCAACAGTAGCTCCAAATAGATGTGGATCTATTTGTCCTAATTTTGTACTTTGTATTTTTTTTATTTTAAAATTACCTGGAAACTATGTAGGCCAAAAAGAAAGTAGTTTTGATCTGTTTTGAATCCTTTATTATTTGGGTCAGACTTGTCTGAAAAAAAATTAGAGAAGAGATTCAGTAGTTTCACTTGCAGTTTATAGTAGACCAATATACTGGTTCAGGGCAAGAACTAGGATTAAATTTTAAAAGAAATCTGAAGAAATTGGAAACTTGTGAGGTATCTAAGACGTGCAGGGGCTAAGAGTGCAGAGACAGGAAGCTCATTGACATAGTAACATTTTGTCTACTATTTTTTCCCTTTGGGGCATTTGTTGAGCTGTGCAGAGATTGGGGCATGGAAGCCTGAAGAGCTTTATGTAATCTAAGATGGCTGTGGAGACAAAAATTAAGTTTGGACCTGTCAAAATAGTCAGAAATTGAGAGAAGGAAAAGGAGGCAGAGAGAAATAAGGCTTATACTCTCAAAGGTTTTCCGCTTCAAGGCATTTTTCTGTTCTTAAGCTTTGCAGAGCAGCATCTAAGAAGTTAGCAGAAAGTGACTGAGAAGCTCAGCAGCATTAATATGTGACCAAATTTATGTGAATAATGGTTATAAAAAACCATATTAATAATGTCTTGTGGTGTTTAATTCTTGTGTTGGGGAGGCAAACATTATATTTCAGTATTTGTCAAGGAGTGGGGGCCCTGGCAGTCACTCCAGGCTCTCAGTTGGAACACCTGGAGGTTGTGCAAAGTAGGACAGGCAGGGAAACAGAAGAAGATTGCATCTTGCCAAGCCTGAAACCCAACCTTTGAGTTGTTCAGTCCTTAATTGGATTGAAATGATCTGCCTATCACCTAGCTGATAACCACAGGTACATCCATTTTGGAGGAAAAAACACTATCTAGTTCCTATACAAATCTTAACACACAATATCTACAATACAATTGAAAAATAAATTAAGCATACTAAGAATCAGAACCAAGAGAAAAAAACCAACAGAAGTAGATGCATAGGTGATCTAGATACTGAGATTATCATAGACTTTAAAATAACTCTGGAATCTATACTGAGAAATCAAATGGGAATTCTAAAACTGAAAAATACAATAAGTAAAATAAGAACTCAATAGATGAGTTTAACAGCAGCTTGGACATAGCTGAAGAGAGTGTTCATGAACTGGAAAATAATCCAGTTGAAAATATCCAGACTCACACATTTCATAGAATATGAAAAATAAGGAAGAAAAATTGAGAAGCATATTATCTGTGGTAAAACTATCTAACATAAAAGTGATTGGAGTCCCAGACTGAAACAGAAGCACTGTTTGAAGATAATGGTGTATAATTTTCAAAATTAATATTAATTCACAGTTTCAAGAAGCCATACCAATTCCATGTAGGATAAATACATAGAAAATCACCTTGGCATGTTACTATAAAACTGTTGAAAACCAGAAAAAGAACGACAATAAAAACTTTGAAAGTAGCTGGACAGTGGAAAACAAAGGAACTGCAGAAAGATTGATATCTGTCTGTTCAATAAAACAATGTAAGCACTAAGACAAATGCATATCTTTAAAGTTGAAGGAAGAAACAATAATCACCAACTTAGAGTTCTCTGCCAGCTAATATATCCTTCAAAATTGATGGTGAAATAAATACATTTCCAGGCAAACAAAATGAGAGTCTGGAGACAGGAGACTCACATTTAAAGAAATACTAAAAGGATATCTTTAGACAGAAGGAAAATGATTCTAGAGAGAGAAATAAATGCAGAAGAAAGGAGGACTAAAGGTAAATGTGTGTCTAAATATAAATCAGTACTGCCTATATAAAACGGTAATATTAATGTCTTGTTGGACTTAAAATTTTGTGCAGTTAAAATGTATGATAATAAAATGAGAGATAAGAGAGTGTAAAATTGTTTAAAAGTATTCTAAGGTCCTAGGTTTTTCTGGAAAGTGGTTAGGTTACTAATTGGTATTATATTATAAATTGCTGTGGATACATATGAAATCTCTAGGATACTAGCTAATGGAATAATAAAGGAAGGTAGAACCAACAGCCTTTTAAAGAGATGATGGAATATTAAAAATATTTGACTAATGTAAAAGTAGGAAGAAAAGAGAAGAAGGACAGAAGAATATATGGGACTGAAACTGTTAAAAATTAGATTATGGTATGTTTGAACAACTCTAAATTTACTAAATACATTGAATTTTGCACTTTAAATAGATGAACTTTATGGTATGTGAGTTATATTTCAGTAAAGCTATTATAAAGGAACATATGAGTCAAATAGAATACGTATGAGTCAAATAGAATGGAATCTGTAAGATGGTATTAGAAATTCAGTTTTCAATAATACAACTAAATGTAAATGAACTAAATAATTAAAATGTGTGGATTGTCTGCCCTGATTAAACAATAGCTATCTACACTTTACCTCAAGGCTTTATTACAGCCAGAAGTTGAATATTCAAATGCTAATCAATGAAAACAAATGTAGCAATTTTGATATCAGTTAAAGAATTTAAAGTAAGAAGCATTGTTAGAATTAACATGGTAATTTTATTATGATGAAAGGGAGTTTGCACAAATCTAATGCTATCACTTTCCAATTTATGAAATTAGATATTGACAAAATTTTAAGGAGAAACATACCATTCCACCATTATGATAGAAGAACACACCTCTGCCAGCATTTGATAGAATAATCAGGCAAATAGATGAGTGAGGCTGTAGAAAATCTGGACAGCATGATTAATAAACTTATATATGTATTATATGCGTCAATACATATATATAATATGTCATCCAGTGCTGACAATACACATTTGTTTCAAGTTCTGAGGGAACATTTATTAAAATCGGTTGTGGAGCAAATATAAACAGATTTAAAAGGTTTGAAATCATTTAAATGTGTATTTCTTGAGTGTAGTATAATTAAGCTAGAAATTAATAACAAGAAGATACATAGAAAATCCACAAGTTTATGAGAGTTAATGACAATGGAAAATTTAAAAGTATTTGGAATTGGATGATAATGGAAGAGACTATCAAAATTTCTGAATACAATTAAAACTTGTTGGAGGGAAATTTTTAGCCTGAAATACATAGATTAGAAAAGAAGCGTTGAAGAATAAATTATCTAAGTCTCTTAATAAGACAAAAAACGATAAAAATTAAACCCAAAAATTATAGAGAGAAGAAATAATAAACAGCAGTAATTAATGAAATAGAAACAAACTTAATATAGTGTATACCATCTAAACCAATAAATGGTTCTTTGAAAAGACTAATAAAATCAATGCACTTTTACCAAGCTTGAACAAAAAAAAAAACAAAAAAAAAAAAAAAAAAAAAAAAAAAAAAGAGAAAAGGAAAAATTAACAATACTAGCAATGAAAAAGAAGAAATCATTGTAGAATCTCTGGACATTAAAAAGATGAGAATATTGTGATAACTTTATTTCAATGAAAGAAAATTTAGAAGAATGGACAAATTCCTATAAAAATACAATTTATCAACACACAACAGAAATAGAAAGCATCAACTGTCTCACATATATAAAGAAATTGAATTGATAATTAAAAGCATTACCACGAAGAAATCCAGGCCCACATGACTTCACTAGTCAAGTTTGCCAGACAATTAATTAAGGAAGCAACAATACTGATTTTAAACTCTTTCAGAACACTTTCCAACTAATTTGATAAGGCCAGCATAACCCTGATCCTAAAATCTGGCAAATACATTGCAAGAAAGATGTTACAGACCAGTACCCCTTACGAACAGAGATGGAGAATCCTCCACAGAATATCAACAAATTTAATCCAGTTATATATAAAATGATTAGTAAATTACATCCCATTTGAGATTAAAAAACCACTTAACATAATTCACCATATTAGGAGAAGACAAAGGAGAAAATGTATATAATTATTTTAATAGATGCAATAGAAAACAGTTTTTAAAATTGAATATCTATTCATGTTAAAACTAGTAAATTAGTAATATAAGGAAGCTTTCTTAATCTCATAGAAATGATTTATAAAGTGGAAAACAGATGTAGTTTTGAATGCTTTCAGAAGTACAATGTTGAATAAAAGTGAAAGTGGTGAAAGGTGGGTACTATCAGATTTAAAAAGTGAATTTTGCAAAGTCACTGCTCGATATTAAGTATCCAGTCAGCTTTTTATACACTAGCAACACATAATTTGGAAATAAGAATTTTTAAATGACTTCACTTATAATGATATAAAAAAACATCATATACTTAGGAATATTTCTAATGAAAGATTTGAAAACTGTTCTTTACATGGGAAATTGAAAATCCTTTTTGAGAAAAATTAAAGATGACCTAGGGGACTGGATGTGGCTAAAGCAGTTGGGTGCCCGCCTCCCACGTGGGAGGTCTCAGGTCCGGTTCCTGGTGCCTCCTGAAAAAACAAGAAGCAAAACAACAAGCAAAACAGATGAGAAAACGACCCCGGAAAGCTGTGTGTCTCAGTGGTTGAGCACTGGCTTCCCATATATGAGGTCCGGGGTTCAATCCCCAGTCCCCGGTACCTCAAAAAAAAAAAAAAAAAAAAAAAATTGATAACCTAAATATAAGGACAGATATGCCATGTTCACATAGTGTAAGACTCAATATAATAAAGATGCCAATCCTCTCCAATTGATCTGAAGATCAGTGCAATCTAAATCAAAATTCCAGCAGGGTGAGTGAGTGAGTCTGTGTGTATGTGTGAGTGAGAGAGAAAATAAACAAAATTAACAAAACCCATTTTAAACATTATAGGAAATGAAGAGGGCCGAGATTAGCAAATACAATCTTGTAGAAAATAAGATTGGGGCCTTGACTACCAGGTATCAAGAATTATTTTAGTGCTACAATAATTATGATGGTAGGGTATTAGCATAAGTTTAGAAAAATAGGGCATTGAAATAGAATAGAGCGCAAAAATACTTCCACAAATTAGTGACTTGATGTATGATATAGGTGACAATGCAGTGCAGTGGAGAAACTATAGTCTTTTTAATAAACCTAGGTGCTGGGTTTGCTGATGGAAAGCTGTTTGGCAGTATCTACCATAGCTAAACATTTATAAATCTATAACCTAGTAATTCCAATCTTGGTATAAAATGGTTATATTCATACAATAGAATTTTATAGGCAGTGAAAATGAATTAAATGGTTCTTCATGCAACGATATGATGAACTTCACATACACAGAGTCAGCTAAAGAAGCTGGATTTAGAAGAGGGCCTCCTCTCTCTCTCCAAACTCAGGAAAGGCAAAACTCCTCCCCAGTGACAGAGTAATGGTTAGCTATGGGAAGGCCTAAGGGCAGCCTCTGTGCTATAGGTATTGGTTTTTTCTTTCTAAACAAACTGGTGATGACACCAGTTTGTTTACTTAATACATTTTATGAAGCTGTATACTTATGATTTATTCATTTTTCAGTACTTGTTATATTCAGTAAATCATCATTTCACTTAAGAACATGCAAATGGCCCAGCACGGCCACAGTGAGCGCCTAGCAGGTCACTTGCAGGTGTTTTGTGTGTGGTATTGTTGGCAAGGAAACCAGCGCCTGTTCTCACTAGACTTGGCAAACAGCCATTCATCCACCATTTGGCAGGTTGAGGTTATTTTATGAATCCCCAAAAGGAAAGGTGATGCTTGTAAGCTAATCTCTTCCTCCGGGTGTGATGCCATTTGATGGCATTAAATGTGGTTGAGGGGCCTTTGATTTGATACAGACAGACAGACAGTCACAGGAAAAGAAAGCTGCCATGTTTAATGCTGCCATGTAAAAGAGACAATCGCCGAAGCATGAAGCCCCAAGAGGCTGGGCCCACGGAGCTGCCCAAGAGGAGACCAGCCCTGCTATATGCCTAAGAGCTCACAGCTAAACTTGAGAAGAGATTGGAACAGCCGAGGCTGATAGAGAACGCCTGGAAAGAGAAAAGCCCTGTGTCTGGTTGCTGCTCAAAGCTGAGCTCCAAGGGATGTAGATTCTGGAGGGTAAGGCAGAGACCTTTGTAGAGATTGGCCGCCATCCTGCTTCACCAAGTGCAACAACGCCAGGACCAACAGTAGCTGACTTTGGTGTGAAAGCACCTCTTATAGTGCCTTGAGTGGACTTTTCATGGCCTTGGAACTATGAGCTTTTACCCCAAATAAATCCTAATTATAAAAGCCAACAGATTTCTGATACTTTGCATCTGCAGCCCTTTGGCAAGCTAAAACGTACCATATGCAAACACTGCACCTGTGGAACCTGTTGAAGATCTAGTCACGTGAGGCCTTGGCTGCAGCTGGCGTGCCGTGGGCGCCATGCCCCACAGCGAGCCCTCCCCGCTCTCCGCAGCCCTCACCCTCCTCCTGACCTTACTGCATCTATTCTGAAAACTAACTTATGTGAAACTGGGAAACGTGAAAAGAGAACATCGGTACTTAGAGACTGAAATCTCCATGGCATGGCTGAACACTTGACCCTGTGCCGTGAGTAATCCAGCAGGCGCCAGTGGCCTCCAGAATAGTCCTGAGATGAAGCAGCGTTCCTACTAGAAGCAATCAGGAGTGGCCTTGATGATTTAGAAGCCAGCAGCGAGCAGCAGCTCCGCCCCATGCAGCTGCAGGGGAGTGCCAGTTTGGAGATGCTCGTGTCTACCTGCATGGGCAAGTGTGTGGAATCTGCAGATTGTGGGTCCTGCACCCATTTGACCCAGAGCAGAGGGAAGCCCACGAGATCTGTGTGTTGACATTTGAACATGAGATGGAAAAGACCTTTGCCTTCTGGGCAAGTCAGGACAAAGTGTTCAGTATCTACACGGAAGTGATCCTTGAGAAGGCATCAGCTGCTGTGAGGAGATTCGGGATTCTCTCCAACTGCAGTCCCACATACTGGCATGTCCTGCCTTCAACAGCGGGGAAATGCCAAGCGATTTGAGAACCCAATCATTGGTCTTGTCCAGAATGCCATGAGATATCAGAGTTTGTAATGCCACGTATGTACTGCATAGAAGATCAGAATAAAGAACAAGTTGATTGAAGCTTTCAAACAGGGAGGAGGGGAAAAGCTTGTAAATACACCGCCGTGCTTACCCTGGCGGGTGGCTTGCAGAGCCTGAGACACCATGGAGACAGCCCAGCTCTGAAGGCACTGGGAGGTTCTTTAATTCAGCGCAGCTCTGGAATTTCATCGGGAACTGCGAACATCCCAAACATTGACACGTTGGCATGACAGAGCTTGGG
Organism: Tolypeutes matacus; assembly: GCA_026826555.1. Lineage (NCBI taxonomy): Eukaryota > Metazoa > Chordata > Mammalia > Cingulata > Chlamyphoridae > Tolypeutes > Tolypeutes matacus. The sequence continues at coordinate 7,074,208 of JAKSZT010026446.1, forward strand.
GACCTTTCCAGAGTGGAGTCAGCAGAGCCCTAAAGAGCTGAGTCCATGATCATCCCCTGCATGCTGGGCCCCCCGGCCGAGCCTGTCCCGAGCCGGGTGTGCAGAGCATCCTTGCACCGTGGCACTAGGTGGCCTGTCACCTGGATCTGAGTGGGGTGGCCCTTAACCTTGGTCTGATGCACCTTCACTTTCATAGCCGCGGGAAGAGTGAAGGAGATAATGTAACCCAACAAGCATATGGGATTGCCGTCTTTCGAGTTGATGTCTTAGTTGCAGGTCCAGCTAGCCATTCGGGCGAAGCTCTGATTGATGGCTTTTAAACAAATCTGGGGCCCGTGTTCCTTGATCTTTTTTCTCCCCAGAAACAGTAAACTGCAGCTGCCCCTAAAGCGGCAGATTGATTTTTCATACAAAGGATTCTTTAACCCTCATGAAAGGATTCCTCTGTAGATCTTTATCCTAGTGTTTTAAAACAGCATGTGGTCAAAAAATGTGACTTACACAGAGCTTTTCAACAAGTGGATGCCCCACACCTGTACTAGGACGCTTTCTTTCCAGCTCTTCTTCTTCTGAGTTCTTCTGAGTTCTCTGAAGTGTTCAAAATCAGGTTCTTCCTTTCAGGCACAAGGCTTTCCAGTTTCTGCAATGCTAGAAGTGGCATGGTGACAAGCTTGGGAAATGGAAGAGGCAGTGTTGGAAGGCATAGCAGCAGTCTTGTCCAGTAAACAAAAGTTAAAGTAGAAATCGTTCTCCCTGAATGGGAAGCTCTTGGAGTAGCGGAAAATCCTGGGTGGTGAGTAGCTGCACAGGCCTCCTTCTGGCTGGAGTGGGGCCTGGACCGTGAGGTCCTTGCACCTGTCCCTGCAGGGAGCACATGCCCCTGACTCTCACCTAGAGGCTTTTCTTCGGCCCAGGCCTCTGGGGGGAATAGTACTGAGGGCTCCATGTAAAGCGTGGTTCATATGCCATCCTTTCTTATCTGTAAAGCCTCGCTTTGTTTGAAATTTCTTAAAAACTTTATGGAACCTAAGAAAATTTCTGGTTCTATACCGGCAGAGGTCCAAAAAAAGAACTGAGCACAAGTCTTCTGTCATCAGTTGTGATTTTAATTGAACAACGAGCAGAATAATCTTGTAAATCATAATGAGCTCACCTCCCAGTCTGAATTTATCTATTTTTGTAAAAGCTCTAGATACCGACTGTTTTATCAAAGCACTCCTTTCAGGTGTGGGTAAGAAAAGATCTTTTAGTTTAATCCTTAAACATTTATGTTTCGAGTGTTTTTTGCTTAATTTTTATAAACGGTTAGCTCTTTAAAGGGTTACAAAGAACATCGAGCAAGGCTGAATTAAATTCATTTCCAGCCTAGCTTTGGGCCCATTTCCAGCTGCTTGGTTCTGCTCCAGAGGGGAGTACTAGTTTATGTCCTGCAGCTTCAGGAGTGAGTGGAGAGTTAAAGCTGTAAGCTCAGTGGTCTTACCCTATGACACTTTATTACTTTAAAAGGACTTAGCCATGAAACCTAACTTTAATTTATTTTATTAAAATAACATAATTGAGGAACCGTAAGATAATAACTGTATTTTGTCAGGCACAATGAAAACAAAATTAAAGCCCATTTCATCAAGAAAAACAAACTAAATGAATTCATTCTATTTTTGAGTTCTGGGACACAGTGTGCAATATTTTTCAGGATTTTCCCCCAATCTTAATAACCAAAAACATGCAAAGAATTATTTATGGGGTTGAGTAGTATTTTGTTTTTCACTTTTCTCTAATTTCTAAAAAAAATTTAACAATGATAACGAATTATAGGCATGCATCAAATATTTTAATTACTTTTCTTGTGCCATGCCTCAATATTAGAATAGTATTAGAAACTTAAAATTTATTTATGAATGTCTTATTGTTTTAATAAGTTATCTAGAAATATATCTGTGCAAAGAAAAACAAGCATGTTGTTTGAACGAATGAAACTAAATTACATCTTTGTTTATATAAGAATCCTTAGTGAATTTGATTATTCTCTTATCTTGATGTTGCCTTGTTCTTAGCACATTTTTTTTAGGTGGCCCCTATCATAAGAAATAGTCAGTCAAGGAATTCCAAATTAAATAGAGATTAAAATTTTGAAAGAAAAAAGAACATGGTGTCTTGGGTTTGGAGTACCTAGAGATAGTTTAGAAGGTGGGACTTTGAAGTCTGAGACTCAAGTTCAAGTTCCAGCTCCAATGTTTAGTAGCTATGTGATGTTTTTTAGCATTGGGGAAGATTTGTAACTCCTTTATATGTAATTTACTTCCTCATATATAAAATGCAGACAATAAGATTACATCTAAAGTGTTTAGCTCAAAACCTGGCATATAGTAACTAGTTCATATGTGGCCTATAGATTTAATAATAGAATTTTCCACCTTGAATAGTAAAACAAAGGTAAGCAATTTGGAACGATTGATGAAAACATTTTTTTAGGTTCAAGTTTTTGCGACCTAAACTTATTAATTAATATATGAAAACAGAGAGATGGCATATGAATGTTTTAAGGGCAAAATATAATTGAGAGTTAATTACTTTTTGTATGGTATTCTTAATTTATGTCTTTTCTTCTGAATCAAGTTGGTAGTTAAATGACCATTTTGTTTAACTCTAGTAAAAAATGTTTAATTTTAAAAAAGAGGAGGTCTTCTTTCTTGGTTTTAATATAATATTTTAATATAATTTCCTACATATATTAAATCTCTAAATTAATTGAGTCAATATATTTTTTTAAATCCTTATACTTGGATAATAAATTATTAGGAAAGTATTCATTTGTCTTATATGCTTTATGGATTTGGTAATTATGTAGTAATTCTAAAACAGGTCCATTTGTTATGAATTTTATATTTCCCTTCCTTGATTAGCACTGTATAAATCATTCTCATCTTTATTGATTGCAGGTATTTAATTAAACTATTCCTGTTAATATTTATAAGAGACGTGTCATGAAATCACTCTGCATTGCTTATGCATAATTACAACTTTCTTGCTCTTTCGTCAGTCTTTCAGCTCTGTGGACATTTGTCACGTCTTACGTGTTTCGTTGATAATTCATCTCCCACACATGCTGTTGCCCAGCCTTTCTTTGGGTGTTTGGATATTGCCTGTGGCATGATATTGCTACTAACTTGAGCTATTGCAGACACTGTTTTCTGTTTGGTGCCTCTTGCCTTCCTCTGCTTCAAAATGGGTGGGGATCAGAGGAGCTCAGCAGAAGTATGCATATTCAACTGTGGAAAATAAGCTTTCTCTTCAGATTCATATGCCAGATTTTAAAATGAGGATTAGCTGTTTAGTGGATTTTTATCTTCAAAGTTGAAAATTTAAAACCGTTTTCTTTTGTAATATAAATTATTTATAAATGTGTTATCCTATAAAAGTGTAAGCTTCTATTACTATTACTTCTAACTATTGCTCTTGATAACAAATTATCTTTTTTCTGGAAAAAATTCCCCCAACACGTTACTTTGTACCAATATGAGTGTGCATGCATGCTTGCTGATGTGTGAATGTTTGACATTTAGATGTGAACATGTCTTTGATAATCATTGAAACCACTAAAAGTTTGGCGTATACTCTTTTCTTGGTAAATATGAAAAGGAAATCATTTCACATGTCCTTAAATTATTTTTTTGGGAGAAAATAAATATAATAATTTGTTCTTTTGGGGGTAAAAATATGAGTGATAGTTGCACTGTAGTGGACATGACTATAAATTGCTTCTCTTTGCCACATGCTCAAAAGAAATGGATCCACCTCTCTAATAGGTTAATGTTTAAAGTGAGGACTTGAACTTTATATAACAGCCAAATACCTTGAAAAATGTGTAATGAAAACCAGGCCTTTCCATTTTAGTAAAATATTCTTTCTTAAACAATGACTGTGTGTTTTTAAACTTCAGAGTGAGGGGTAGATTTAGAACAGATTTTTCTAGTGACTAAATAAATTAAGAAACGAAAGTATTCTGTTATAACTAACCTATTGAATTTTTGCCAGGGCTTCAAAACAATTCCACCTGTGTATTTAGGTTATATATTTTTATTGTTACCATTTTATAACATCTTAAAAATAATCACTCTGTATGTAGCATTTTATACTCTTGCCAGGAGCTTGCTTACTAAGAGGTAGGGAGATACTTAGCTATGGCCCAAAATTTCCTCCTAATTAACACTAGCTTCTTACCTGATTAATTTTCTTGGGAAGAACATTACAAATAAAGTTAAATGCATGAAGATTCTGAAGCAAACCTCAACCATCATACATTCTGTAGAAGGGGTTTTTTATGGAAACCTATCTTTGAAACTGAATATGCCTCTCATTGTTGAAATTTTTTGTCTTAATGATTTGTTAGGAATCCTAGGACGTTGTAGAAGTTTATAGTAGTCTTTGTTGACATCTGGCTTTTTAATTTGTTTATTCTTTTTATACTGTGGATATAATTACACTCATTTATTTTTAAAAGAGTCACATAATGATGATGAGACTTAATTCATTAATTAAGACAATTAAAAATAATTTGATTCTAATGTAATTTCAAAGTTATTTGGCAAGGCCTGCCTTTTATATAGTGAACTTTTATGTAATGTTAGAAAGATTAGGGCAAGATAATTTTAATATAATACCAAGAGACATTATTTCTCTAAATTGACGTTTTTCATTAAATAGAGGCTTATATTTAGAGAAGAATAGTGTTCTTAACTGGAGACCTATTAGGTTTGAGAATTAGGTAAATGTTCATATTTACTTTTGAATTTATTGAATTTTCATTATTTCAGTAACCAGGTGCAATTCCAGCCTAATGCCATTTGAAGTCTGGATTATTAGATTAATTGAGCTTTTTTGTGTGTTTGAGGAGATTAAATGTTGTTGATTACAAGTTTGAATACTGAGCTTTATCGTTTAGATTCAGAAGTAGATTTTGGTGCAGGGATCACATTTCAATGTATTTAAATGATAGTGATTGAAATGTTAGCTCTTTGTTTGCTTATTTATTTTGGTTTTTTCTTTTTACAGCAAGTTGATGTGGAAAAATGGGTATGTGTTTCTATGTATTTACAAAGAACTTGTAAACGAGTGCATGTTTGCTGTTGCCTCTAATCTTTTTATTTTGCTTTCTAGTGTGGCTTGTACTTCTAGTGTTCAAATAACTGCTATATTGTAATGAACGAATATTTTACAGGCCTCTAATTAGCACCTTATAAATTTGTGGTTTTGCTTTATCTGAAATGCAGTGTATTAAAATACTCTCCATCCCCAGAACCAGGTTGTCCTTACATAATTGGCTTTGTAATTGTAATATGCTTCTGGCCAACAAAATGGCTTGTATTATTTATACTGTGTATCTTTTGCCAATAAACTTTGAGTTTAATCTTAAAATCCCACTCTTTAGCCCTTATATTTTTTCCATGTGCTCTAGTTAAATATAATCATAATGTGGACACTATCATGTAAAAGAATGCAGTTGTAGGATCTGGAGATTAAATCCTAAGACCAACATTGCCACAAATTGTGCCATAGGAAAGGAGAGCTAAGATTCCTTTCATTCTTTTTGACCCCGTGATTATGAATGGAAATTAGACTCTAGCCAACACTCATATCCCTCCTTACTCTACATTTTTTCCTGAGTGCAAAAACAGTGACTGTTTTTCTTTGTTGTACGATTTTAGTTTTATTTGTTTTGCTGACTTAATATGATGAATCATTTAAGATCAGCTTAACTGATGGCTTCATTTTTTTCCTCATTATTTCTCCTGGTTTCAGGATCCAATTCTGATGCAATATTTTGAGAGTTTTGCTGTCTTTTTAGTAGTCTTTCAGTGCCCCTTCAGTGGAGTTTCCCAAAAAACTGCATGATCACCTGGCTTTTTACGGGTCTTTTCGCTTTTTCACTTATTTCAGGCTTTATAGTCAAGAAATCTTTTGCTTTTGAATTCACCACTTCCATGAAGATGACACCCATATTGAATTTTGAGAACTACCATTTCTATATTATGTGCCTAAGTACAATTAAATTCATTGTCTATCCTTTCTAAGCTTCTTCCTATTTTAAATATTGCTTTTATAACTTCCTTAATTTCATTTGTGCCTACAGTTATGTTTCTTATCCATGCCTTACATTTTTGTTCCCTTGGAAATGGAAATTCTATGCCTTTTCTTCATCTTTGCATCCCTTCACCTCCATGGCAGTATTTCTGTGCCATATCCAGAAAGGTATTTTGAACCAACCATTCAAGCCACTTCAGTTTTTTTGGAAATGGAATAGAGAGAACACTTAAATGATAAAAATCACCATTTTCTCATTGTCTATAAGTATTCCCATATGTTCCTCAGTGTACTCGGTTACTTTTGATCTGTTTCACTATGCAGCTTTTCTCTCTCTTTATCCCATGTTTTCTCATCTCAAAATTTATTTTTTAAGTTTATTTGTAAACCTTGACAGTAGAGATTGCTTTCTGGGTCGGAAAAAGTAATGGAAATATCACTGAGCTGAAATATAAGGATTAGCTTTGGCAGTGAGTAATTAATTTGATAACCTTATATAGGTTATTTGTGTGTAGGTCATAATCTCCTTGTCTATAAGATTAGAATGTGGACTAGTCCTTTCTTGTTTTAAAATATTACTACTGTATTAATGATAAAACATATTGGTGCTGAAATATATGTTCATTTAGATATCATACAAATGGAAGATTCTGCTGGACTTGTTTTACAGCACTGATGATCATTATGTTTTATATGTCTCAGTAAATTTTAAGTTTGAGTTACTTCTTTCTTAAGAGACCTGTATATTTAATATTTCAAATCGTATGCTTTTGCCATTATGAAGTTTGAAATTCTATTGTAACAAGTACCTTAAAGGGCAACAGAAAAAATTTAACCCCCTGCTCACTCTACCTCAGGGCAACTCAGACTGCTCTGTGGCATTCCTCGGGGGCCCCAGAGGTCTGGGATGGATCCCGTGACTTTTTTCATCATATTCAGATGATGAAACATCCCAAAGTCACTTTAAGTCACAAAAGTCTCCTTTCAGTAATTAAAATGCCCAGTTCTCTGTAATAGGTGATACTCTGAGTTTAATTCAAGTTATCCCGTCTTCTTCAGCTCAGGCAGCGCCAGGCAGGAGGCTGCGAGAAAAGGGGGGGGTGTGGGCAGCTTCTTCTCACTTCCCTCTGCCGGCTTACTCAGGCACCTCTTCATTGCCTGGAGCATCTGACCCTGTCAAGGGTACAAAGGGGAGGAGAGAGAAGAGGAAAATTGGCAGGAAAGGCCTTGGATCATAGTGCCTTTCAGCAGGCTTGCCAAATGTTTAAGGCTGACTTTCTCTTATGTGTACTTGGCAGTTCCTCTGAAAGAGCTCCTATCATCAGAAACTGAGTGTTCTCTTCTGTAGCCAGATGCGCAGCCCTGGCTTATCTCTGTGTGCTGAGATCTCCAGGCCCTTCCAGGTGGCTGTCCTGATGGCCTCTTAGACAATCCCAGGT
>JAKSZT010026446.1:7081737-7171806 GCA_026826555.1 Tolypeutes matacus
CCAGGTCTATGCTATGTAGTACGGCCCCTATTGGCTTGGTGGCAGTGCCATCACCTCTCAGTTGTAGAACACAATCTGCTCTCAGGGCCCAGCTCAGCCAGCCTCTTGCCTTTCCATCTCTAGGCGTTGTAGATACTGGTCTCTTTTGTCTCAGCTCTTGGGGACACGGATCTCCCTGATGCCACTCTCACTGGGTCTGAGGGGAAGAGCACCTCGGGAAGGAGGTAGGACTCAGAGCCTACTGACACCTTGCTCTAAGAAACCATCTCTCTACTTTCCATCCTCTTCAGATAGATTAGAGGAGGGTGGTCAGCCACTGCCTTCAGCATTCCTGCTCAGGTGGTATAGCAATGTGCTTAATACCTGACACTGTTTGGTTCTGAGACAGGTGTCCAACTTTAACACCCTGTTATACTTGTTTGTCTACATAATACATTCACCAGCCCCAGATTAAGACCTTTAGGAGCCTGATAAACTTTTCTGATAGCATAATTCTGGATAACATCATCAATCATATTACCACTGAATCCCTAGACCTCTCTCTCCCTTTCTCTCTCTCTCTCCCTCTCTCCCTCTCGCTCTCTCCCTCTCTGCCTCTCCCTCTCTTTCCCTGTCCCTCTCTCCCTCTCTCTCTCTCTCTCTACCCCACCCCACCTTTCCCCTTCTTTCGTCAGTCTCTTTGATCATCTGTGTGCTTGCTTCCTCATAAGCCCACTGAGTGATCTAACACTGCTCTTCACAGTTCAAAAGCAAATAACTTTTCTTGGACCTAGATTAAAAAGTATTTAGTATTTCCCTTTATTCTAACTCCTGTCCTCCCGTAATATATAGCATCGATTCCCAACATGGAAGCCTCAGATTGCAGGTCATGGGTGGAGGTGAAGATAATAAAGAAATGGAAGAGATTGGAAATTGTTTTATATTGTTTATGGTCCAAATGGTTTCTTGTACAAATACTTTCTTTGTTTCCAGATATGTTGATGCTGTTGTAATTGTTAAAATACAAAATCATTTCAAATGTTCCTAAATCCTAGTAATTTTAAGAACTGATATATTTCAACTACTATTATGTGACGATCCTTGAAATGCTTTCATGTTATGAGGCTTTATTCATGTTTGAAATGGTTGAAAAATATAGAGAAATCTTCTATATCCTGATTTAGATGATATTTTCTATGTAGGTGGTAATCTGAGTACAGGATGGGGTTTATATGTCTTCAGGTCGTTATTATATGCATGTCCCCTGTAGCAATCAATTTGATATATATTTTTTTGATTTAGAGAAATTCTCTCTTGAGACAAGCTGGGAAAAAAAGAAAGACCCAGATACCTCTTCTGTTTCATGTTTTAATCATCTATGTGGCCCAGTGATTTATAAACATGTGTCAAAGAGATAAAATGTTAAGATTTACAGTAGCATATTAAAATCATTTATTTTCCTTTACCATTCTAAAGAAGAAATGGATAATTATATACACATATATGCCAAATATGTTATAGTCAAAAGAAAAGACAGCCCATTAAACTCTGTACACAGTTGTAGATAGTTTGAAAAATACAATTGTTGCTAACAACCTGCCAACAAGAATATAGTGAATTCTTTTTAAGCAGACCAGAATGCGCATGTAACTAGATGCCAGGAAGGGTCATTACTATGAGTGAAGCAAGAACTTTGCTGTGGATTATATCATTATATATATAATTGCTCTTTTATGGGCTGAATGTAGAACCTCTGTCTTGCTTTATGGGCCTACAATTCACATGCCAGTCTATCAGTGTATTCTTGGTGGAAACCATAGGAAATTAAGCATGTACATAAGATATTTTCTGCCTAGGTGCAGTAGTTGAAGTTGTCCACAAATATATATATGTATATGCTATTAGATACTATTGATATATGCTTGGAACTTGGAGTTTTTCATCTTAAAATTTCCTTTGTCTTCTAAAATTTGTTGAGAGCATCATCAACTAAAAGCAACCTCTACCAAACCCGAGTCTGTGGTGGCAAAAGAACCTTTTCTTTCCTCAGAATAATGAAGTTACCAAGGAATTTCCTCACTCACAAAAGAGAGTATAAAAGGTGGAGGATTCTGGAGAATCCTAGCATCTTAATACAAGGAGAAAAAAGCGGACAAAGGAGGTTAAATTAGATGGGTATATTGTGTGCATCCTAGGACATTTCACTCCCTTATTGGAAACCTGATGACAGAAGGACTCGCTTAAATTTTGACCTTATCTCTGAGATCATTCTACTTAATAATTCTTTTTAATGAGCACCCCCCAAAAAATATTTGTTTTCTTGCTTTGCTGATAATTCTTTATATAACTTGAGGACACTTCTGTAAATTTCTTTAATAATAAACTGAAATAGTTCACAAAATTTAAGACTGAACTGAAAGTCATAGTTATGGTAGAGGAGCTTTTTTACATCATCGGATCACTGTTTATTTCTTTGCTCCAATAACAGATTGGATGTAATCATTTTCTTGATGGCCAATATTTGTTCAAAATTTTCAGAAAAAAAGTATTGTGATTTGATTTGTTTTTTATTCATAATCATTTGCAAATGCTAAGAAAATCACTTAGGTCTTTAGATCTACTAGATTATATGATACATGCTCATAGAGCAAAGACCATCCTGCTGCTTTTTGTCACCCACTTGACTCCCAGTGCTATCTACATTTGTGTTATAAGGATAGCTGTTTCCCTTCCTGATTTTCAAGTTAATGTGGCCTAATGGGGAGTTATGCCCTCAACTCTTGCTCACATTGGAGCTGCATTGACCGGTGAGTTCTGAAGTAATTAACCCTGTGACAATGAATTACTGCCACTTGCAGTTTTATCTTCAAGAACTTCACCCCCTTTGTATTTCTGTGAAAACTGATCATCATCCAAAAAATCCTAAGAAGCAGTCGCAGAATCCATGCCATGTGCCTGTATGATAATTGTCCCTACAGCCATTTCTTACTGTATCCTTTGGCTCTTGTTTAATGAAATTTCCTTGAGTAAAATAAATCAGATTTCCTATATCAAGTATATTGTAAACATAGAAGCAATATTCTCCAGACCTAAATTGAGGCTACTCTCTTCAATATATATCTTTATGTTTGAGTTTGTTCTTCTTTCTTCTGTCATGTCACCACTTTTAAAGGGTTTTTTGGGTGGTGCTGGTAGTTATCCATGTTCTGTTTGTTGCTTTTCATCATACCTAAGCAGTTTAAATTAAAGTTAGAGGAACACATTCATCCTTTTTTGTTTTTAATATAGTTTGCTTCTTTCTTTGATCCTTTTTTTTTTTTTTTAATATTTCATAATGTATAACTTTGGTAACATCCAGCCCTTAAGCCAGATTGGCCAATAAATGATTTGTACAAAAAAATGTCAATAATGCCACAAATAATCTTTCTTGTTCTTGATTATCTTTTCAAAATAATGTGTCTACTATAAATATGTTATTCTTTCTTTAAATGGGTGTTTGGCCTTTTCTTACTAACTTGCTGAATTCATTCTACTCGGTCATAGATTCGGATTACTCTCCTCTGTGACTTTGTTCCTCCCGCAGTTAAGCACAATTGATAGATTCTGAATAGAACTCTGCAACTCTACTGACCATCCTTTTTCTATCCACTACAACTTTAAAGTATTTCAACCTAGAAAACTGACAAAATCAGGCTGAGAACATTTTTTTAAAAGAAAAAATCACGAAAGCTTAGCACTAGTTTTTAAAAAGTCTCATGAAGAATGTTCCATAGCAAAATTTTGGGGTTTTTCCCCCATTCAATCAAGGCTTAAAAAGTATTTTTTTTTGAACAAGGCCTTAATTTACCCTGTGAAAGTTCCATCATGTGACTGGTTGGTTTCAAGGTGGAAAATATGTTTTCTGATATTATTTACCATTAATATTAGTTACAAAATATAACTAAATATTCTTTATTTTCTAAGGTGAGAGTGAAAATGGTTCTTCAGAATTTCCTCTTACAATTATAATATTGAAAATGAGAAAATCAGTCTTAATAGAATTGCCATTGAGTAGTATGCATATTATTCTTAGAACAGCTGCAATATTTCAGATATCAGAAAACTTTCCCTTGCTGTTTTCTTTAAAATTAATGTTTATATGCATATCTTTTTTTTCTGTAGGATTTAGACATGCTCCTGACAACTAAATTCATCCCTAAATATAGAAATATGACATAATTTTCTTGCTTAGCTCTTTTTCACCTATATACTTCTCTAAAGAGTAAGCAGTCAAAAGAAACTTTATGGGTTTAGAGAAAATGAAGGAAAAATACATATATAGTGTATTTTGTAGCTGAAAAAAGAGGTGGTATAATATAAATCATGGGAAGAGTCTGTCATTTTATAGGAAAAGAGAAAAAAGTTTCTCTGATTTTTCTTTGAAATTTACCTCTCACAATATATAGTGTCTAAGAAATTGCTGTCATTTTGCATGAAATATGAACAGCTCAATGCAGCGTATTAGTTTATGATCTACTTTACCTATTTCTAATCTACTGTTTTTACTGAAATTAATTGGGTTATCAGTGTATCACTGCATTTTATGCAAGAGATAAAATGAAGTTTCTTTAAAGCACTTTCGAAGTATTACACCCTTTTTAAATGCTTAAATATGTTGTAAATTGAATCACGCATTAGAGTGGCATGTTTTCATGTAAAAATAAGTACTGATATAAAAATATTTTTAAAAGAGTTTTGCTTGTTACAGCTTTTCTCTAGCATGTAGATGATATGAAGCTTTGTATGACAACACAGTGAATGTTTTTTGTTTAGTGTTCACATAGCTCCATTTAGCAGAATGGAACTTTTATAAATAAGAGATATTTGAATTAAAGTCAGTCTTTGAAATGATGTATATGTAACATTATCTCTCTTTTCCTTATGTCCCTACAGAAATTCATGATGAAGGTAAGATCATCTGGATCATCTGCTAGAGATGTAATACCTTGTGGGTTTTAAGTTTGGTTATACTTACTGGTTTTATTTTTTAAAACTCTGGCTGTTTTCTTCACATATAAAAGTTTTTAAAAAAAGGAAATCAAAGTTTGGAATTTTTACATGTAAATTAATAAAATCACATGTTTAGATTTAGTGACGGAACCAATATTTGCCATCTTTGGTTCATAGTGTAGCATATTAAGTTTTTTTTTTCAGTCAACATTAGAATTTTCTCCCATTAAAACAGATTTTTTAAAATAGTTGTCTCTTTGGAGTTTTCATTCTGGGGGTTATATTGCCTGCTTTAGGTTTAAGCACTCTTATATAAATACAATAGAAAATTCATACATGGGGGGCTTAGAAGAGACACCAAGAAATTCTTTACTTCAGAATACATGTGAAAATAATTTAACCCCTTTGCATTTCTAACCAAGTGAGAAAATTGGAAAGGTTTTTAAGAGGAGACAAAAGAAGACAAAACATGGTATGCCAGTGAAGAGAACTATGTTGGGTCAGGACAGGAAGAGGAGAGTAGGCTTCCTTCAGGACATACAATAGAAGACTTTTGTTTAAATTTTTTTTTATATATACCTTCCACATTTCTCATACAACATTGATGAAATCTAAATTTTCTCTTCCAAAAGCTGAGAGACAATATATAGAGCAAATTATTTGTATTCAATTAATGAAGGCTTGGTATAATTTAGAATTTCAAAAGAATACTGTTTCAAATGACACAAACTCTTAAAAGGGTTTAATGGTAAAAATTCCAGATCTAGATCTCAAGGTTGTTTGGAAGGAAGGGAAGCAGGGTACCTGGGTCTGTCTGTTGAGTTACTTAGCTATGCCTATTGTTCATATTTTGCAAAAACTGAACCTATTTGCCAGCCCTAAGAATTTGACAGTTTGGATGGGATGACCGAATAGAGGACTCTTTTGAAGCCAACAGGGAAATAAAACATCTTCCTAAATTTAACTCCAGCTATCATTTTTCAGTAGAAAATATTATTACATTGAGACTGTACATTAACCACTAAATAGACATATCATTAAACAAGGGTGTGGGTTGGGAAAATGTATAAAGCGGCAGCAAGATACAAATATTTCTTCTTGCAAATATTAACAAATACATAATGAAATTCTCTTAGAAAAAAGTTTTTCTTCCTAAATCTTTATTTACTTTACTCATTTTATCTCCTAACAACCCTCATCTCCTCCCCACATCCAATGCCATGTCTATTTCTCTTTAAAGAGTGAATGGAATCATTGCCTGAAACAGATATCGCAAGCTCTTCCATGAGACTGGATTCATATAAAAACCAATGCAATTGGAAAGTTGATGCAGAATCAGTTAAAACCAGATGGTTTGCCTAAACAGTTTAATTAGACTCTGATTTCTTTTAACTGTCAAGCCAAAAGGCCAGTGGCTTATTTTCATACCTACATTGGATGATCTGGAAAGGTTAGAATTTGATTAAGGGGAGGGCATATGCTTGAAATTATAGTAATTTAAGCCACTTAAAAGGAAAATGATGCTGAATTCTTTTTAGCTTTCACCTTTCAGCCTTGATTTGCTTTGGAGTTCCTACCAGGAAATACATTGTTTAACCTCTCAGAACCAGAAAGATGCTCTCTCGTTGAGGGAGTCAGTTTCTACTTGTTGGCACTGAACGGTGATTACTAAAGGCATAAGCCTGGTTCCCTTGGGAGACTTTTGGTCAAGATGCTACTACAAGTAAATCATTCGGTACCACCTGGCTGTCTTGACAGTGTTTAGCCAGCTTTCCCAGGCACATTTATTTTGCACTGAAGTCATGTTTCTCATTACTAATTATAACGATCCTGTGAACCTATTGTTCGATTTGCCACTTAAAGACAGCGGGGCTGTTTGAGTGTCTCCTGCTACTGGGGACCCACAGATGGATTGAAATGCCAGGCTCAGCAATCCCTGGGCTGCTCTTGTTTCCCACGTGCTGCTCACATTTGCATTTGGAAGTCATTCTCAGGAGGTGGGAAGGATTAAGCTTATCCCTTATTCTGTTCTATTCCCTAGAGCAACTAATTTTTCCATTTCTCCAATACTACTATTGATATTTGAATATGAACTTAAATGCTTCTCTGCTAAAATATCTGAGTATATAAAAAAGTAAAAGTACTCTGATGTAAGTTTCTTTTTTGTAGTTGTCTTTCATTTTTAATTTGGGGGCTGTAATTCAGTATTGCCTAAAGTAATAAACTCCATAAAAGATTCCATTGTTTCATTTCTAAAATAGCAAGTTGTGTTATAGATGTCAAGGGATATAGAAAGTTTTCTTGTTGAGTCTGATTTATTTTAAAATGTCCTTGCATAATAAGGGCCTACAATTATGAGAAATGCCCTACCTTGATTAACATAGCATTTTTCTACTGAAAAGATGATCAGGAAAACAGAAAACCTTAAGATATTTAGATTTTATATAGTTAGCTTTAATTGGCTTTAATAAGCAGTAACACAAGGGGCATGTAAATAAGCAAATGTATACTACAAGTATATATTTAAAAAGCACAGAGCAAGTAATTTATATGTATGTAAACCTCTTTAGTGAATATTAATCATTACTGTTCTGGTTTTATGTATTAGGTCCCGCTACATTTTAAGCTTCTGACAGGTATAATTTAAATAACCCAGTTGGTCCCTTTCCCTACAGAAAAATGGAACAGGTGAATAAATTAAGCTTCTTGACGGCATATTATTCTAAAGCTTTTGCCTACAATATACCTTCCCTAATTGGGCGTCTTTGGCAAGATCCTGGAAAACTAGAGACATAGGAACACTTAATAGTAAGTTAGTGTTAAATTAATTGTGAAAATCTGAGGTGAGGATTATTTAGCATAGGCGGAACAGTATTGTTTAGATCTTCTTTGAACGTCCTTGGAAGGTATTTATCCACTTTCGTGTTATGAGTTTGTTGTACACTGCTGTGCAATCTTAACTCTGGTGATCCCCTGAGGGGCAGAGGAACTAAACCCGTACATACAGAGAACTGAAAAAAAAAGGATGGCTATTTTCAATACGTCAATTTTTACCTTTTAAATGATGCTTGACTCCCTTATGTCAGAAATATTTAGATTTTTGTGAGGAGCTTGGACTCTGTCGTTTACTTCCTAAGAAGACACAGTTGTCTAGAGCAGACTGCAGGGTCCAGCTGCCTTCACTCTCCTGGTTCTGCTGAGTCAGAAGGAAGCGCTGTGACAGCCACTAACTCTGCCATCAGCTGAGGCAGTTTGGGGAGGGGCTCTGGGTTCCAGGTAGTGCTTTTACCAAAAGGATCTGATAACCCATCATATAATTGGGAATGCAAAGACATAGTTCTAAAACTCCTATTTTTTTGCTGCTAATGGGCAGATATTTTGAAGGAAATTATATTGACCTCCGTAAATATTTGTTGACTGAATGCATAATTTGAATTTTCAGAAAAACAAAACAAAACAAAACAAAAAAAAACCACTCATCCACAAGGCAGAATAAAACAAGACTGGGAGCTTATGCATATTATACTTGGCACCTTGTCCTGTGCCTCTCATACAGGAGACACCTAATAAATATTTTTCAAATGAATAGGAAAGAGTGTTCCTTATATGTAATATTTTTTGCTAGAAAATTAGTAGGGATATTTAAAGTATAGATGACATTCATGCAACTTGAAACTTTATTTGTATTACATAAGATTTAATTTTCTAATTTTCCTTTTAGTTGTTGTAATTAAAAGCTACTTACTTTACCAGTGCTATAGATTCCATGGAACACTTAATTTGGAAACTTCAAATACAAAAGACTGTTTTTTCTTAAGTATTATCTTGACAGGCAGGCCAACCTTGGACTTCGCTGCCCAATGTTTGATTGAGTCTAATGTAGTTTGTCCTGGCTGGATGCCCAAAGCTTATTATGGTAATATCACTGTGCTTATAATTTCAGGTTTTGGGGGTTTAAAGGGAGAAATTGAGCTTTTGTTCCAGAGTACTGAATTGCTATTGCTTCTGATATATCACCCAACAGTGATAATCTTTTACTCATTGAAATCCTCTGGGGAAGTCCCACAGTCCCATTAAGGTAGGTTGTTGTGGAATCTTGAAGGAATAACCCTAGAAAGGGCTGGCTGGTAGGTGGCATAACCATCCTAGTTACAATAGTTCTTCATATCAAAAGAAGTTCATGAATATTTGTTGAATTGAATTAAAGCAAGGATCAGGCCAAATTTAAAAGAAAATCAACATGAAATAAAAATATATAGAATAGCATCAAGATACTCTTGGGATGCCTCACACATCCACAAGTCTTTTGAAAAATGTTTGTTGAATGAACAAGTTATCCAACCTGCCCAAGAACATAAATTATACATTTTATTTTTTCTGAATCAGAGCCCATTAGCCTAGTATCAATTAAAAGTCCAGATCAGAGGGAAAGTACTGCAGACCATGTAGCAGATGGTGTGAACAGTAACTTGATCTTTTAAGTAACAGAATTAAGTTAGTATGGTTAATTATCAGACTTTACAAGAGTCCTATTAAAACCCCCAAATACGGCATAATTTAGCATTTAAACAGGAGAAAAAGATATAGTGTAAAATCTATAATTAAAAGAAAATTCAGACACTAAAAAATGTTCTCTTAGCGTAACGATTTTGAACACAGACACATATATAAAATTGAAATGCATAAGCAAAACTTTACAGTAGAGGGAACATTGTCTTGTTAAATCCAAGCCTTGTGCTTCATTTAAAAAAATGATTGGCGTGACTCTCAAGTTTATTAAATTCTGTTGGATTTTATAGCTTTGGAAATTGATTATGATATGAAGAGATGCACTCCCAACAATCCAAAGAAAACCAGAGGAACAAAAATTTTTTTTTGCTGTTTCTCTCTGTAACTCAATACTACAATCCTGTGAGCATGTCCACTTTCTTAAGCGCTTTCTGATTATATATCATGGTGCCTTAACTCATACCCTTCACTTAGTATTTTAGTTTCCTACCTGCTAAAACAAATACCATACAACGGGTTGGTTTAACCACAGGAATTTATTGGCTCATGGTTTCAGAGACGAGAAGGCTGGCTTCCTCTCAGGCTGGTATCTTCTGGCTGGCTGGCAATCTTAGAGGTTCCTTGACTTTTTGGTCACATGGCCATGCATGTGGCGATGTCTTCACCTTTCTTGTCTATGTTCTGTTGACTTCTGGCTTCTGGCTGCTCCCTGTGGTTTCTCTCTCTCTCTCTCAAATTTCCTTTGCTTACACGGACTTCAGCAATAGGAGATTAAGGCCAATGGTCCTTCAGTCTGGGCAACCTTGACTAATGACATCTTCAAAGGCCCTGTTTATAAATGGGCTCACACCTGCAGGACTGGGGGTTGGAACCTAAACAGCCCTTTTGTGGTGGGCCTGACTCAATCCCCAACACTCAGTGTGAAGGGGACTACCCCCCATCCATTCCTTTTTCATCCAGTAAAGACTTACTGAGTGCTTACTATGGTCTGCATTGTGCTCACACTGGGGGTGGCACAGTAATCAAGAAGGATCGCCGTCTTGGTGAGCTCACAGTCTGGTCTGGGAGAGAAAGGTAATTGCAGTGTAAAGGGATGCGGCCGAAGCATAGATGGCACACCAGGGGGGTGTAGCTCAGAGTGAACCAGATGAGGCTTCATAGAGGAGGAAGTCCTTAACCTGAGATTTAAAGCATGAGTAGTTTATAAGGCAGCGAAGACTACAGATGGGAGAGTATTACATTGCAAGACAGAGCAAAATGAGCACAGGGTGATTAGGGGAGAAGGCTCAAAATATTCAAGACTAAATGCCCTTTATGTTTGCACCACTCAAAGTGTGGGCCCTGGGCCCACGGCGCCAGTATTGCCGGGGAGATTTGAAAATCACGCCCCAAATCTACCCCAGACCTACTGTGACAGAATCTCAGGGGTAAAGGCAGGAACCTACTCTTTAATACAGTCTCCAGGTGATTCTTACGTATGCAAAAATTTGAGAAGCACTGCTCTATTTCATATGAAGGAATTTGGTTTCTTATCCGATAAGCAGTTGGAAGGTACGAAATGTTTTAAAGCTTGGAGGATATGATCAACTTTGTGTTTTAGGAAGACTCATTCATTAAACTATTTATTTAATGCCTACTATATGCAAGGCATTTTGCTAGGGGGATACAATGGTGAACAAGGTGCCATGGTCCCTGCCCAATAGAAATCACAATAAGTAAACTACAAAAAAAATCATATTTAGATGCCTATTATGATGTGAACATCAAGTTTTGTGATAGAAAGTTGTGGGCGTAGAGGAAGTTTGGTTTCCAACCTAGTGTAGAAGTCTCAAGTGGTCTTTCTGAAGAATGACATTAAAGTTGAGACATGGAAGATGATAAGGCAGTTAGAAATTGCATTTCTGGCAGCAAAAGTAACCATGTTCAAGATATATCTTGGATCTTGAAAGAATAACAATACCCCCAGTAAAGACTTCCTTGACAGCTTTACTTCTTTCCTACTGAATGTAAAGTTCTCTGAGAGCAAGAGTATTTTGTTTACTTAGTTAAGTTTACTCTTTTGTGTTTCTCTCCTTTTGCCCTTTTCTCCTCTCAATACAGACTGCTCAAGGCGGTGGCCATCGAACGCTCCTCTATGGGCATGCCATATTGCTGCGTCATTCTTACAGTGGCATGGTGAGTAGGCATTTGATTTCATCTATCCTGTGGTCGTGCCGATCTGTGTGGAGGTACACATTCAGGAAATGTCGGTATCATTTCAGCGATGGCATTAATAAGCTTGGATATATGTGTTCTTTAAACTTTGTACCTTGTTTAGTTTTCTCATTATAAGGTGAAGGTTACCATACGTGAGCCCTAACCTCCTTCAGTTCTGTCACCCTATTTTTCCTTTTTTTAAATCTATTACTTTTGATAGACTAGTTTTGGAGGGAGAGAGGTGTGAGGATCAAATACAAAATATTTCTCTTTTCTGATTTTCTTTTAAGCACTTCATCTATAGACTGAAAGATAAGATTGAAGGAGAAATCTACCTGGGAATTACACTATCATTTCTACCCACCAACTTCTTTGGCTTCTTAACTAGATGATCTCTTTCTTTTTCACATCATTCTTTCTCTCACCAGTTATCCACTTGATTCATCCCAGGCACAATATTTTTATTCTCTACCTCCCACATATTTAAAAAAGAAAAGTTTCCTTATATTCTTTAAAAAGCTTTATTAAGTTATAAAAGCAATAGACATTGAATCTATAACATTTTGAAATTATAGTAGGAACAGATTTTTCATGATCACACTGAAGGGAGAACACCACTTGGGACTTTTAAAAAATTCTTCATCTTTTCTCTTAATTTTTTATTGTAATAGAGATCTTACTATATAACCAAATTTCTATCCTGATTTTTTTTTTTTACATATTATCATAACATACACATTTTTCCATGTTATTTGAATTTTCCATCAACATAATTTTAGTGGCTTCACAGTATTCCATTTTACTGAGGTGTCATGTAATTGATCTTTCTTTATTGTTCTATTAAACTTTTAAGGAGGAGATAAATCGTTCCAGAGCAATAGCCTGAGCATAGCTTCCATGCCAGTGCCTGACAAGCACGCAAAGAATTGCCAGCCTCGTTCGTGACTAGTGGTGTGAAAATCTGATGTGAAGGGCTGGCTAATGGAATTCCAAGGTATAGGAAAAGTATAGGTACATTTTAGTTATTATTTAATATTAGCATTTCTGTTAATAACTCACATCACATAAATAGGTCAAATAAGAAAAATTGGATCATCTTCATAAGTGCTGAAAAAAGTCTTTAATGAAACTCAACACCCATTTCTAATATTTTTTAAACTAAGTATTGATAATTATTCCCTCAATGATAAAGAATATTAATGTCAACTCAATAGCCAACATCATACTTAATTGTGAAACAATGAAGCCATTCTTGATAAACAAACAACAAAAAGAGTGCATTCTTTCACCATTGCTATCTGACACTATTCTAGAAATCTTGGCTGTATATGGTAAGACATGAAATAAAATAAAGTAAAACACTTTAATAAAAGTGACTGGATATGAGACCAATCTATAAAAACAACCTTTTTTGTTTATAGCAATTACTCATTAAAACTTCAAGGAAAGAATTCAGTTTTCCGTAGCAATCAGAGCGCATAGACTACATGAAATAATTTGAACAATAAATGTCAGCGACCATTTTAAGAAAACTTCTCTCTGTACCTAGCAGAGGGCTAAGAGCCTGGACGTGGGTGTTAGATCTGGATTCGCTCTCACTTTGCTGCTTGCTGTGAGGCCTTGGACACCACGCGGAACCTCTCCAAGCCTCTAATTACATCTGGAAACTCATCCATTCATTCAGGAAATGTTATTCAGCACCTACTGTGTGCAAGGCTCTGCTGGGTATTGGGATACAGTAGTGCTGAGACGGAGTCATTGCCCCTATGGGGCTAACTATAATCATTCCACTTAAGGTTAATGTTTCTAACTCAGAGTTCCTGTGAACATGGAGGAGAGAGTACATGTTAATAGTTACAATGGCTGTATTGTAATATTGGTAAGTAGTACAGAACTTTAAATAAATAGGGATCACCAAATGTGTTCGCCTAGAGAGTCTGGGTATTGTAACGCTGTCACTTGTTCTTCAATAAAGGCACACATTTAACACAACTTACATCTCAAGTCTGTGGACTTAGGGACCCCCTGGGCTGCCTGTCTTGAGGTCAGACTCGTACACCTGCACTGGCTATGACCATGTGTGGGGACCCTCAAAGGGCCTTTCCTGTAACCAAGGGCAGAACCTGAGTTCTCTGGGTAGGTTTTATTTCCGATCCCCACCGTGCTGACTTCTATCCAGTGCACAAGCATCTCTGCCCCTGGAAGTGCATATCTCCTGCCTTCTCACACTTACATGCACCCACTTAGCCAGAGGGATCCTCTTCCATGACAGGAAGTTTTTAGGCTTTGCATTGGTTTCCCAGTGTTTCTGGTTGTCTGGGCTTGCTCAGTCCCCAGAATTGGTTCTGAGGATGCTTTGTAGGGCTCCTGCTCTTGTGGGCACTTGGTTGGTGTAGATGGTGACGCATTTTGAGGTCATGCCATGTTCATCTTTGTGTCCCCATTTTTAATACCCTTAAGGTTTCTGAGGTTGGGGTGGCCATAGAGGAGTTGGCCTAAAAAATCATCCTAAGCTTTATGTCAAAGGAAATACGATTAGAAAAACCTAGGGAAATTTCCAGAAAGCTTAAGGAGAGGATGGTGTTGCAAGTATTTGATAACTCTTAGGAAGACGTTCACCTCCTTACATATGACAGACTCTCACTTTGTGCGACACGCTGCACCCCAAAATCAATTCTGGGTGGATTGCAAAGGGTTAAATTATGTGAATAAAAACAAAACTGGAAGATAAAAATGAATAGCTTTCAAATTTCTCTTTGGGAAAAAAATTTCTAACCGTCAGATCAGGTTGCACTTTGCCTTTTGCTCATGAATATCACATGAAGTGAGAGATGTGCAAACACATCCTCAGTTACTTGTCTTCTTTTACTGACAGAACACATCTTTTTAGTCTTTTATGAGGAGAAAAAAGACAATTTCCTTCTAGCATTGCGCCTAGAGAGTGCTAAGTGCTGCCCTGCCTCTCAGGCAATTAGAAGCCCAGGCTCTGTGCAGAGCATCCAGCCCTGAAGGAAAAGACCGACACAGCAGGGACAGACTGACACCAGCTTGCCTTTCAGACCTGTAGTGACGACGCCTCATTCTTTACTTTTTAGTATCTCTGCTGCCTGTCCACCTCTCGGTCTTCGACTGATAAACTGGCCTTTGACGTTGGCTTGCAAGAGGATACGACAGGTGAGCACCTCGGGCCACGGTAAAGTGGGATTCAGCGCCATCTCTGCAGGCAGAGATTGGGCTAGAATAAGTTACAAGACGTGATAGATGAGGCATTACGTGGATATTCTTGTGGATGCGGTTGGGAAGGAAATAATGTCCTTCTGAGGAAGGTTTTCCCGTAGAAGAGGAAGTGCGTATTGTTTCTATTGGTCATTCCCACGTTATTAGTTTCCATCTTTATTCTAATGATGAGTTTGGAAAGAAAGTCTGTACTTACTACATGGTTTGCTGGTGTTGACCACATTAATTTGTATTGATAAGTTTATGAAGCATTACTACCCATCTCTCTTGTTATCCTTTATCTCAAAAATATTTTTGTCTAAAAATGTAACATTCCCAATGTTAACATTCCAAGAGGAAAGATGAAAGTCTTGTCTCTCGGCCCACATGGCATTGTGCTGCATATCTGTCCAAACAGACATGTATTTACATTCTTTGGAAACAACAGTGCATATATTAACACATTTATCCTCCAGAGAATCAAAATAGGAGGACATAGACTATTTGTGTTCTTTCTCTCAATACTCTGAGGGCTTTACATTTACTTCATGTATCCCTGTAGAGTTTGACTGTTTTATCTTTTACAATGATCATGCATTTCTTTTGAAATTAAAAATAAATTTTTAAAAACCCAGTAGAAAAAGGAATGGAAGGAAATAGCCCAATTCTTACTAAGTTATTTTCAGGTGTAGGATCAATTTGCTATCACCAATCCCCCCATTCTAAAGTAATTTCCCATACTCTCTAAATTGTTCAAGTACAAAAACAATAAGGATAAAATAAACCTATATTTGCCAACCTAATTAACTTTTTAAAAGACCAACTCATTGTCTTGTACATGAAATCCCAAGTATCCCAGACACTAAAAAAGTAAAGGTGTTATTCTGATTTTCATTTCATTTTATATTGGCTCAGTCATTCCTCTGTATTTTTGCAAGTTTTCTCATTTTAGTTAATATGCTGCGTCACACAGTTAAGTGAAAAAGAAAGTATTTAGTTATCTCTCTCAAAAGAAGTAAAGCCAGACACTATATATGACTTTTTAAATACATTGAGACGGTTATGTAATAAGTCAACATAATAAAACAAATACTGATCCCTGTAGGCTGCTCTTGTTTTCACCCATAGCTCTCTACTTCTTCCAAATTGCTGAATTATTTATTATGTTTATTATTTGTTGTCTGCCTTCCTTCACTAGAATTAGGCTCAAAAGGGCAGATATTTTTTTCTAATTTTTAAAAAATTGAGCTGTCCCCAGCTATTAAAGAAATGACTGGCAAATAGTAAGTACTCTGCACATACGAATGAACAAATGAAAATTCCTTACAACTTTAAAACTGTGAATTAGGTGAATAAAGGTAAGGAATTCTGCTAGATGACATTCAAGTAAAGGCTGCTTTGTCTAAGAGAAGCAGCTCAAGGCACAGGTTACATATTGACTGTAAAAATGTTTAAGAAATATTATTGATGGTTCATTTACTCATTCATGCAAAATGAATTTTTATTGAGTGCCTACAATATGTTAGTAGGAGTTTGGATACCACAGTCAACAAAACATACAAAGTCCCTAGTAGTATATAACTTATATCCTGGGTTGGGGTCTTAGAAAAGAAGAAAAATTTAGTGTTATGGAATAATAAAAAGTTGAGTAAGGGGACAGAGAATGGTAATTATCAAATAACAGATATCATTAAAACACTATTTTTATGTTGGGATAGAGCTTACATTTAAATTTCAAAAGGAACTGTAAACACATTAAAGAATTGTATGCCTACGTTTACATCTTAGGTTATCGAACTGAAGAATGGTGATGGGTAGGGTATGTGGTTTGTGAGGCTTCTGCTTGACTTGTTTTAGAAGAAATTATTTGATTTGATTCAAAAAAAAAATTTTTTTTTACATGTATCCATTACATTTAATTGAGGAATGTATATATTTATTCATCTGTGTTTACTTTTTAGTTTTTAATTGTTTATGTTTTCAATTATTAAATGTACAAAATAAAGTTAAAAAAAATAAATTTATTGAAAAAAAAAAAAAGACATTCTTTTTATAATGAATTTGTCTATAGTGGCATTCTCTTGCATTTTGCCTTTAGATGAATAGAAATGACCACACTTTAAAATAACAATATAAGACAAAAAAGGACAGGGTCATAAAATTTTAGATGACAACACTTTGCATACCTTTTTTGAATCATCACCCCAAAACAGTACTGAGATTTTTTTATTGTTATAATGCAACTCTAGCATTACAAAATCCCAAGTCCTTTTGAAAACAAGTGACACAAACGAAATGTTATTATAGAGAGAAATGTGACTCGTGTAAAGAATGAGATCAAATCAGCATGAGTAGTGAAATTGGCCATATATTAGCATATATATATCCTTTCTAAATCATGCTTAGTTGGGGGGAATAGATGCCAGACTTCTCAAAATGTCACAACCAGATTCTGTGAGAAGAATCTTTGCACTTTAGTATATCTTATTCTAAGCTAGTTTGCCTCAATTCTTTTGAGTTCCATGGTGTAAGGGTTAATTTGCATTAGATAAAAAATTTCGGCAGCGTGCGTGAATGGAATAATTTGCTTTTAAGGAGACTGATTATGAGGACTTATTTCATTTCCTCCTTTTATTTTGGAGATACTGGCAAAGAAAATAGATTCTGTATGTAATTCAGGTCTCACGTTTCAATCATTTTGCAGGTGAGGCTTGTTGGTGGACCATACACCCTGCCTCTAAGCAGCGATCGGAAGGAGAAAAAGTACGGGTTGGAGATGACCTCATCTTGGTTAGTGTGTCCTCTGAAAGGTACTTGGTAAGTATGGGAAGTACTTGGTGAGATGATAAATGACAGGGTCAGTAAAATTATCTCCCTAAGGCTTAGATTGCAAATTCTCTAGAATTGCTGAAAAACACCCCTGTCTCACTATTGGATGGATTCTAAATAACTCCCTGAGTATGTGCGGAAGTGTTGCTGACCAGGTTCATTTAGGCAGACCGCCCTCGTGATCTTAACGTATGTGTTCATGATATTGATAGTGCCTGTTGGTGGGTTATTTTATTAAAAATAGATAAATACATTTGGATCAAGAGTTCAAAACTCGATGGTCTTTATTTTGTGCCCAGGTAAAGGCTATTTTAAGAAAGTTGTATTACCTATTTTGAAATATATAAAAGCACATTATTTTGTGAGAAACAATTGCATGTCAAGAAAGGAGAAATAGAATAAAAGAAAAGTTTAATTTTATCATTGCTACTGCATGCTTCAAATGATAGGGCCTACAGAGTGGAGATGAAGAAAGAAGTTTATGTTTAATCACAGAATATATTTTTTATTTTTGTGGTGAGGCTTATATATATTTAATGTAACATACTTAGTAAATGTTTTTCTGCTAAAGAATAATCATATACAGAAGTTTGCAGAACACTGCAATTAATGAAAGTTTGAAGGATGCCATTGCAAAATACTCTTTTTTTTTTTTTTTAGTTTAAAAAGTTAAACAAACATAAAATGGGGTATTATAAACTTTTCACGAATATCCTTATTAAAAGAATCCCAGGCAAGTTCTCACGCTTCTGTCTGTCACTGCTTGTGCCTTCCCCCCATGGCACTGCCTGGGGGATTCCCTGGGAGCTGGCTGCACTGGGGCCAGGTGCTGGTGTGGGCGCGGGGGTCATCAGCTGGGAGCACCTCCAGTACCTCTGCTCACCAGCTCCTCCCACTTCGACCTGATTGATCTGTTGGCTATTGATGTCACCAACCTCAGCGGGCAGTTTTTTACTTCAAGAGAAACTTGTTGGAAGATCAAAGCCACAGGTTGATAAAGAAAGTGTACTGCAGTTTTACCAGAAACTAATATCATAGCCTGTCTTGACGTCATCATGGACCCCGAAAATAATGTGAAATGTTCTCAAATTTATATTGATTATGAATGATTTAGATAAAAGAGCTGCCCCCAACCATGTAAATAGAATGTGTCTAGCAGCTGATGTCCTCTTTTTGAGAGTAGAACTGCTAGTTATCTTAAACAAGTAACTATTTTCGAAAAGGATGCGACTGAGTATTATAAATATCATCCTAAACCAACCCAGAGAACGCTTCCTGGCTGTACAATTTGTAATGCACCTTCAGAGCCTATTCATTGCACCGTTTGGACAAAGTTTTTGTTCCGCTGATTGTGTGGGGAAGAAGATGGGCTCCAGAAGTCTTTCCTGATAGAGCGGACCCTGAAGCTGCCTGGGAACAAGTTGAAACCAGAGCATCTAATGAAGATGGCAACATAAAATGTATTTACACTAAGGAATGGGCTATGTCAACTGGGTATGATGCAGTTAAAGTTTTTACCAAGCTTTTAAAAGATGCCATTGGGTATCTGTTGGCAATGGACAATCTGTGGTGGAAAAGAAACCTCCAGCTCTGATGGACTGGGCTGAAGTACAATGTTGAGTTGAAGAAATTAGTGCATCAGGTCAACAAAATGAACTCCAGTCAGGTCTGAAAGACAGCAGGTTCTAGATGTAAAGAGCTGTGCAAGTCTTTTTCAAAGAGCATTGAGACTTTGAGAGTTGATTTAGCAGAAAAAGGGGATGGGGCTGAGCTCATATAGGGCAGGGCTGACCCATCTGCAATGGATTTTGTCACCTCTGCTGCAAACCTCCAGATGCATATTTTCAGTATGAATATGAAGAGCGGAATTGATAGAAAATCAGTGGAAGAAATATTATTCCTGCCAAGCACCTTTACTACTAATGCGGTGATTGCTGGGTTGATAGTGTTGGAAGGATTGAAGATTCTAATAGGAAAAAATGGACCAGTGTAGAACAGTTTTTTTGAATAAAGAACCAAACCCAAGAAGGAAGCTCCTTGTACTATGTGTACCAATTGTCATGTATGTGCCAGCAAGCCAGAGGTGACTGCATGGCTGGATGTCCATAATTGGACCATTCTCAAATTACAAGAGATGATAGTGAAAGAAAAAATGCTGTAGTAGCACCAGATGTCCAAATTGAAGATGGGAATGGAACAATCCTAATATCTTCAGAAGAGGGAGAGAAAAACCTAGCAATCATAAGAAGTTGTCAGAATTTGGATTTAGAAATGTCAGTCGCTTCAAACAGATGATTTCCTTCAAGACTGCACATTACTGATCAACGTCTTTCATAGTGAAGATCTTGGGAAAGATGTTGAATTTGATGCTGTTGGTGATGCCCCCAAAAAAGTGGTACCCAAAGAAGCTGAAGATCCTGCCAAAAGTATAACCAACAGCAGATATGATGGAGCTCAGCTTTCCCCATCCATAGCACAAGACCAAGACAACATGCTCGTAGTTGATTCAGATGAAGAAGGCCTTTCAGACAATGCTGACATCAATGAACAAGGGAGAAATCGCAAGAGGAAATTAGATGAGAAAGAGAATGTTAGTGCAAAGTGCTCCCGTACAGGCCAGACAGAAGAGCTTGATGATCTTACAGCATTAGATTGAACAGAAATGCCTCTAGACAGAACCTTCTGATTGCAATAGGTTACCTGGGCAGAACCATATTATTTGTTATGTTCTCTGTTTCAGAGGAAAAATAATTTCCACCAATGACTTGAGGACAGTTCTACTGCCTTTGAAAACATTTGTTTTGCCAGAACTACTAGAAACATTGCAGTCCTCTGTATTGAAAGTAGAAATGTAGTTAAACCCTCTGAATAAACCCTCTGTATGTGTCCTTAGACAGTCATGAGATGAAACACCATGTATGTTGCTTCTTTAATGTAAATACCCTTAAGTATCATTTAATAGTTTTAGTAAAGTTGATACCCAGTTGTAAATGGCATGCCTTTATTTTTGGTTAGAAGTAGAATTATTTTCAGCCGAGATCTAACCATTTTCATACTCTGAACTGACTGAAAGAGATTCAAAAAAGTTTCAAGTGCTGTGAATTGAAACATGTTTTTAAATGTTAAAGGGCACTACGTTTATTACTGTAATACAATGTTAATTTTCTCAATTTTCAGTTTGTACTGCCTGATATGTCTGTGTAAGAAGCCAATTTCTGTGTATTGTTGCAGTTTCAGGTTATTTATGTTTACTATTTTACAAAATTCAAATAAAGTGTAATGTACTTATGGACCAAATAAATGGTATCTTCATACTTGTTAAACATAGCTGCATACATCATGATTCTGCTGCTTCTACTGCGTTACACAGTATGTGTAGCCCAGACGTGCTGAATTGTTCTCACTTAAAAGTAACTCCTGTGATGGTTTAAAGCTCTGTGTACCTCAGAAAAGTATGTTCTTAGAGTTAATCCATTCCTGTGGGTGTGGACCTATTGTATGTAGGATCTTCTAGTGAATAGGAGCTTAACTTAAGATGTGACCCACTTCATTCAGAGTGGGTCTTAATCCTCTTACTGGAGTCCTTTATAAGAAAATGGAATTCAGACAAAGAGAAAGAGCCATGGAAGCAAGAAGCTGAAAGCAAAAAAAATCTGGAAGAGAAGGGAGAGACCAGCAGACACCGCCATGTGCCTTGCCATGTGACAGAGGAGCCCAGGATCGTCGGCAACTGGTTTTCAGCAAGAAGATGTCTTGATGATGCCTTGGTTTGTGCATTTTCTGGGCCTTAGAGCTGTAAACTTGTACACTAGTACATCCCCATTGTAAAAGCCAACCCATTGCTTTCGGCAGCCTGGCAAACTAGAACAGATTTTGGTACCAGGAAAGTGACGCTGTTGCAAATACCAAGAATGTTTTTTTAAAAACGGCTTTTTAATTGGGTAATGAGTAGAGGCAGGAAGAATTGTGAGATGCTTGATAGAAAAGGTCTACATTGCTTTGAAAAAACTTGTTAGAAACATGGATGCTAATGGGCATGGAACTTTAAAAGATTTCCACTATTTGCCATAGATAAGTACTTTCTAAAATAAGGCTTTTCATGGCCAAAAAAAATACCAGGCATCATGGTGGATGATGATTGAAACGAAAGTAAGAAATATAGCTTTGTTGCACACTGCATTATTGCAAGTATATTACCACTGTCATAAATTATAAATCAAAATGTAATTTATAATTGATTAATTTAGGATTTAATAAGTGGTTAATACCCCTTTACCCTGTTAACATAGATAGAGAGTAGAATTGGGATCGTGAGTCAGTTTTTATTTGCCAACTCATTTTGTTCCCATTTTGAAACATTTCCAGGAAGAGCAGGTTTCTTTCTCTTGCTTTGCGTAAAGAGATAAAGAGGTAACCATAAAGACAGGAAAATGGTGAAACACTGCTTCAGGTAACTGATAGGAACTACTGCATTGAATGAACTGTCTAATGCTGTGTAGCTGTAGGGAATCCTGGAGCTTTTCTCTACTTTTGTTTCTTAGCAAAAATAAGTAGAAATGCACCATGTGCCCATTTGGGACAATGCAACTGTGTGTGATATATATGTCACTTTGTGAAATAAGCATTCATTAAGCCCTTGCTATGTGTATGCACTGAGTATGATAAGATGATATATTTTGATCAGGAGATGTGCATTTTGAGTTGTAGTTGTGCTTAGAAACCAATGGCAGTAGAAATAATTCATAGCACACTTTTCAGTGTATAAATTCCATATATATCTTATTTTGATTTGGGCATAACTATGCAATTCTTTTTTGTTGTTGGGCCACTTGAACTTTCTACCATGTGATGGAGTGCATTTGACAAGATGGCAGCAGTATGTGTTGATGGAGTGCAAAGCATGGAACCTGACAAAAGCCCTGGCTTCTTAAATCAATTCTGTCACTATCTGCCTGAATACGTCACTTAATTATGGGAACTCTGACTTACCCATTTGTAACCTGGGGATGATGCTGATAATAATAGTTAGTGGCAAAATTATTGCTAGAAAGCAATGAAATAATGAGTTGGAAATTCTTACGAATTAAAAAGCACTAAACAAATAATAGCAATAATAATAAGACATGAGGCTTATCTTTTACTACCTTCGGTAATAAACAAACTTATTGATTGATTAAAATTCAGGAATAATTTTCAAGTTACATTTTAGCCAGCCTCTTTAGTTTCCTTTATATAGAGCTTCAGAACAGTGGCCAACTCGATTACTTAAATTTCACTTTCATTTGTAATGAACTCACTATATTTATTATTTATCTCTATGGACCTAGTGTATAGTAGAAACTACAGGAAATACCAAGGACATGTTACACATGGTTTCTGCCCTCAAAGAATTAATTTAGAAAACAAGCTAAACACATAGTAACTATCTGAGAGTATTAAAAGACAGTAAGTGTGTTACCATATAAGTTAGACATGCTAAGGGAAATACCTAAAGCTACATAGATGGTTAATTTTTCTCTCACATGTCCAGCTGTGATTGATTAGTGGGCATGTAGAATATTATCTTTATGGATTCAAAGATTGCTTAGTGAGAAGACTCTAGAAAATGGTGGAAGGACAAGAAGTAAGGTAGTAAAAGGACTTTGGAATGGACAAAAGCTCGAGACTTTTTGACCTCAGAAATCCTCAATTCTGGGTTTTCAGACCTCCAACTGACTGGTTGAGGGGACTTCCCACTTTGCTGAGGGCAAGCTCTGTTGTTGATGGTAGATGCAGTCAAGGGATTATAGAGGCAAATCCCATCTGAAATATCCTCAGGCAGGCCAGTGCTTGACCATACGACTGGCCACTATAACCTAGTCCAGGGGCTCTTGACCTTTTTTGATCCATGGACCTCTTTGCCAGTCAGGTGAAAACCACGGACCCCTTCTTAGAATGTAGCAGCAGATAGTTTTATGACATTCAACATCATCATGTCTTTAAATTAAATTTTAGGACTATTCAAAATTATGTTTTACAACTTACCTTTAATTTCAATATCTGATAAAGTAACACAGTTCAACATCTGTTCAAACAGTCATTTTCGGCAAACATTTAGAAATTTGAGTTTTCCCACAGCATCATAAAACCATCTCTGCCATGCTTACCAACCTTTTTGCAGGCAGTTATCCAGTGCACTCAGAACACACTACATCAAAATAAAAATCGTACTAAGTCCACACTATACTGTGTATTATTTAATAAATATATCACACCCGTACCTACACATCCCCAAAAGAATGTTTTTAAATGCATAAAATAAAATTGGATGAAATGCTTTAATCCAAACAAGGCTATAAGCTCTGTGAGTGGCACATAAAAAAGTTACTATCATGATCTACCTTAAGATTCTGCCTATTAAAAAAGGTTTTAAAGAAAACGCAGATATTTTAACCTGAGGAAGAGAAAACTAGCCTGGGGAGTTGAGGAGGAATATTCTAGTCATCTTTAAAATTAGGTCTATAATGGGAAAGCAAGTTTCATATTCTGAGAAGGAACTGATGTGGTAAAAACTAATAAGTAAAGAAATTTGGCTGAAAAAAAATTAAAACTAATTACTCATGTAGTGTAGGTTGGTGGGAGGTGGAATGTGGGATGAGGAAGAGGACATGATGCTGGATGTATGTAGAATGTTTAATAAGGTCAAATGTAAATATGTGGTAATGATTGGACTTGATAGTGACACATTATAATGAATGTAACAAACACTTTATTTACGCATATGATTGTAGCAGAAACAAGTAGTCTAGGAAGATTAATGTTAGTTGGAGACAGCTGGAGGATAATATTGGGAACGTATAACAATAATTTTGGAAGTAGAAGAGGATTGTGGTTAATATAAATTCAGGAATGTTTTTCTACTACAGGGTGTTAAGAATGGTGAAACATGGGAAAAGTATAACTAATGGTAATTTATGGACTATAGTTAACAACAACATTGCAATATTTTTGTAGCAAAAGTAAAGATGATACTATATTAATGGAATGGTCAAAAAAGAATTTGGGGTTTGGTTTTATGAGATATGAATACAATTAAGCATTTTCTTTCTCATCTTCATTTTTTTTTTCATTAATAAGGAGACTTTGACTATGTCACTTAACTAGTCTGTGTTCATCTGTGTATCTTTCTGACCATTAGAGGAACAACTGAGTTAGTAGGTGGAGTTAGATGAGATAAAAGTGCCTGAAAAAAGAGCTTTTTAGTAGTAATGTTTCCATAACTTGTTTAGCTGCCTTTTTTATGTTCTTTTATTTATTTTTTAATTTGACGTAAAAATAAAACTAATTACTAAAAAAAGGAGCATTTGCAATTATTGACTTTTGCTACTCTTCAGTGTTTGGCATCTGTTGACCATTTGTCCTTTACTTATGTCATGGCTGAGCTTAGACTGAAATATCTAATTGTGTGTTTAATACACGTAAGGCTATTGGAACGCTACATTAATTAAAACTGATCTAAACGGTTGGTCTTCAGCCTTTCCTCCGTGGAGGTGCCCAATGGATGGAGGAGAAAGGGTGCTTTGCCTGGGTCCCTGGCCTCTCCCCAGTCTCTACCGAGGGCAGGTCTGCTCTGGTCTGCTTGAAATATTGGACATCAGCATCTGAAGCCTAGGAATAAAGGATCTTCCATCCAAAATATTTGCAAACCACCCATGTAAATAATGTCTTTTGTCATCTTTCTGGTTTATATTCTAATATGAGAAAATAGGTTAATCCTGTTTTCGGGAACATCCAAGAAGAAAAAAATAACTGCCCCAGTTGGAACTTTTTTTTTTTTTTCCTTTTAAGGAAGGCTTTATCAAAACTTCAATATAAGAAAATATATATAATTTAAATGAAGATGACATGGCCAAGTGGGTATTATTGAATGTAAATCAAGCTGAACAAAATAAGGTAAAGCATACAAAACAACTTTTATGTGTGTTAGAATGTATATAAAACCGCTCCAGTATGCACAGGAGTTTTCAATCTATGGATTGGATTGTTTCAATTGTAAACACTGATTTTTGACTAATTTTCAACTGACCAGGTCACCTATAGAAACAGTTTTTAAGAATCATGAAAACATTGCCAAACAAATTGACTAAAAATACATTAGGAAAAACAACCTTACAGTCTCCACATTTGTTTACAAAACTTTTGTAAGGTTTTAAATATTTGTACTTAACATATTAACATTATTAATACAAATACCCAAATCCAGCATATGTATAAACTTATTTAGAGATACTGTCTCCAAATTTGGCCCACTGCTCCTGCAAACCCCTTAGTCCACCTGAAATCTCTGTATCTACCTGTGGAAATGCTACCCGTCCTTCCAAGCCCAGTACAGGAACTTTTTTAAAAATCACAGTGACTGAAGTGCTTTCTTTTCTCAATTACTACAGCACTTTGATTATAATTCTTTTGACATTTTCATGTATAGACTCAATAACATCTTGTATATATATTTTATCTGCCTTTCTAGTTTATAGGTCCCTTTGAGGGTTTGTAATGTGCTATACAAAGTACATTCAGTGAGTCTATGATGAAATAATAAATGATGGTAGTCTATATGGTTATCATAATATGCCATGAGCTTTCCTTGGTTTCAAAAGTAAAAAAATAAATGAATTGTGAATTGTTTTCTGATATCATTTTATAGGGTTAGGTTTTTGTGGGGTTTTTTTTGCTGTTGTTTTTGGCTCAGATAATTAAAATAGGAATAGTTATGGAATAGCTTAAAATATTTTTTAAAAATTTATGCTCCTTTTGAAAAAGGTTTTGTTGGCTTCCCACGTCTCTGTTTATCGACTAATGCTGCTTGATGCTAGGGAGACAAGTCGTGACCTTGCTGTCACATAGCTTACAAGAAAGAGAAAGAAAAATCAAATAAGTAAATAATGCAGATAATTACAGTGTGTGATGATTGTTATGAGGGAAAATATATGTATACATGTTGCTTTTTTGTATATGCAGGTGGGATTTAATTTATTTGTAAGCAATTAAAGAATTTAACGTATCAGGGAAGCAAATGTTAGTAGTGGGACCTCAGCTGGGTTGATGCCTAAGAATGTCAAGGCTGAGGTGAAGGAGAGGTTGTCAGTAGGCCGACAGCCAGTTGAGATGAGGAGCAGGTAAGAGTGAATTCTTCATGGATCTGATATATTTACCTGGCAAACTTTTAATCCTAGTTTTTAGGAAAATTACTGATCAAATAATGGTGTGTATGTCACAATGTCAAAAAAGTTTTTCTCAATTTTGTATTGAAGGGAAAGACTGAAACAGGCATTCCTGCTAGGAAGGTAGTGTATTTAAGTAAAAGAGACCCTTTGTGTCCTGGAAAACCCATGGAGAAGACGTGGAGTAACAACTTCACGTTGTGACTGGTATTCCTCTGTGCAGTGAGAGGGGCTCTGGGAAAGTTAGGGTCTGAAGAAAGTCTTTAAAATCTCAAGCTGCCTTCATTGTCGGGAAGGTGTTGCAGAAATATTACAGAAATATTGGTGATGTTTATTGAGAAGACTTCAGGAAAATAGGTGATTTTTCTAGTATGTTTGAAATTCTGGGGACAGCCAAAGAATGTTTAGTAAAATAAGCAGGACATTTGACTGTGCTCATGATTCTATTTTTCCTTGGTTATCCTATGATAACTCATACATTTTTACTCTCTAAGATGTGAAACATGGTCTAATTTTAAAATATTTCTGTTTTTAAGAAGAGAAATCTGAAATTTCTTATGTCTGAATTTTGGAGGTAATTTATTAGCCTGGTTTCAAATAACTATTAGCGTGGTTTTGATCACTGTTAGGAAATATTGCCCTCTAATGACTATTATATCAAATTGCAGATAAAAGTTTCTAGGGGGCCCTATAAAATGAAGATGTTGTGTTAATAATAGGGTGGTATATGGGAATCCTATATTTTATGTATGATTGTTCTGTAAATCCACAACATTTCTAATTAAGAAAAAAAATTAAGACATTGATTGGTCCAGTAGACTTCACCTACTTCATTGTCACAAAAACTGTTGCAATATGTCATGTAGAAAACTGAAGTTATAATTTTAATTATAAATGCCCATATTGTGTTCCATGTTGTTCATCAATAAGTCTCAAAGCATAAATAGCCTCTAATTTCACAAATAAATTTTTTTGTTTTTTTGGTAAACTGAGGCTCGATCATTTTTTGGTTTTTGGATTAAGTTAGTAACTTTCAAGATGAAGCTGTGAAAATACCTCAGGTCACGCGGGAGCTCTTATTTATGTGTGCTTGTATGTATGGAGGTATATATGTATTTGTTTATTTTTCCCTACTAGTCTCTTCATTTTGGAATGGCAGTGCAGAAATAGCTGCTTTCTATGGGCATTTTCAACTCTGTGATGTTAGGTTTGAGTGGCCGGAAGCACCTCTGAATTAAGGCTTACCCTAGACTGAAGCGACTGCCTCGTTTTGCCTCCTCCTCTAGCACCTGTCGTACGGCAATGGCAGCTTACACGTGGACGCAGCTTTCCAGCAGACCCTGTGGAGCGTGGCCCCCATCAGCTCAGGGAGTGAAGCAGCCCAAGGTAAAAACGCACCTAGAGGGGTCCAGTTAGAGGACTTGCCTTGATGCAAAATCAACAGTCATTTGTAGAATCCAGAGAATGAGCTGATTGTTAATTGGACCTTTTTTGTGTGTTGAAATATTCTGTAGGGCAGACACATCATATTTAAGAATCTCTTTTAAATTGCTCTTTAAAAGTGATGCTTGTGTTAAGACTTACCTAATGTTGTGCTGTTGTCATCTTTAGCTTATTCACATGTGATTTGGGTGCTGGCTTTCTAGGGATTGTTTTCTACACTATTTGGCCTTGGTATTGCTCAGGCAGGCTAATGCCCAAAGTTCTCCTCCTTCAGGTTCAGATCTCTTGGCTGGGCCATAGCAATATTTCTGCAACAGGGTTACTGCTGGCGGGGGGCGGGGGGGATAGCTGTTTCTTTGGATTATTCTAACTTACGTAGGTTCAAATATGAACCTATACTTTTTCACATTTTAATGGAGAATCTCATGGCTGTGGATCTGATGGGAGCATCGCTAACTGTGGGACTCAGCAGCCTGCGGTCACTTGCTACCGTTGGCATCTTGGCAAGTTACTTAAGCCTCACTAGACTTCTTTTTTCCATCTATGGAAGTAGAAGGTTGGGCCAGGTGACCTCTGTGAAGGTTAACATCTGACACGGACAGTCCCAATTCCAATGGTTTCCACTCCTTGCAGGTTACCTGATTGGTGGTGATGTGCTCAGGTTGCTGCATGGACACATGGACGAGTGCCTCACTGTCCCCTCAGGAGAGCACGGGGAAGAACAGCGCAGGTGGGTTCTTCAGCCTTGTGTGCAGCCATGCATTTTTCCCCTTGATTTTCTTTTTTTTTTTTTTTAATTAAGGCTATGTCTGTTTAGGCCATTAGCATGGTGCAAAGTAAGCTACTAACATTCATCATCCTCTGAAGTGATGTATTCGTTGGCCTCTTTGAAAGCTTTTTCTCATGTCATGTAATTTGTTAGTATAAATGGAAGATCTGAAAATGTTCGTATGGTTAAAACATATTAAAAAGCATGAAACAAAATAAACTGGTAGAAGTGAGCACATTAAATTAAAGCTCCATTAAATGTTCATTAGTTTTGATTAATTCTCACTCTAGAATGTTTATTCTCAAAATCAGTTTCAGAGTTAAAGTTCTCAAATGGCCCTAAATTTCAAGACCTTTTTCTAATACTTCCATTTATTTATGTAGATAATATAATCTACCAATTCCCCTAATATGTTATTTGATATCCTTGCACTCCCACATTAATACTGTTTGGCATTGGGCCAAGATGAAAATAGTCTGGACACACTGAGAAAATTAATATGTATTGTATGGCAACTAATACAAATCCATACAAATATTTAGGATGATTTGATTGTTGGTACTTTGCTTCATGAATTCATTGATGAATATAGTAAGTTGAATATATAAAAGACGAGACATTGGTCTGGATGGTTTTTTACATGTCTTTAAAATTTTAAGTGGACTTTTCTCATATTTCTCAATATTAACAGGTATACTTAAGTAATTCTGCAATACATATTTATTAGTATATTTAATAGAGTTACAGGGAAAATTTAGAAAGTTATTAATTAGTTACCTAGCTTTATACTCTTGGGAAAATCTCTCAGGACTCTCTAGCACTAATCTTACTTCTGTCACCAGGCAAGTCTGGTTTATGGTGAAGAGTGTCAGAGCCTGGAAAAATTCCCTAAGCTAAAAATGCTGCTTTTGGTAGGTTAGGAAGCAACTGTTAACGGTGTGAGTAGGGTATGTGTATAAAGGTGAGGGGGATTTCAAAGAACAGTTGGTTTGGGGAAGTGATTCTAAACAAATGATGAACATAAGTCCCATAGGAATGGTAGCATATTCTGGGAAAAGCAAGTATTCTAGAATGTATCAGTGTGGTATCTCCACAGAAACAGAACCAATATACAAATATATATTAAGAGATTTATTTTAAGGAATTGACTCACATGATTGTGAAGGCTGGCACATTTGAAATTTGTGGGCAGGCCAACAGGCTGGAAACTCAAACAGAAGTTGATAATGTAGTCTTGAGGCAGAATTTCTTCTTAATTTGGGTGTTTTAGTTTGCCAATGGGCTGCCAACGCAAAGTACCAGAAATGGGTTGGCTTTTATGATGGGATTTATTTGGTTTGAAAGCTTACAGTTCCAAAGCCATGAAATGTCCAAATCGAGGCACCATTAGAGGTACTTTCTCACCAAAGTCAGCTACTGTTGATTCTGTTCAGCCATGTAGCAAAGCAAGATGACCGTCAATCTCTGCCTTGGTCTCTGCCTTCCCCTCCAGAATCTAGCATCTCCCAGAGCTCAGCTGTGGGCAACCAGGCATAGGGCTTGTCTCTTTCTGGTCCTCCTCCATCAGTCTCGACTGCTCAGCTTCTTTCCCAAGTTCAGCTGCAAGCTATCAGGCATATGGCTCATCTCATCTCTCCTTGGGCCTCAGCTCTTTGAGCCTCCGGGGAGCTTCTCTCCTTGCAGCTCAGCTGTGGGTGAAACTGGAGTCCTTTGTCTCAACATGGCAGGATCATATATGGTGGCTTCCTTTTCCTGTGTCTCCGTTTTTATCAGACCCAACAAGAGGGTGGAGACTCAAACTGAGTTATGCCTCACTGATGTAGTCCAATCCAAAGCCCTAAAGCGATCTTATCAAGTATCTAATCAAAGGACCTTCAACTGAATTTAATGCAATCAAAGGGCCCCACATACCCACAGGAATGGATTAGTTCAAAAACTTAATCTTTCTCTTTTTTGAGATTCACTGTATTCAAACTGTCAAACTGGGTAACCTTAGTTTTTGCTTTTGAGATCCTCAGCTGCTTAGATGAGACCCACCCACATCACTGAGGGTACTCCCCTTTACTCTAAGTCAACAGGTTGTCGCTGTTAAAAACATCTACAAAACACCTCCATAAAACATCTAGACACTAGTGTTTGACCAAACAACTGGACACAATAGTCTAGCCAGATTGACACAGGGTGGCTAAGATGGAGAAAAATTAGAAATTAGACAAGACCGAGTAGCTTTGGTCAGCTTCTAAAGGGTCCTCAGTGCCATTCTTGTGGACTGGTGTTCACTCTGAGATCCTTAGAAAGGAGTGTGGGAGGTGGGGTAGGGATGAAATGGCCAGGTTTCTCTTTAAATAAGGATTCTGATTGTTAGGAGAAGGTTAGATTAGAGGTGAGGAGAGTCTGAGTCAGGACGACAATTAGGACAAGGCGGTTGCAGTAGTTTCCCTGAAAGCCAATGAGCACCTTTACTGGATATTTGTCAGTTAAGAATGGGAAGGATCACAGAATCAAGTGACATTTTCTGCAAAATTGACTGATTTAGGGGTTGGACTGGATGGAGACTGTGAGAGAAGTTATCAAATCAAGGAGAACGTGGATGGTGCTAGGGTTTCAGGAGATTCTACATATCTGATATGAAAGACTGAGTTAAACTTTGGGTACAGGTAGTACAGAGAGTCTATGGAACATCAAGTAGGACATTGGTTTTCTGAGTCTTATATTTAGAAGAAGCTTCAGTTGTATATAAATCACAGGTATATGATAGAGAGTTGAAAGAATGAGAGTACATACATTTACTCAGATGGGGAGGGAGCAGTGACCATGGGGCCATGCAAATCAATTTGGGCATACATTTAAAAAGGTTGTGATGTAGTGGAATAGACTAACTAGAGAGGAGCTCTAAGAGTGGAATTCTACAGAACACTGATGTTTAAGATATGGGCAGAGGAAGAAGCATCAGCAAAACAGTCAGCATGATAGTTAAGTGGAGAAATGGTAGTTAGAGGAAATTCATCGTGGAACCAAAGGAGGATTGGGATGCAAATGTGTTGTGAAATGCTATGATATATTCATTTAGAGAAATGCATAAAAAGAGCCCATGAGTATACCAAAAAACTAGAAAATGTAGACAAGATGGACAAATTCCTAGAAACACATGAACCACCTATACTGACCCTAAAAGAAATAGAAGACCACAACAAGCCAATCACAAGTGAAAGAAATTGAAACAGTCATTAAAAACCTCCCAAAGATGAAAAGCCTGGGACCAGAAGGCATCACAGGTGAATTTTACCAATCATTCAAAGATAAACTAATACCAATCTTGCTCAAACTCTTCCAAAAAATTGAACAGGAAAGAATGCTACCAAACTCATTCTATGAAGCCAACATCACCCTAATACCAAAACCAGATAAAGATACTACGAAAAAAGAAAAGTTTAGACCAATATCTCTAAAAAGAAGCTGTGTTGTAGCCTTTTGGGTCTTGGGTCCCTGATTTTTTCAATGAAAAGTTTAGATCGAATGATCTAGAGCTTAGCTCTTTCTGTAGACATCGTAGAGTTTGTGGTTAAGGGAATGAGCTCTAGATCTAGATGGACCTGGGCTTGGACCTTGACTCTGCCACATGAGGTGTGTAGCTTGTGCAAATGGCTCTATCTCTTTAAACATCAGTTTTCCCATGTATAAAATGCAGCTTAGAATTCAGCTCTGACTTCCTGGGGTTGTGGTAAAGATTTAGTAAGAAAATGCATGTAAAGTACTTAACACACATTAAGGGAAGCGGCTGTGGCTCAATCAGTGGGGCTCCCGTTTACCATGTGGGAGGCCCCGGGTTCGGTTCCCGGGGCCTCCTGGTGAGGGCAGGCCCGCCCGCGCGGCGTGGTTGGCTGACCCAGCGAGCGCAAGCAACAAGGGGGGGATAAATGAATAAATAAATAAAATCTTTAAAAAAACAAAACAACAACAACAACAAAAAAAACACACATTAAGAGAACAATAACTATTTTAATGCTAGTATTAGTATTAGTGTTTAGACTGAAGAGGCAGCATTTATCCAGGTATAATGGAAAAGTTTGGGAGACTCTGCAGGAGGAAGAAATTATGGTGGAGCATAGACCGCAGGGAGAGTGAGAAAACTAGATCAAAGCAAATGCTTTGTTCTTTAAAAGCGAATGTCAGATTAGTATGTGGTAGAGAAAGACTGCTTATTCTTGCTGAGTCTTAGAAACCCGAAACGGTTGAATATGGTTTTTGTTTTAGTAGCTCATTTTAAAGTGAGACATTCAGAATCTGAGGTTACATGATTGATCCCAGATTGCCTAGACTAAGCTCCCTGGCAATAACTGTGGTTTTCCATGTCTCCTGGGCATTAGAGATCCAGTATGTTAAATAGGTGTTTTATTGAACATGGCACTTTGTAACAGAGTGAATATTCTGATAATTCTTTAGCTGGATGGTTATTACTGTAGAGAAAATGATGGGACATTTCAAAATATTTTAATATTGTTCTGAATCCATCCTCACATTGTTTACATGTTGAAACCTTCTCCCCTTTATGGGATGAATTGCATCTGCCTAAAAGATATGTTAAGGTCCTTACCCCATGAACCTCAGAATGTGAACTTATTTGGAAATAGGGCCATTGCAGATAGAAGTAGTTACATTGGAGTGAGGTCATACTCGTAGAGTGGGCCCTTTAATCCAGTTTACCTGGTTTTCCTTGCAAGAAAAGCTAAAGAAACCCAGCCAGATGCAGAGGCAGAGACTGTAGTGATGATCTACAAGTCAAAAATGGCAAGGATGGCTGGTCAACCAGCGGCAGCTACGAAGAGCAAGGGGGATTCTCCCCTATGGGTTTCAGAGGGAATGCGGCCCTGCCGACACCTTCATTTCAGACTTCTAGTCTCCACAACTCTGAGTTAAGAAATTTCTGTTGTCGTAAGCTACCTAGTTTGTGTTATTTTGAACCTAATGCACCCCGCAAAGATATTATTCCTGATTTAATATTGGTAATTTCTCTATCAGTTTAATCTCAATACATATTCAGATCTCTCTATCAGAGCTTTTTATAAATAACGATGGCAGTAAAGAACAAATCTCTTTGCGTCCCTTTTCACAGCATGTTTACGCTGGTGAAATTAGATTAAAACGGATGTCAGATCATGACTTGAGGGAGAAAATGAGTCAGAAATTGGCAGCATAGAGCCTAAGGGATGTTCTTAAAGAAAGATGAGTTATATTTGTCTTGATTACATAGTG
The DNA here is from genome assembly GCA_026826555.1 of Tolypeutes matacus. Taxonomy (NCBI): domain Eukaryota; kingdom Metazoa; phylum Chordata; class Mammalia; order Cingulata; family Chlamyphoridae; genus Tolypeutes; species Tolypeutes matacus. Next base: position 7,116,121 of record JAKSZT010026446.1, read on the forward strand.
AGGTTGAGCAATTATTTGCATATAATGACAAAAATAATTCTTTAAAGTTTAAATACATAGAGCACTTTATTATTTCAAATCTGGTTACTATCATTGTGCAGACAATTTTTAATCTGCCCTTGCTGTAGCCCTAAGTCACTGCCAGTGCTTCAGGGAACTGGGAGAAGCAAAGCACAGCTCAGCCCCGAGGCAGCGTTTCTTTAATTGATATGAATTCATATTGGGGCAGAAACACATAAGGACAATCTAAATCAGTGTATATTTAATTATTTTTTAAAAAACAGTGAAAATAACTTGATTTTTGGAGGATAATCTGAAAGCTGGAAAAGTTCCAGGGAAATAGGTGAAATCTCCTTTTCCCTCTTAGCTCTTGGCTCTAATTATGATCTGGCTGTACTTACTGATTTTATCCTGTCCTTGGAGTTAAAACTTAACTGTTTTAAGAAGCAGTTGAAATGATTAAGGCAATGATCAAAAGTTATATGTACTTCAGAATAATTTAGGAACATTTTGGTCATAAATGCTGTATTGCTAAATGGTTTTGTCAATCTGTCCATTTCTAGTTACATTGACAATTACTGAACATGCATACTTATACTGGTAGTTACATGCATAAAGTGGATTATTAAAACTCTTAGAGTAAAAGTCCACAATAGTGCCCCATTCAATTATGTAGAATTGAATTGGTGAATAAGTACTATCAAAGTTAAACTAAATATATTTTTCCCATACTTCCTACTTCTTTTGCCTTCATTGATTGAATTCTGAGATGCTTGTGAAATACAGCATTACTATTTTTTTTAATTTTCCGAGATTTTCCAGGAAGATATATGTCTCTAAAACTGGTAGACAACTTATCTAAACAACAATAGAAATAGCACAAATACAATCTCTAGAAGTTGTGAATAATCAGATGAAAGGGAGAGATGCATTGAATATTACCTATAGTCTCATAATTTCTTAGATGTCCTTACTCAGAATCTTCAAATAGTGCGACAGAATAATTTAAGGATAAACAGGTTCTGGTACTTGGCAGGGAATTTGTCAGATGTTTTAATTATTGCTTTAAAAATAAACTTTCAGGGGAATGAGTGTAGCTCAGTGGCTGAGTGCTTGCTTCCCATGTATGAGGTCCTGGGTTCAATCCCCATATCTCCTAAAAATAATAATAATAATTATAAACTTTCATTCTGGAGGCTTGAATTTTCATTTTCACATTTTTTACAAGCATGAAATGTTTTATGTGGTGACTATTTTCTCTTCTAGATTTTGCTTCTGGATTGTATTTTACTGTTTTCTTCCATAACTTTATGTTGAATATAATAAAATATCAACAAGGGCAATTCCTTTATTTGTAGACATACTTACTTATGAATTAAATATGCACTATCTGAATTAAGTGTACCATACTTTAAGCTAATATATTTTAAAATGGATAAATTACTTTTGTAAGTTGGCCATTAGCCAATGATAATTAGTAAGAAGAATGTGTAACAAAGGAGAAAAAAAAGAGCAAATAAAGAAGAAGTTGATCCATTTTTAAGGAAGTTCCGTATGATGTCAAAGCACCAGCTCTGTTCAATGTAAGAATATTGGGAAAAGACTAGTTATAAGGACTCAGGGAACCTAAAGAGCATCTGATAGCTTCAAGGTCATGCTTTTGAATGGAGCCTTACTGATCTGTAGGATATTCAGGTTGCATTTAGGAAATTCAGGCTAAATACTGAGGATGTTCAACAGCTCTTTGACTAACTTCCAAGGCATAGATCTTACCTGTGACAGAATATGCTCCATGGTTAAAGGTGGACAGTGGTTGAGCTCATCATGTTGATGCCGTGACTACATGGGTGTCTTGATGGTTATAAAAGCTTTGTTCTGTGTGAGTTTTCTAAAGAACACAACAATCAGATCAGAAAGACCTCCTCCACTCCTCACTAACAAGCCCGCCACATCCAGAAGATGATGGCGATCATGACCCAAGAAGGGCAGGCAAAAGACTTCGAGGAAGTGGTCAGCAAATTGCTTCTCCAAACACCATTGGGAAAGACCTAGGAAAGCCTTGCCAATCTATTTATACCCTCCAGGATGTGTTCATTTAAAAAGTAATAAGGCTGAGGAAGCCCAGGTTTCAACTGGGGAAACTCGTGGAGCTTCATGGTAAAGGTAGTCGTTCTGGAAATCTGCTCAGGGTGAGACAGGCACTAGAGGTGAAAAAATTGATGGATATGAGACTTCAGTCCAAAAATCTGTTTAAAATCCAGACTTTTAATGGTGACCAAAAAGTGTCTTATTAGTGGGAAAAAAAGAGAGCAAATTAGAAAATTATTAAGGAATTATTATTTGGAATCTCTGATTTGAAAGCAGTGTTAGGGGAATATTGCTTTAGAAGCATTACTTGTATATTGAAATAGATTTTGCTGCATAGCTCATAAACAGTGTGTCTTAGTAAAAAAAAAAATTATAGAGTTATTATCATGTTCTATGTGCTGTGGTTATAATAGTGAACAAAAAGAAACAAAGTCACTTCTTGAGTTTACATTCTAGTGGGTGTAGGTGAGAAAGACAATGTCCGTTTATAAACGTGTCCATTTATAAATGCAAACATATATATGCACATGCATAGCCACACATGGATATATAAAATATATTAGTGATGATAACAGCTATGTAGAACAATAAAGCATGACAGAGGATGCAGAGTGTTCAGTTTGTGTGTGGGAGAGTGCATCTTCATAGCATACAATTGCTATGTCTTGTTACTTTCAACTACAGGAAAATTAAGTCATAGTTTCTGAATATATCTAGAAATAAATGCAGCATTAGCTTTCCAGAATGTGACTCAGCAGGCAAAAACCATGCCAAATACATGACAATCTTTTTGCCTTCAATGCCCCTTTTAATATTGCAATGATCTAATGAGCTTTGGTTGTAAATAATTGATAAGGTCTGAGATGGGTTAGAAAAAATGAATTCACTGTTTCTTGGTCTTTCATAGAAAGAGATGCATGGTTTGTGCTCATGTACACAGTTGGATGACTAATATTCTTGATGATTTGTATGCTCTTCAGCACATGAGAGGGAGCTTGGAAAGCTGCTCTGTTATACTTGAAATGATCAAGAATAAAATATAAGGGCTTTCCTTCCTTCTCTTCCCCTTAATTTCTTGTGTACACATTTTTCATCCTGGCTCTGGGTATAGGATGAATTTGCTAAACAGTTTTGATGGAAGAGGCAGTACATAAAGGAGAGCTATTTTCTCTTCCTTGTCTCTACTCCTTTGGGAGAGATTCTCTAATCCCCTCAATTTAACTCCCTGCTGATTTTAGAAAGCACAATAGCCAAGCTTCAGCCTGCCATCCTCTAGCAGCCTGACTTGGTTTAGAGCCTCCACCTCTGGGGATAACTAGGTAAGAATGGACAGTTTTTAAAAGTAAAGCTTTTCATGGCAAAGGATAAAAATACTTATAGGCATTTGACCCATTTCATTTCAGTAAAAATAAAGAAACTGTTGAGGTGTTTGCACTTAGGAAAGGTGAATTAAAAAGGAGACAGATTAAAAATCAACATTAAGAAGAAAAAGGAATCTCTCAATTATTTTCTCAATTAACATTTAAGGCCATTTCTATTTGTCCACATTTGGATTATTAACTTAAGCTAGATGTAAGCAGTATATTTCAGGAAAAAAACAGAAAAGCTTCCTTTTCTTTTTAATTTCTAAATCAGCTGTGATTGTGTAATATCCTGGATGCGGTGAAAAGTAAAAGTAACAATGTCTGTTTTGCAGTTTTTCTGCTCTAGTCACATTTCCATGATTTTTGATTTGCAGTGTAAGGATATTATTGTTTTTCATCCATGCTGATTCATTTATATGTTATACGGATGTGCCTTCTCAAAACATGCTTATTTTCCTTTGTGTGGCTGCTCAAATAGAACTATTACAGCAAACTAAGCCCCTGAATAATTTGTAATGTTTCTTTAAATACTTTTTAGGCATGTACTTCTTGATGTCTCTGTTACTATGAAGAGATTCTTGACAGCTTGCACCTGCTTATAGCTCAGCTGCTCAGCCAGCCACTCACGCAGGCACTTATATGGAATACTGTTGTAAAAGTGAAAATTCTACAGTGAAAAATACGTAAACTGAAACACATAATAATTTCATTCTGAAATAACCTTTTAAGCCTGGGTCTACTTTTTAATCACTTCAATTCAGTTCCTTTAAGGTTTGTTGAGAGACTTCTCCATCCCAGGATTTTTCCTGTGAGCTGGATATAAAAGATGAATGAGACTTAAAGCCTGTCCTTAAGAAACTCAGAGTCTATTAAGACCCAGGCACTATGTTCAGGAAGAAGTGAATTTTGATCTGGTGGGAGTCATTCACAATCTTTTTAAAAAACCAGATTATCCAAAGCATAGTTTACCACTATTCTACTGGAACATACCATTAACCTCATTTACCAGCAGGAATCTTTGTTCAGCCTTGATTTTGGGATGATTCTTTGGTCAGCCTTGAAGAGTTAGTAAAACAAGCCTTGCTTCCCACTTGTTAATTGGTTTGAACCTGCCAGTCACTGTCAACTGTAAATGGAGATTGAGGGCGAGTAATTTTTTTGTGACACTAATTGTTTTTCAGAGGCTTCGTAAACGAATTTGTAATACTTAGTGTCTGTGACTCCACTAACACAGGTTTCATGTTAGTGGTAGCCCTGTCTTTAACTTCTGCACACACGTGGCACTCACCCCATGCCAACATGTCCTGCCTTTATTGGTGTGCATCTTTATCTCTTCTATAAAGTTTTCTGCCAGGGCTGTGCTCATTTGTGGATCCCTTTTACATAGTGACTGGTAGATGGGAGTCTGTATATAAGTGTTTCATTACTTTGAATCTGTGAAAGGAATGAATGGAGGAGAAACTGTTAGGCATTTTACTAGGTTGTTTAAGGAGAACAACCAGCCGCCTGCATTTGAGAACCCCTCTAGGCTGACTTGGAAGAGTTTAAGGTCCCTCACGTGTATTATTTTGGCAACTCCTGTAGATCTTGTCCGTTTGCACCAAATCAGCACACCAACCTGATAGTGGATAGAAAACTCTTTGAAGCTCGTGACTCCAATATCCTTGGCTAAACAGTTTTCTACATGAGACGTATGATGATTTCAAGTAACTCCACAGGGAAAAGTCGCTGGATCTATAGCAGTATTCTGAACCCTGAAGACTGATTTTTCAAATTCTGTTTTGGGGGTTGTGGAGCTCTTGTATTGTGTAGATTCCTCCTAAAAAATACATATATTCACATAAAATTTTGTGGATGGGATGGTTTGGAGGATGTTACCTTATGTTTCCCTGAATCTTCTCTCTTCTTTTCCTCCATTGAACCATGTGGCAGTCTCTGTGCTCCTTGCTTAAGGGGAGGTTTGAGACTTGGCAAATAGCAGGAGCTTCCTGCACGGGCCTTCCTTCCTGACGTTAGACCCTCAGAACTATGTCTAGTGAGGTTGGGAGCTTTAATACCTTGACAGAAAGGAAAGAGGGATTGGCTCTGACAGAAAAGGAAGAGAGAAGCAGCAATTTCTCCCAGACATAGAATATATTTACATGGAACAAACGGATATCCATAGGCAAAAAAGGAAGCTTGACTTAAACTTTACATCTTACTCAAAAATTAATTCCAATTGAATCATAGACTTAAAAACACAAAACTATAAATCTTTTAGAGGAAAAAAAATAGGAGAGAATCTCTGGAGTCTTAAGGCTCAGCCTAGAGTTCTTAGACTTGACACCAAAAGCCTGGATTCATAAAAGGGAAAAAATGTTATATCGGACCTCATCAATCTTAGAAACTTTTGCTCTGTAAATCCTATGTGAAAAGCATGAAAACACAAGCCCCAGACTGGGGGAAATATTTGCAAATCATATATTTCACAAAGGACTAGTATCCAAAATATATCAAGAATTCTCAGAGTTAAACAGTAAAAACAAAATAACATTCCAACGGGTAAAAGACACCCATAGATATTTTAGTGGCGAGGATATCCAGGAGGCAAATGAAAAGAAGTTTTGTGTCATTAGCTATTAGGGAAATGCAAATTAAGACCACAGTGAGTTATATCTACTCACTTACCAGAAGGGCTAAAACAAAATATAGTAACAGCACCAGTGCTGGCAAGGTGCAAAGAAACAGGGTCACTCACATATTGCTTGTGGGAATGTAAAAGGGTACAGCCACTCTGGAAAACAGTTTGGTAGTTTCTTCAAAAACTAAACATGCAACTACCTTACAACCCAGCAATTGTACTCCTGTACATTTATCCCAGGAAAATGAAAACTTATGTTTACACAAAAACCTGTGCATGAATGTTTAGGGTAAAGAAACCTTATGTCATATATACGAAAACTGGAATCAGCCCAGAAGTCCTTCACTGGGTAAATGGTTAAACATATCTGGTGTATCCATAACCTGGCATATCACTCAGCAATAAAAGGAAATGAGCTATTGATACACACAGAACCATGAACGAATCTCCAGGGAATTGTGCTGAGCAGAAAACATCCACATCGAAAGGCTACGTGGTGTGTGAGTCCACTTACTTATTTATTTATTTACTTTATTTTTCTTGATTTATCACGTATTTATTTATTTATTTACTTTTCTTTATTTATCACCCCCCAACCCCCCAGATGGTTCTCTCATCTGTCTGCTCTTTGTTTGTTCGCCCTTTCCAGGAGGCACTGGGAACCAAACCTGGGACCTCCCACATGAGAGGCGAATGCCCAGTGGCCTGGGCCACATCTGCTCCCCGTGGGCTGCGGCTTCTGCTGGCTTGTGGCATCTGCTCATTGCGGCGGGGGGACGGTGTCTGCTCGTCTTCCTTTTAGGAGGCATTGGGACCCGAACCTGGGACCTCCCATGTGGTAGGCGGGCACCCAACTAGTTGAGCCACATCCATTTCCCTCCATTTATTTTTATTTTTATTTTTTTCTGTTTTATTTTTTCCACTTATATAACATTTTTGAAATACATTTTGGGAATAGAGGATAGATTAGGAGTTGGAATGGAATAGAAAAGAGAGAGAGGGGAGGACAGGGGGTGAAGCCATAAAGGGCAACACGAGGGATCCTTGTGATGTAGAAATTGTTCAGTGTCTTTACTGTGATGCTGAATACATGAGCCTACACAGGTGAGAAAATTGTGTAGAACTTAATTCACACACACACACACACACACACATGAGTGCAAGTAAAACTGGGGAAATCTAATAAGGAGATCAGATTGTGTCAATGTCAATATATTGGTTACAACACTATTATACTATACTATAATTTTGCAAAATATTACTATTATGGGAAACTGGGCAAAGTATATTGTATTATTTCTTAAAACTGCATGTGAACCTCTTGTTATCTCAATTTTAAAAAAGGGCATTAACAGAAACTGTCAAGGGAGCAGAATTTTCTGGCTTCTACTTTCAGGAACGACTAGCACCCTGCTGCCTGATGGTTTTTGCTCTCTATGCCATCCTTCTGAGGTGGTGGCAAGAACTCAGATGCAAATGGCTGTGGAGTTTTGTTTTGTTTTTAAATTTCAGCTAAGTGTCCTGTGTCTCTTCAGTGAATTAAAAACAGCAGCCCTCAGACTGGAAGGGACCATGTAGGTAGAAGCACTGGGTATAGGAGATTTTACAACTGAATTGGTCTTACCCGGTATCTGGGATTGCTGTGCTACTCTAGATTACACACAAGAATGATTAGAGCTTGAATTCCCTCCTAGCTTGATGGCTTGGGGGCTTGAAGTTGAAAATAATTAGATTTTAAAGAAAAATTTAAAATGAGATATTGATAACAATGGTAGATGAGATTATTTCAAACTAGTCCTTCCCCTGAGATAAACTAAAAATGCTAGACACCCCTTCCCTGCAACACACACAAATAAAGCTCTTTTTGACGATAATGGAGAGTGAGCAAGGCAGTGAAGATGTGTGGGGCCAGGGTCCCAAAAAAGATAATCCAGGGAAGTAAGGTAGGCATATGGAATTGCTTCTTTTCTCCAGGGGATTGCAATGACCGAGACAATGAGAAAAGGGGCAGAAGTACTGGAAGAATCACATGGTTGAAGTGGATCAAAAAATTTTGGAGAGCGGATGTAGCTCAAGTGGTTGAGTGCCTGCTTCCCATGTATGAGGTCCTGGGTTCTATCCCTGGTACCTCTGAAAAAAAAAAAAAAACAAACCCAAAACGAAAAAACCAACTCTCAGTGGGGAGCAGATGTAATTCAGTGGTTGAACGCCTGCGTCCCATGTATGAGGTTCTGGGTTCAATCACCGGTATCTCCTAAAAAAATTAATTCTTACCTTTCTCTTCCTGTTCATCCCATGCCCCAGTCCATCCAGAGCTTTGAACATGGCTTACTATTTCAAGAGTCCATGATCTTTGTCACTCATACTACCATGCTGTCTGAAATATTTAAGGATATTCTTGAGGGAACCCAAAATTAACTGTCTCATGAACTCTTTCTGGAATTTTTCTTGATAATTATTCTTTTATCTTTCTCCTCTCCTCTCTCCTTCTCGCTCCTTCTCTCTCGATTGCTCTTGCTTGCTTTCTCCTCCTCCTTTCTGTCTTCCCCTGCCTCTCTCTCCCTCTCTTCCTCCTATCCACCCACTACTCATCCATCCACCCACTCACCCACTCACCCACTCACCCATCCATCCATCCATCCATCCAAACTTTTATAGAGTAGTTTCTCACATTACCATGTAGACTATTTTTTGTTTTTTATGTCTTTCTTACCACATTAAACTGCACATTCTTGGGTGTAGGAACCTTGGTGTCTTCATTTCTCTTCTTCCTAAAATCTATAACCAGGTGCCTTGAATATGAAGATAAGTAATGTTTTTTTTTTTTTTTTAAGATAAATACAATTATACTTCTTTTTTTAATAATTTTTTTTTATTTAAAAAAAAATGCTCAATTCTAATTCTCATTTACTTTTTTGAAGTACCAGGGGCTGGAGATTGAACCCGGGACCTCGTATGTGGGAAGCTGGTGCTCAACCACTAAGCCACATCAGCTTTCCTGAATTGGTTTTTTCATTTGTTTTGTTTGTCGTTTGTTTTTGTTTTTTCAGGAGGCATGGGGAACCGAACCCGGGACCTCCCATGTGGGAGGCGGACGCTCAACCGCTTGAGCCACAACCACTCCCTGCTTCTGCTTATATATATTAAAAAAACAGAAAGACAGTAGGGCTTACTATTTTTCACTTTTACAATGTTTACACCTAAGAATTTCTAACTCTCTGCCTTTCCTTTTTATAGAGAAGCCCCACAGTTTATTTGAGATAGCTTGGTATTATTTTGTGTCAATCTAGAGAGAGAGAAAAGGATAAAAACATCTTTCCAAATTTTACAACCATGCTCTTCTTTTTTCTCCTAATATATTAATATTTGTTGAGCTTAAGGCTGCTTAATACTGATATTTTAAAATAATTACCCTTACGTATACAAAAGGAGAGAAACTTATTTTTGCTATCATACTTGTCTTCAAGTAGTACATTCTTTTTGAAATAAAAAGTAGCAGTAAATCCCGTATATACCCATTAAGACATTTATAATCTATTTTATTAAGATCATTAAATAACCACTGATTTATTGGAGAATTCAGTCTTGTGGTACAACATGCATTTCTTGGACATTAAGTTTGAAAAAACGCTGGAGATTTCTCAATTATCTTCTTGCCGTACATTGCAGTAAAGTAAAATTTGAAAACACCAAAGTATTTCATATGGTGACAATAAATGTCAGCATGGTTTTCTAAACATTCAGATTCTTATTAGTAAAGTGAAAATAGCTGATAATACTGTGCATACAGCTAACAAGTTAATTGTGATCATCCTCCCAATTTTTAAAACTGTAGTCTTATACAAAGTTTGTTTTTTTTAAATCTTTGATAATTATCTTTAATCTTTAGTATACAATTCAGACATTTAAGTATATAATTTTCTATTTATGAGCCTGGACCATTTTCCAAAGATAAACTTTTAAAGAAATTAATGTTTCTACTATAATACTGACCCATTTCTTCAAATTGAAGAAATTCTTAATTTTCTGCTGCTGTACATACTTAATACAAAAGAAAATAGAAAGTTTATGCTTTTCGTAGCTTTTGTATTCAGATCAGACTCTCTTGAGCACCTTAACTGATTTTTCTGTCTGTTAGATTTTTAACCCTTTGTTCTTGGAAGTCATTATACTTAGTTTATGAAGGCAAGTTTGTTAATGTTCTGACAGACAATAAATGGAGAGAATAAAATGGGTTTGCATTGTAAATTTGTGCCATAAAATTGGACTTTGAAATAAAAAAAAACAAAATAAAAAAATTGGTATGGCTTTTCCCCCTCTCCTGCATTTTATTAAACCTGTAAAAACAGAATATAGATTGGCAAGGGAATTTTCTGAAGTTGATAAAATACTCTTCTCTATTTTTAACTTGTGTAATTAATTCATTATTGAAACTTGATATGACTGATTAAATTGTGTTTTCTTGTTTCCTATTTTGCACTTCAACATTTGTTGCACACGCTAGCCTCTCTCTCGACAAAAATGAAAGCAGAAAGCATACACATTCAGAAAGTGGAATTTAACTTGGGGCTATACTTGCGCCTCGCATAGCCCCACTGCTTTAAATCACATGTTAAATACAAGAAAGAAAGAAAGAAAGTTCACTTGGAGGGAAAAAAAAGTGCCTGGGTACTGTGGTAGTCATCTACTATGTAAGCTATTCAGTATTGAAATAACATACTGACTTCTACACAGGCTTCTTTGTGATTAGAAAACAAAAATATATTTTAAAATGCCCATTTTTGTTTGTTTTTGTGATTCAGGTGTAAGGCATTTCCATTGTTCATACCTCAGTGACCAAATGACGTTGTTTAGGGATGAGCTGATCACTGAATTGATCTGTATTTCCCTTGGGGTGGGTGGGGGAAAGGAGTACTCAAAATTATTAGTACCAGATTTAAAAATGTGGCTCAAGATAGATAAGTGAAATACTTGAAAGTTGGCTTTTCTGTCAACTCATTATGAAATAGTCAGACCCTGGCTTTCATCTACCTAATTCTTTCTGAGATTACCAATAATGTGAGCAGGGTTTTTTAGACCAGGAGCTGGCCAGCAAACTATGGCCCATGGATCACATCTGGCCCATCACTTGTTTTCATAAATCATGTTTTATTGGAACATACCTCTGGCCATTTGTTTACATTTTATCTGTGGCTACTTTTGTGCTGTGGCAGCAGACTTGAGTTGCTGTGTCAGAGACCCCATGATCCACAACGTCTAAAGCATTTGCTTTCTGGCCCTTTACAACAAAAGTTTGCCCACCATTTTGGATCAGCCTATCATGGTGGCAGTGAAAGTCTGGAATGGGCTGTCAGCCCACCAGTCCTGGAGAAACACGGCGATGCTTCACTGAGAGCCAGAGGAAGGGATGCATAACTTAGGAAGTAGATTTTTGCAAGAGGAGATGGTGGTCATGAAAAAATGTATCCTAAATCTGTCTAATGTAGGCATTATCTTTGGAACTTGAGTTTTGAATAGCATCCTTTTACTATCAAAGTATGTTACAGCTGATACCAAAAGTCTGTATTGATTTGTACGTGAATTTTAAGAGTGTAAAATATATTCAGAGTTATTTTGTTTGATACCTAGAACTCTTAGAAGCAAAGGGGTAATGTGGTTCATGGTGGGAAAGGAACACTGTGACCCTCCTGTTGCCCAGGCCTTTGAACCCTGGGAGGACTCGGGATTTGAGGATACTTTGCAAGGCAGGAGCACTGACATGTGCTAAGTTAAGAATGAAGACTAAGTAAGCGTCATTTTCCACATGTTGTCACAAGTGATTTTATAATTTGGACTTAACACTTTGAATATCAATAAGTACATAATACTATTGATTTGGTAACTCTCAAATTCAACCAAAAATTATTGACTCCTTAACTCTGGGTATGGAAGGATTGTGTATAACATCATCATCATCATCATCCTCAGACCTAATGTTTACTGTGTAAAGTCCATTCTAGGTGCTCGTAAATGCCTATAGCATTTATTCGTTCCTCATAATAATCCAAAGAATTCTATCTTCACTTTACATATGAAGAAAATGAGGCACAGAGAAGTAAAGTAACTTGCACAAGAAGTTTAATAACAATTAAATGTGGAAGTGACTATAAACTTCTTAGTGTCCTGCAAAAGAAAGTGAGCTAGTAACTGTAGTGTAGCCTAGTGAAGGAGCTTTGGGGTACAACTCACAATGAAAGAAAGGAGTGTACTTGACAGGTGAGTGGTTCTCTTTACAGTGTAGAATCTTATGATTCTCTACTAATGTCTACTAATAGTATGTCATATAAAATTTTATTATAAATATATGCCATGTGTGAAAGAGGACTGGAGGAAAACAGAGAAGCCCTGAGGGCTGGGAGAGATCCCGGAGTCTGGAACCAGCAGAGCACAGAGGCCCCTGAGGGGCACCGAGCAGCTCAAGGCTGAAGAGATGAGCCCTATGCCTGTTTGCCCATAGCTGAGCTCTGGTAGACAGTAGATTCAGAAGGGGAAGGTAGAGACCTTGGCAGAAATTTGGTGGCCATCTTACTTCGCCATGTGGCAGTACCCTGAAAAAGCATCTCTGCTGATTCCTTGATTTGGACATTTCATGGCCTTGGAACTGTAAGCTTTTACTTCAGATAAATCCCCTTTATAAATACCAACTCATATCCGGTACTTTGTTTCGGCAACCCTCTGGCAAAATGACAATATACTATTCTGCATCTTGTTTGTTTTACTTAAAAATACATCACACGGTCTTAGCAGAGCACATCCAGGAGGGTTACTACAAGCCTGATTCAGATGTTGGTTTTGGGGATTCAGCAAAGAATGAGTCCCACATCCTCTTTTCATCTATAAGCCACTCTCCCCAACCACTTTTCCACTATCTGTCCTCATGTCTACTTTACTTCTCAGTCTGGATTTTCGGGAACCTCTCCCTAAAAAGGCAATAGAAGGGAATGCCAAGCACTGAAATTTTGTAGGAAGCAGCAGCACTTGGAACGGAGAAGCTTTTTCAGTAAGAAGCAGCAGCCCCCTAGCAAGGTGTCTTGCTTATACTCAGAACCTCCAAAGAAGGGGAAACTCCTAGAGTATATGGCACTTGGGAAAGACCTTTCCTTCTCAAAAAAGGAGGAATGCTGTATTCATCAGTGAGTCAGAGCAGTCCCTGGACAAGAAAGCTACACTGTCTTGGCTGACCCCAGCCCCTTCATAGAAGCTGGTTCTGTTGCTGCTAAAGTAGATTTGCTGGGGGAGTTCAAGAGTACCCTTTTGAAGGTTATGAGCCACCCAACTCACTCCCAAAGAAGGGGTCCCAGAAGAACCCCCCTTAAAAGAACGCTTCGCAGAAGAACCCTCCTCAGATGAATGCTCCACAGAAAAGCTCCACCCAGGCACACACTGAGATTAAATGCACTGGAGCATCCCAGAAGATGCCGAGGAAGATGCTGGCAATTGACAACTGTGAAATGGATGCACAGGACCCAAGGTACATGTCAGTTCTTTGGCTTGATGTAGCATTGTCAGGCACTGCAATGGAGACATGGTTTATGACGAGTACATCCTTCCCCACTGCTGCATTGTGGACTACAGGACCAGATGGAAGTGTATCTGGTAGCAGCATGTGGTGAATGCTACACCTTCAAGATTGCTCAGAGCCAGATCTTGAAGATACTCACGGGGAATATAGTTGTGGGGCATGCCATCCATGAGTTCAAAGCTCTTCAGTACTTTCATCCCCAACTCCCTCACCCACTACACCTACCATATCCCCCCTCTCAACCGTCAAGCTCACTGTCCAGAGCACACCACCATGTCTCTAAAGCGCCTCACCAAGAAGCTGCTGAACCAGGGCATCCAGGTTGGGAAAAGTGGACATTCCTCTGTGGAAGATGCCCAGGCCACCATGGAGCTGTATAAGTTGGTTGAAGTCGAGTAGGAACAGGACCTGGCCCAGAATCCCCTGAAGGACTACCAGCAGTGGGGAACAATGGACAGCTCTACCAGCTCCACACCCTTGGTAGATAGATTTGCTGGGGAGAGACAAGCTCTACTCCAGTCTGAATATCCATTGAAATTTCACCTTAGATGTTATGTTCTGTGTTCAGTTAAATGCTCCATGGGACTTTGGAACCTTCCGTGACAGAACTGAGCCCTATGCTGTTTACCTTTTAGATCGTGCTAACCACAGGTCCCAGGGTGTTTGCTCTGGTCAAGCCTTTTGACTTTTATGGGGCAGGGCATACTGGGAAATGTAGTTACTCAAACTGCCTTCCTACTAGGGCCACGTGTCCAGTTTATGCCTTTTCCCCTCGAGTAATTAGTAGCACCCTCTTTCACTCAAAAATTTCCTGCTTTGGACACTCTCTTGTGTGGTAACATTACGTATCACAGACTGTGCTGTGGGCTCAGAGTCTCCATCTCGCTTGTCTCTAGATGTTACCTGTTCTTCCCACCTGTACTTGCAGGGAAGCCATTCTTGGTGAGATTTAGTTCTCCTTAGGCTTACAGGCAGTAGAGGTAAGAGAGTATAGCTTGGACACGAACTTTTCTGGTTTAACAAAGTAGTCTCTTTCCTAATATAATAGAAGATTTATTTAATTTATGTCCTACTCAGTTAAAAAAGAAGTTAAGGTGTTTTAATGGTTTTTAGTCTTTTACTTTGCTGAATCAAGTCTCTAAAAACTAAAATTAGTCTCTTGATAAAAATTTTAATGGAAAAAATGTACATCACAGAAATCCCTTCTTCTTTTCTATTTTCATTTTCCTTACTTTGTTCTCTATATACTCTTCAGAAATCTCTTCAGTTCCTTTATTTTCATTATTTCTTCTTATGAATTAAGGGATTACATGCTAAAACTTTTTTCCCTGTGTAAAGTTTACCTGTGAAATATAGTTTATTATGAAGTATTCTTATTTTCACTATATTCTAAATAGGGTATAGTTTCGATTTCCTCTGTGACCCATGAATTATTTAGAACAGTTTCTTAATTTTCCAAGTTCTTTTTTGGTCATCTCTTTAATATTTGTTTCTCATTTTATTGATGATGATAAATGTGATTTGTAAAACTCTTTACATTTTAAAAACCTGATGGTTTTCTTTATGAGCAAGTGCACAGTCATTTTTAAAAGGTCTGATTGATTTAAAAATCTTACCTGTAACTGCATATATGTATGTGTGTGTATATATATGCACACACATACACAAACACTACTTCTATATTTTGTCATTCACTAATATTCAAAGTATACCCAGAGATTCTGATTTAATTGGTTTGAGTGTTGTCTGCTCATTTGAATTTTTAGTTTTCCAGGGGTATAGTGGATTCTATTGTACATGCAAGGTTAAGACCCAGTGCCCTAACGGAATAACAGAAAACAGTAGCCCTACTGTTCTCAAAACACGGGTCAGCAGCAGCCGCAGCACCTGGGAACTTGTTAGAAGCACAAATTCTCCTCCTCACCCCATTCTTATAAATCAGAATCTCTGGGAGTGGGGCCCGGTAATCTGTGTCTCAACAATCCTGGGGGTGATTCTAATACTCAGTAAAGATTGAGAACTGCTGATCTAGTCAGCAGCCCCCACCTGGGAGTGATTTTGTGCCTCCTCCGCAGGGAACATTTGATAATTTCTGGAGACGTTTTTCATTTTCTGATAGCTGAGGACCTTCATGGACCTGAGTTAAATGAGTAAGGTGAATGCATTGTTTGGTTGAAGAGAGAGAAAGTGAGGGAGAAAGAGTGGTAGAGAGAGAGAATGAGAGAATGTTTAAATCAGGAGTTTATCCGGAGCAAACTTATGTTGATCACTGTAACTGTTATTTGGTTATTTTTAGTTCCTGCTATATGGTCTCCTGCCAAAAAGTAGAACTTTAACTGTTTATCCACAGGCTTTCCCCGTGTGCTTTGCTCTTTTAATTAGCTTGAACATGTTAAACTCAAAGTTGTACTTTCTCTTTTTCCGCAGAACTGTTCATTATGAAGGAGGAGCTGTCTCTGTGCACGCTCGCTCCCTCTGGAGACTAGAGACGCTGAGGGTCGCGTAAGTAGCCCTTCTTAACAGCCTAGTACTCCAGATGCATAAACTAATTCTAGAGTCCTTGACCTGTGCTTCTATATAAAATACTCATCTCATCAACAACCAACAAGCAAGTAATCAGAAGACTGAAAAGGTGGTGGAGAGTTTCTCCTTCCTCCTGCCTTAATTTCTCTTTCACTAGCCTAGGTCCACCCAGGTAGTCAGCTTGAGAAATAAGTAGTGATTTTGGGCAATCCACTTTTGACTTTCACCTCATTTGTTTTTATAAGCTCATCGTATCCCAGGCCATATATCTTCTGGCAGAAAGTGCTTCTAGAACAGTATGACGTGAGCTTTGCAGACAGGACAAATGTTTTGCAGGTCTGCCTCATATTTCAGGTCTGATGGACTGTAGATTTAGCCTTCTGAAAGCACACAGAAGATGGAGGAAACTTCAGCATAAACAAGAGTACAGCAGTCTTACTCTTAGTCACAGTCTTTACTTATAAATAGCTTGAGAGTAGAGTAAGAAATTTGGAGTTCCACACAAAGTCACTGTGTATTCATTATAGTAATAAGTATACACACACACACACACACACGCACACAGTTTTTATCTGGTGACTAATGTCATGCTTATCTTCCAAAAGCTCTTCTGAGATTTGCTTTTAGGTTCTTTACATAAGTGTAGTATTGATGGGACAGGTGTCATTTTGAGCTCTTCCACAAAAGATGAAAAGAGCAATAAGACTTTTTAAATGATTGGAAGGTTCAGACCTTTGCCTTAAAAGGAACAAGTTTTCAATGTGTTTATATCCCTACTATATGGCCCTTTAAAGAAACTATTGATTTTATGATTTTGATTCCATGGTGTTGGGTGGGACTATCTCATTATAGAATAGCTGCCTTTGTAGACCTTTTGTTGTGAGCTAATTGCTCATCTAATGATGATCGAAATAGTTCAGTGGTCTTCAATTGCTTTTGCTCACACATCACATAAAATAATTTTGAAAAATTATATATGTCCTTGCACATTGTAAAATTGACATAGAAAAATTTCCATTATCTACTTATGTAGATGCATGGAATGTAACTTCCAGTGAATTATAAGTAGTGGTATTTTAAAATAAAGTGGTTACCCATCTTTAAGAGTATCTAACTGACTACACATACCACTGTTACTTAATACCTGCCACAGTTTATTTTAAAGAATCATGAACCTGGTTTTTTTAATCACTAAAAAGTATACAATTATTCCTTTTTCTCTTTGAAACCATGTTTCTATTACTCTTCCATGACAGAATTTTATTCCAAGGTAATATATTTTTATGATCAAAATAATTTCCCTGCTCCCCTATCATATACTTATCAAACATACATAAATCATGTATCTAACATTATTTTTTATTTTTCCTGTGACAGTAAGGCTATAATTGTTAAAAACTTATTCTATAGTACCACCATTATTTATTATTGTTAATTAATTAATACTATGAAATTTCTTAAAAACCAGCTATTAAAACTTTTGCTAAATATTACTTTTAAAGAGTAAAATTTTATTGGAAATGCATCTCTTAATGAACCAAGTGGAAGGGTTGCAATGGTATGGTACTTAAAGCCAGATTTGCTGACACCAAATATATCAAATAACTTCTTTTTGAGACCCAGAGGTTTTTACCCTTCTATGCAAACACATCTCAGTAGATTCAGGATAGGTGAATATATGTCTTTTATTTTTGCTTTTTGTATAATGAGAAAAGAATGATTGACAGTGATGGGGTGGGAAAGGAAAACTAACCATACTCCACGTCCATGGTTAAGTTCTCAGGCAGCTTAATGTAGGAAATAATACATAAGGAAATTGAGGATCTGCAAGTTGAATCCTTTAAAACTACCCATGTCCGCGGTGGGAGAGGGGGTTGCATCCCCAACTGACATTCTACTGTTATAGAGAAATTTTAGAATGTGATCATGGGAGACATTAAAATAATATTCATTGTAGTGTAATTTATAATAGTAAAAACTTGAAAACAACCTAAATATCCATCAATAGAAAAAAAGATAAATTTTGACATAGTCATTAAATAACTATTATATGGCAGTGAAAATGAATAAAATAGAGCTAAGTATCTAAACATGGATGAATTTTAAAACAAATTGTTTAACAAAAAAGTAATTTGCAAAAGAATGCATTCAGAATGATGCCATCTACAGAAAGTTTAAAACATTGAAACAATCCTGTGCATTATTTTAGATCTATACATATGTAGTAGGGGTATAAAGAGTATAAATATATTCAGTAGAATGATAATCACCCAAATTGAGTGTAGAAGTTAACTCTGGGACAGGGGCTTCAATTATGTTTTAAATATCATATCTTAAGGTACATGGGTACATACGAGTGTTCACTATATTGGTTTAAATACCTTTGAGGATTTCAATCATTTATTGAAATGAAGAGAAATTAGGCAATAGAAGTATCAGGACAGTTTCTTTGAGGCTTGGTTATTAATTAGGAGACAAGGCAGAGACTGTTTAAAGATATGTGAGGTACTTATGCTTTTCATGGTTAAAAAAAAAAGGCTACATTCAATTTGGCAGTCTGTAAACACAGCTTAATTCAGATATATTGTAGAAGGGAACAACCACCTTGGCAGACATGGGTTGGGTCTGAGAGGCAGGGTTTCTTTTATTTTTTTATTTTTTTATTTTTTTATTGTGGGTAAAAAATCAAAATTTTCACAATACATACCAACATTTGCAAAATGATATATAAATATATATGCATATATGTGCATTTGCTTACAAAAATGTTATTTATATATATAAATAAATATATTTTAAGAGGTGCTTAATTACCTAAAATATTACATGGAACCCACTGGGATTCCTATGTTTCCCACCTCCCACACCTCCCACCACATCCCACACAAACATCTCCCACAAGTGTGGCCCACCACCCTCAATGGACTTACACATCCTGGGGCCTTGCCACCAACCATAGACCACAGTTCACACCATAGACCACACTCTCTCCCACACAGTTCTGAGTGGTGTGTGCTGATTTAAAATGGCCTACGTCCGGTGCCACAAAGGTACTGAGGACAACCTCCAAATCCCAAAGAAGCCCCTGTATTTCAACTGCTTGTCCCCTCCCTGCCCCAAAAGTGTCTAGTGGCCACTGGTTCCACCTCATTGTTATAATTTCTTCCATTGCTAGAATCACCATATGTGAACAAGAGAATACCATCAAGTCCACTCTAGTCCATAGTTCTTCCCCCAATCCTGAGGGGACTGGGATGGTGATGTCCACTCCAACTCCAAGTGAGAGAGGGCTTATAGCCCATGGATATGGTGGGTGGGATGATCCTGCCTGCAGATGCAGGCCCTCTCCATTCCCTGGGATAGCCATTGCCCATCGTTGTCTCCTCGCCAGGTGACTTGGATGAGTCCATTGAGCTGTAGGGTAGGAGTTGCAGCTCCACGGAGATTCCACGCACACCTGGCACATAGGTAGGCCAGAGGCTCCGGTCTCTGGAAGTATACCTAAAAACTTCAGCATCACATACAGGTTTGAATAGAAGGGACTGATGAACTATGTGCAGGGAAGACTTATTTGAGTCCAATTCTGTCACTCTCAGGAGCACAGATTCCAAAATAGAGCCCACTGATAAGGCATCAGTCTCTGGGTCTACCCCACTTATATAGGACCTGGGTGTCTCCCGAGCTCTCAGGAGCCCCTCTGTGTGGGGTGATAGGCACTTAGATGTTCTATGAGCTCCTACTGAGGTATGCGTAAGAGTTACCTCTGGGATTACCTCCCGACTCTCTTTGAAGTCTCTTAGCCACTTGAACTCATTTGTCTTTACCTTTTCCCCCTTTAATTCAAGGTCTTTTTCCAGTTGTGTTGCCAGTTGGCACTTGGTGTTAATCCCTCGTTGCCAGGGAGGCTCATCCCGGGAGTCATGTCCCACGTTGGGGGGAAGGTAATGCAATCATATGCTGAGTTTGGCTTAGAGAGAGGCCACATTTGAGCAACAAGGAGGCTCCCAGGTGGCAACCCTTAGGCACCCCACAACTGCAGGCTAAGTCTCAGTTACAAGAGCAAAGATTCACAAGGGTATTCATCAATAAAAAGAACACATCAGTGGGTCATCCTCTTTTGACAGACACTGTCCCTGCACTCAGAGGACTATTGCTGCTCGCAGTGTTTCTTAAGACATGCAAGCTAACAAATTCCAGGTCTCACAGCTGACTGAGGTTTTCCCTTACCTGCAAGCTAATATGTTGGCCTGCCACAGTTGCATAGATACTGGGAGAAGACAAGAGACTCCTGGATCAGAGACAAAAGATATCATTGTTCACAGCATACAAAGTCCCATGAGCTTCATATTTACATCAGTTTCCCTTGCTCCTTAATCCATGAGGACAATAAGGGGTTGGGCCAGGTGGATGCTTTGTAGGGGGTTCATGTCACAGTTGAGGAACCCAGAACTTAGCAAATCTGACTAACTTTTGCCTCATGGGGAGGCAATATCTTTATTATTCTGGTCAGGAAACAAATCTGCTCTATTCCCTAGAGGGAGACATTATATCTCTATTTTTCAAAGCTTGAGATGATAATCCAGAATAAAGTTGTCAATGCCCCTTGCTCAGATGTGCAGAAGTGTAAGGGTCCCATGGAGAATTGTCTCCCAACAACAGTATGTTGACTAAAATTCTATGACTTCCTGGAATATTATTTCCAAAACTCAATTGCATAAGTAGAGACTACATTGTCATTAAAGAGAATTCTGTTTCAATCTGCATTTTAGAAAGGAGCTTGTAGGCAGTTTGCACAACCTGTGGGGTTAAGTTATATTTCTGAAGTATTTAAGTATAACCATATTTATGTGATGATGGGCATTAACTGGTTGGAGAGGGGATATTGATGACAGAGGAGAGAGTGAATAAACTCAAGCATTCAAGTCCTTGATAAGGTAAAAATGGATAAGATCTAGAGCTGGAGTAAAGAGTGAAGGGATTGATCCTTGATGGCCTAAGGAGATTTTCTCTATTGTAACTGGAAAAGAAGAATGAGATAGTCACAGTTACAAATAGATTTATAGGTTTGGTGATGGAAATGAGGATATAGCCATATGATAATTACTTTCACCCTAAATATTTCATGAGTGAGGGTCATCAGCAGATATCAGGTAAAGGGTTTAGTTTGAGATATAAGGGAAAGTGTGAAGTGGACATTGGTGAGATTAAGTTTAACAAAGAATGGATAGGATTGCTGGTCAGCATTGAATGCTCTTTTGAAGTTGATAATGCAAGATCTCTGAATTTATGTAGGATATGATTTAGTGGATTACACGTTTTATATAAGAGTATGAGGAAACACTGATTTGTATTTGTTCAATTACTTCCAGTTCTTTGATTGTGAAGCTCTTGAGATTGAAAATGAATCTCTGAAGCACCCAAAAAATTGTTTGCAGGGATGTATGTGGAGCAGAAATGGATTTAAAGAATGTATTTCATACCAAATGTCTACAGTCTCCTTGCTTCCTTATTATCTGCTTCCTGACCCCCTGAACATGTCATGTTCTATTTTTATCTACTTCTTTGCAGAGCACTGTGTTTAGTGGACAAAAAGAATATGGAATATCAAAAGTGCATACCCACTAATGTATTTGTGTCTTTGGCTAGGATTTTGGAACAAACTCCATTGTTTCAGTGTATATGTCACCTGAGATTTCTAGTCTGATGACCTACATTTAAATGAGGGCAAAGGGGAAGGCATTTTTTTTTCTCTTTTATCTGTTGAAATTAACGTGCTCTCAGGGTCAGTAGAACTGTACACTTTTAGCTGCTCTTTAAGCACAAGATTCCAACACCTAAGAAAAAATGTGAGAGGAAGAAGGAAGAGACAGATTTATGAGGCAAAAGGAGGAAAAACTTATAACATTTCTATGGTAGGAAAATTACTCAGAGAACTCAGAGAAAGGGGGCTTGATATTTATATGTATATTACCTATGTCCTATGCATTATGAAAATGACATCTTAGAGAAATTACATACATATGATTCATTCATCAACAAAAATAAGTTGAGAAGTTTTGCTGCCTTATGAAATGGATTTTAGATGCATTTTCAAAATGTATAGATATTGGGGACTGGATGTAGCTGAAGTGGTTGAGCTCCTGCTTCCCATATATGAGGTCCCGGGTTTGATCCCTAGTACCTCCTAAAAACAAAAACAAATGAAAAAACCAACTCTTATTGGGGAGCAGATGTAGCTCAGTGGTTGAGCGCCTGCTTCCCATGTAAAGGTCCTGGGTTCAATCCCTGGTACCTCTTTCTATATATATACACCTATATTTGTATAGATAGACCTTCCCTTCATGATTGTGCACTTAAACAAGTAGATGTTTTTATAGGCAGATAAGGCCCTAAATCTGTCTCAATTTTATAGTTAAAAAAGTACATGAGAGCTTCTGAAAAGCTGATGGAATTTCCTTTTTATTGACAAACACTTTTATTGGTGAGATGTAATCACATAAATACAGATTATTCTCCAGTCTTCTACATATCTTTCCATTAAGTGGTCTTAATTCTGTTTCTCTACTGTTGGCTCATGTTTGAAGTTTTGAAATAGAAAGTTTGGAGTTTATTTTAAGTTTCAATTTGGTTGGCTGATATATAGCAAAGACATGGTCTTATAGTCAGCCGGAGATGAAAGGGGTACTTTACCATTTTAGTCACTTTATGGTACCTCTCATAATCTAGAAGATACTGAGAGGAATTTGATTGCAAAAGGTAAGTAGTTTCTCAGCCCTTTAAAGAGTAAAGACGGATGTTTTTGCGCTCCTCTGTCATCCCAGATTAATACCATTTTAATTTCTTGTCTACAACAAAGAGCAGAAGGGTCACATGTAATATTTATAAGGTTTTTTTTTTGTTGTTGTTGTTTGTTTAGATTAAGTGAAACTTTGAACTACTTTGGCTTTTTCATGAGTGACCAGATTAAAGCGCATTAGAGTTATTATGAGCAGTGGCCCCATAATTACTAAATTTTACTTATACTTAGGCTATTATAGTTAGAAATCCTGTTTGATGCTTATAATAGAACTATATTTCCAAATCACAATGTTTATATTCTAATATTTGAATATTCTATGTTCTCTTTCCTCCAGTGCAGTGCCAGACTATATATTTGTGTTTTTTTGTAGTCCAGCCATTATATATTTTATATTGCATACTTTTACAAATAAAATAAATATTGTCAAAAACTCTTAGTGTCAGGAACAATTTAATAAAGTCAGTTGTGATGTAGAGTTAAATTTCATAGAAAATATTTTCCTATTTTTACCATAATTCAAATTTTACAAGAGCATAACAACAGGTATATGGTAGTTGTTGTAATGAAAATGATTATTGCAATTATAAATATGTTATGTATATTTTAAATTCTGCGGTTTCTTATATGTTGCCTATCAACAAAACCAAAAGTTGAAATATCATGAACAGTGACCAAATACCTTCCATTTCCTTTGAGAGAAGTAAATGTAAATAATACATACGGAACAGTTTTCTGATACATGACCATAGGGAATTGCTTTAGATAAATCCAGTACTATTACTCATTTTGATTTTTCAAAGCATTATTCTTTTGCTCCTTAATTTTCCTGGGCTTGCCCTCCTTTCTTTTGGACCAAGGACAGATCAGACCAGACTAATTTGAGTTACCCATAAGCTAAAGAGGAAATGTATAGGCTTCACAATTGATTTTGCTGAAAACTGGCCAAATTCAATTCATTTCTACTAGAATACTCTTAGTGACTTGAAAGGAGCACTTGTACATCTGAACCCAATTAAATAGATTTGAGCTTAGTATCCAGAGCCATCTCAATAAATTCTTTTTAAAAGTGTATGTTTGGACAGTTTTGAAATGAAGCCATTTTCTACTATCACTAAGATATCTTTATTTGGAGAATGTATTCAAATATGTCTTCAAACAATGGAAATGAATATTCAAAATAATTATGTTTTTCATAGTATTTGTAAACAATATACTTAATTTTATAAGAGGAGACTACACAAAGCTTATTACTGAACTAGAAATCATTTAACATGCTGTTGTTGGTAGAGAAACTTTAATTTGATTTTAAGATAATATGGTGTTATCAGGGTTTATTGTACATGATTATTAATTTAGTTGAGGCACTTGTCTAACTTAGTTGTCTTCATAAATTTATTAAAACATCATACTGTTGTTATTTTTTCACTCTAGTGTCTCAAATAAAAAAATTGGTTAGGAAAACTACATAAAATTGTTATATGTAGCTTACTAAGATCAGTGAATTTGAAGAGAATGTTCTCAATTTGTAGAATGTAGAGGTTTCAATTTTTATTAATATATATTAAAACATTTTTAAATTGAGCAAACAATAATTGAAATTCTCCATACTCTTATTTTTTTATTATACATTTGATTCATTATATTTGATTCATTATACATTGATAAAATCTTAAACTGTAATTGTCTCTTTAAAAAAAATTATCCTTATGGTTCTGTTTTAGAGTATCCCTGTTAATGCTTTTTGCCTTGAATTCTAATTTTTCTAATATCAACTTTGCCATCACATTTTTTTTTTTTTTAGGTTTTCATTTCCATGGTAAATATTTTCCACTCATTTATTTTGAGTCTTTTTGTTTTGTTTGATTTTACGTGTCTCTTATCAATAGTATATCTAGACAGTCCTTGCTTTGCACAGTACCATGTTAACTGAAATTTGCACATTCTTGAACATTGTCTTACAAGTATCTATTTGAATCCTTTCTTTCAATTTTTGGGGATATATATATAGAAGTGGAATTGCTGAATTATATAGTAGTTCTATGTTAAACTTTTTCAGGAAATTCCAAACTGGTTTTCACATTCTACATTGCCGCTAGCAATGTATTAAGGTTCCAGTGTCTCCATATCATCATCATCACCATTTGTTATTTTCCTTTTCTTTGATTATACCAGTCCCTGTAGTTGTGATATCTCATTATAGTTTTGATTTGTATTTCCCTCCTGGCTAATGATGTGTTGAGCATCTTTTCATGTGCTTATTGGCCATTGATCTTTTTTGGAGAACTGTATATTCAATCCTTTGCCCATTTTTTAATTGGGCTGTTTGTCTTTTTGTTGTTGTAGCAGTTCTTTATATAGTCTGGATATTAAACCCTCATCGGTACATGAATTGCAATTATTTCTTCCATTCTGTAGATGGTCTTTTCACTCTTTTGATACTGTTCTTTGATGCACAAAAGTTTTTAATTTTGATGAAGTCAAGATTATCTATTTTTTTCTTTTATTACCTGTGCCTTTGATGTTATATTTAAGAAACCATGCTATATCCAAGGTCATGAAGGCTTGTCCCTATGTTTCATTATAAGCATTTTATACTTTAAACTCTTAAATTTAGGTCTTTGATCCATTTCGAGTTCATTTTTGTGTGTGCATAATGTAGGGGTCAAAATTTCATTCTTTTGCATGTGGATTTCCAGTTTTCCCAGCACCATTTGTTGAAAATACTGTTCTTCCTCCATTAAATGGGCTTGGCATGTTTATTGATTTTTTAATGATATGATTTCACAATATTAAGATTTAAAGCATAGGAATAGATTTCTGTTGTTAGGTAAATATATTCTGCATATGTATTTTAGTTTATATATTTATGTGTGTGTTCCAATTAATTATACTTAGGTATTGAGTATAATATCATTATTTTCAAGTCTGTATAAACACAAGAAAAGTTTTTAACTAGTAATTTTTAAAATGTCATTTAAAGTTATAATTTCTTTATCTATGACTACTGATTAGAGTTTGACTTGGAACACAAGCTCTTAGTCATTTTTGTTTAATGTGTAGCATAGCATTGAAAGCCAGAAGACATTGTGTTACATTTCAGTACTACTTATTATTAGTTGTGAGACACTGGATATTACTTAATCATTCTGAATTGCCATTTTGTTATTGGTAAAATGAAATTAATACCATCAACATCATAAGGACTTTGAGAACATCAGCGAAGACTATTTATGAAAAACACCCTTCTTGATTGCCTGACACACATTTTAATTGATATTTCTCCTAGTATTGTGCATGTTATTGGCTCAAGTCCTAAATTTTCTTGTTAGATGGAGTGGAAGCCACATAAGATGGGGTCAGCCATTCCGACTACGACATGTAACAACAGGAAAATACTTGAGTCTCATGGAAGACAAAAACCTTCTACTAATGGACAAAGAAAAAGCTGATGTAAAATCAACAGCATTTACCTTCCGCTCTTCCAAGGTAAGACAGAAAATATCATTTTAGATTACTAGTAAGTATATAACCCTTACATTATCTTTGTTTTTAGAAACACAAAAAGAAATGATATAAGCATGATTTATACGTATTTCCAAATTCCCAATTTCTCTTCCATCCATTTCTTTCCAGTAAAACTCATTTCCTAAACCATTAAAATCTACCCAGGTAATTCACCAGACTCATAGTTCTGTGGTT
Organism: Tolypeutes matacus; assembly: GCA_026826555.1. Classification (NCBI taxonomy): domain Eukaryota; kingdom Metazoa; phylum Chordata; class Mammalia; order Cingulata; family Chlamyphoridae; genus Tolypeutes; species Tolypeutes matacus. Next base: position 7,142,775 of record JAKSZT010026446.1, read on the forward strand.
ATTTACATATGACATAGCCACCCAGTGACTTTTCTTGGGCATTGACAGGGCACACCGTTACTACAAACCTTGTGTTTTTGGTGTATGACACTATTAGGGTAATGCATACCAGAATCTTTTTTTCAAAGAAATATTTTATATCCATTCAAATATGTAAACCATTCTTCTTATTTCTACTAAATCATTTGTAAAAACGGAACCTCGCAGAGACCTTTAGATATTTAAGGAGAGTTTTATCTCCAAACTAGATGATGAGTGGAACAGAAAAAAAATTAAGGCACACCAAAGGCAGGTTGGAATGCTGATGCTTCAATACAGCTAGGCCCAAACGGCACTCACAAACTCAATTTCCAGCTTAACTGCCCCTGCAATAAAGTTGAATTCCTAATCATGCCTCTACAAATTAATCAATATCCTGCCCATTTAGTGTCTCAGGAACAGTTGTAAATCACATGTTCAGTTTACAAACACCAAGTGTCTGTTGTATTCATTTTTATAATAATTGCCTAATTCTGTCCCTAATTTTATGAAGATTATGAAACTTGGGCATAGTGATAGGAATGATATTAAATTACTCGTTTCATCTCAGAAAGGCAAAATTTTATTCTCCTGTTATTGATAAAGGTTTGATTTTGATTTGTATTTCTGAAATTACTCTATACTCTCTCGGTAGCACCTTCGGAATGTTAATCAGGGCTCGTCTTTTTAAAACGTAGTTTTTTGTTTGCTTTCTTTACTGGAAAATTCTAAGTATTCTGCACTCTTCCCTGTTTTTTGCATTCTGCCTGAATCGAAGTTGGATTTATGATAGTAGTATTATTAGATGAGGAGAAGTAAAAACATTACAGATATTTCTTACAATGTCAAGATTTGGGCTAGTAGGACTCCCATGGAAGTACAATGACCTCTTTTCCTTTTTTGGCTTAGGTTTTTTTATATTTATACTTTCTTTCTAGAGATCTATATGTCAGGTAAGTAGTGTCTAATTATGTTGTAAGAATTAATAAATGATTATTTAATGCTTGGGGAAAAACAGTTTTTCTTAAAGACTGATTTTGTGTGCTTAATTAATTTCATGTTGTTAATCTTAAAATGTTGTCATGTCACTGCATAGGATTTGCAGCTTTATAAATGCAAATACTTATTGAACTTTGGGGATATTTGCAGAACTTGGATTTGTAGTTGTCACTTGATGCCATTGACCTTTCTTTTTGCATTAATTACTTTAGTCTACGCTTCACCAGTAAGTGCAGAAAATACAGAAAATGTATTTTGTTACTTAGGGAAATAAACTCTCTTCGCAAAACTCTTAATGATTTAATTCTTATAAATCGTATCTAACTGATACAAGAAAACAGATACATCATTTAGATAAATAATTGTAAGAAACATAAGGAATTATAGTTATTTGTAGCAATTTAAATTTTTAGTCCTTTAATAATTTTTTCTTCTGATTTTAGAAAGTTTGGTAAATACAGACAAATGTATACAAGTAAGAAATCTCCTCTAATTACACAATTGATGAATTTCCTTATGGATCTTTTTTTTTTTTAACTCTGAAAATATCTATACATTTATAAAATCTAGATGTAGTTTTAAGTCCTGCTGTCTTCCTTTGACAGTATATAATGGACATTTTTCTATTTCATATTTCCAATGGCTTCATATTAATCCAGTATAGAGATATACTGTGATTTGTTTACTCATTGCTCTCTTCTTGTACATTCAGGTTGTTTCTGATTTCCCTCTATTGTAAGTAACTTGGCAACCAAAGTATGTTGTGGGAGACTAAATGCAACCCTGAAAAGTCAGTGCCCTGAATATACATCGCCCATGTTCTTTCTCTCACAACTCCTGCTCTAGAGTACGTAGTGTGTGGATTATGGAAGATGCTTCTGGTTCTGTGCATTCCCCAGAAACCTTCAGTAGAGACAGCCAGTAGAGGCCTTATTCTCCATGGTGAAAACCGAGTCAAGGATGATGAACTCCAATGGATAGCCTTCAGCAGAATCTGCATCTATAAATTTGCTGTGTGTGGGTCCAGAGAGGGGCTCTCCAGTGGGGTGATTGGTGGACCTCCAGAGGGTAGTACTTTGGGGCTGAGTTGCTCCTTGGCTGTGTAGTTGGAAAGCACCGTTGGTTTCACTGGGAGAAACCTTAGTGCCAGTGGGCTTTTTCCTCAAGCCTAACTAAGCAAGAGGGATCAGAACTTGCTGGCTTATCCTTGATAGCATGTACGTCCTGAAAGAAAATAGTCAATCAGTTATCTGAGGGTAGAAGTCCTTTTCAAGTAGAAAAGATGGTGTCTTTTCATTCACATAACTTTATGGTAGTAAATCAGCAAAACTAAAATAATGGATGGCTTTGTAGCAAAATTTAACTTAACCAAAATTAATTTCCTGAATATGGGTTATGTAGTTGATGACATTGGAAAATTTTATTTCAGGATACTGAATTCAAAAAAACAAAATACATCTATCAGAAATTGTGAGGAGAAAAGGAAAAGTGAAAGGTATAGTAAGAACTCTGATTCCCTTGTAGGAAGTAGTTTTAAGTAAAATAATATTTTCTTAAAAATGAGAACTCAAGCAATAGAAATATAAGTATACTTAACAATTAAATGATAAATACTAAACTATAATAATATTTATCAAAATAAGGTGGTAGAAGAGAGGGAAGTAAGTAGGTGAGAGAAAAAGTAAAGCATTGCCTTTATAATTGTACATAATCCAAGCTAATAAAGAAAGAGAGGACAAGGGATTACCAAAAATGTTATATCTAAAAAACTATAGAAACAGAAACACAGTCAACAGAGAAAATAGACATTATAGTGAATGACTTGAAAAAGTAAAACTATAAAAATGGAAAAGCTGAAATATAAAAGTGAAGGGGAGCAGATGTAGCTCAAGTAGGTTGAGAACTTGCTTCCCATGTACGAGTCCTGGGATCAATTCCTGATACTGCCTGAAAACAAAAACAAGTGGAAAAAATCAGCTCTCATTGGGGAGCGGATGTAGCTTGGTGCTTGAGCATCTGCTTTCCATGCACAAGGTCCTGGGTTTAATCACCAGTACCTCCTAAAAAAAAAAAAAAAAAGTGAAGATCCAGTGTATTTTCATATCAATACATGTAAATAAGCTAAATTCACTATTTAAAATAAAACAAATTTCCTATTGCTTCATAAAATATAACTTATTCTAAAATTAAGAGTTACATCTAAAGCAACTTTATTTGGAAAGGTTGGAAGTAAAGGTATGAACAATTGAATACCAGGAAAATGCAGACAAAAAGAAAGCAGCACAGTGATCTTAGTATTGGATGAGGTGGAACTCAGGGAATAGAAAGTATCGAATGAGACAAAGAAATGCCCTTATGTCTAAAATTCAAAGAAGATGTAACAATTGCAGACTTGTTTCAGTAACATAGTATTAACATTCATAAAGCAGAATTTACAGGAGTTATGAAAAGAAACTTCTAATAGTAGGAGACATCAAATCACATGTCTCAGGTCATAATAAATTAAGTGGACAGAAAATAAGTTGACATAAAGAAGACATCAATAACGTTTTATTTATATATATATATATATATATATATATATATATATGTGTGTATGTAAATATACATACATACATATATACACACATCCATACCATGCCATTGAGGGCTTTGGGCTGCCTGACTGCAGAGCTGCCCCAGGGCTCCTGCTGCTAATTTGCCATATATTCACTTGGGAATTTAAAGGCCTGAACCTGGGTTAGGCGCTGGGGGTATGCTGACAATTCCGACCCTCAGAGAGCTAGTGAAGGGAGTTGGGAAGCAAGGACTCTCTCTTCCTTCACCCCCTGGCATTTTAAAGAAAACCGTTGCTACCATTCTCTGATCCCTTGTAATCAGCACTATCTGTAGTATGTGGAACCCATTTTACAGATGGATAAACCAGGGCAGAGTTAATGAGTCACCTGCCCAAGCCACTGAGGGCTGAAAAGTCAATGGACACAGTAATCTCTGCCTTAAACCATCTGGCTGAAACCCCCCACCCCCCCAACTTGTTTGCCTCCCCCTCAGCTCCAGGCTGTGGACTCTAAAGTGAGCTAGTCCACCCATTACCCCCGGCTGCTAGTGCTGCCACGGGGAGGCACGGTGTGTCCTCACAGAGCCTCGCAGAGCTCGTGCCACCCCACCCCTCCACAGGCACCGATTTCTCATTTTGCTGTAAAAACCTGAACACTGACTCCTCCTCTCTCTTATTCTTTCTATAACAATAATAATCCTCAGAGAGGCAAATTGGTGCCTCTGGCAAAACAGGGGCTAGATCATTCACATGGAAATGCAAATGCAAAGGAGGAAAAATGGATGTATTTCAGAATTATTCTTGTATACATACAGCCTTTGATCCAGCAATCACTTTTTTTGGGTGGTGGGGTCAGGGTGTCCTGCAGAAATAAAATAATGCTAACAGGTAACGATATTTGTAAGTTAATTTCAACAGTGTTTGTCTTGGCAAAAAACTGAAGAAGACTTAAAGGCTGAGTAAATTATGGGTCTAACCATAAAATTGAATGGTATTAGCTATCAGAATATACTGATCTGGAAAAATAATCATGATGTTATTTTTGAGTGAATGCAAGCAGGTCATAAGGTCTTGCAAATCTAATTTGTTTACCTATAAAATAGATCATGTGTGTTTGTATATTCATATATTCATATATAATAGATGTGGAAGGACACACACTAATCTTAAATCTGAAATACTTTCAAGAGATCAAAATGGAAGGTTTATGAGAATGTAAGGACAAGGGGACTTTTTTCTTGTTCTTAAGAAAGCCTGGATATTTTGCTTGTTAAGAAAGATATATTGGGAAGTAGATGTGGCTCAGGTGACTGAGCTCCCACCTACTACATGGGAGGTCCCTGGTTCGGTTCCTGGTGCCTCCTAAAGAAGACAGTGAACTGGCAGGACGGGCAGGCGCAGCAAGCTGACGCAACAAGAGATAAAAGAAGAAAAACATAATGAGAGACACAACAAAGCAGGGAATGGAAGTGGCTCAAGCAATTAAGTGCCTCCCTCCCACATCGGTGTTCCTGGGTTTGGCTCCTGGTGCTTCCTAAAGAAACGAGGAAGACGAACAGACACAGCAAGTACCAACAGCAAGGGGGTGGGGAGAAATAAATAAATAAAATAAATTAAAAAAAAAAAAGGGAAGAAATATTTCTTGATGTCATCAACATGCTGACGTAAGACATCCCCCCAAAAAGTTTCCCCTCAGGATCAACTAATAAAAGGGCAGGTCGTATTTGCTTGGATCTGTACGTGTGATAGACTAGAGAAGGACTGTACAGATGCTGAATCAAATTAAAAACCCAACACCAAAAATCAGGTTGGCGATTTGCATCCTGGATCTGCTGGTCCAGGTTCCTCCCCTAATCTGGTCCTGCACAGTGGGCAGCTGGACTGGGTGCCTCCTGCCATGGGTGCAGATCATAGAGGCACCAGAAGCGGCTTAGAGCCCGCACATATCCAGGCCCAGGGAACCAGGTCTGCTGAGACTCACTGGAACACAAGCAGCTGAGGAGCGCCGCATTTGGAAGTGCCCCTGGGGGAAAAGAGAAGAGGCAGGACTGCTGGGGAGAGGCGCCCACTCCACCCAGTCTCTGCTGGACCGCACAGATGCAAAAGGAGCCTTTCTGGATTGACCCTGTCTGGCTACCTGGGGCAGGTTACCCTAACAGGGAATCATCTGGGGGCAGAAAAGCCTCACGGAGAAAATCAAAGGGGGAAACTGAGCTGCTATAAGACAGGAGGTACCTCAGGACTGAAGAGAGTAATAAAAAGGGGGACACTGAGTGAGGGAGAGAATTTAAACAAATCATAGGAGCTGGGGAGAAAATCGTGCACGGAAAGGAACAGATATTAGTGCATAATTCCTTGGTAATATTTTACCTAATTTTGATTGTTAGAAAATATTTTTAGAAATAGAAGATGTTTGATGATACTAGAAAAGTAGCCAACATTGACTCTATGGTCTTGGCAAAGTGCCCTAACACACCATGATTTGATAGCTAGGTCTTATTTAAAATAAGTTTCAGAACACAAACTGGCATCCTAGGAAAGATAAATGACACAGGGATCAGCATAAAAATGCACTCAAATATACAGATATATTGTGAAAAATTAAAGAGTAATTAATAGTCATGATTATAATGTTTAAAATATAATCTCATTTTAATTGGAAGAAAGGGAGCCTGATGAAATTAAAATCCATTCATGCTGAATAGTGTTTTCTGCAATGACATATTAAAGAAGCATTGAATTTAGAGCTAAGTGAAACAGAATAAAAGTAGATGCCTGGATTGAAGATGAAATTATATATCTTCTAAAATAAGGCCTCATTTATACATTGTCAACATTTTAGAGAAAAATGGTGGTGCTAAACAGTTTCACTGGTCCCTTTGTTAATTATCACTTTGGGTCATGGCCCCTGGCCTTTGAAACCTATATTGGGTTCACTTAAATGTATAGTTGATGTTTTGTTGTGTTTTTCTCAGTTCCACTGATAGGTAGAAAATACTTACCATATCCTTATGTATATATTTTTTATCATCCATTTCCGTATAAACGAGTGCTTAAATTTCTGGAAGACAAACACTTATTATATAACCTATTTCTTAGGTATACTTTGAGTAGACAAGTATTCTTGAAGTATGCTTTGAGTATGCATTTAGTAACTGCCTAATGGTTAACATTATTTCAAATTATTACAAACCAGGCTTTCGTTGTTGCTAATGAGTTAAGCTTTTCTAGGCCAGTTGAAAATACCAACTTCTATCTTGTGTTTAGGGGTAGGGTTTTGGAAAGCCTGGAGTGAAGGTCATTGCACATGAACTCTTGCATTTACATAAGCATTCCCTTACCTAAAACTGTGTGAGACATTTCTGAGAGTATAAGTATCCCCTTAATAATTTTCAAGTCATTAAGATGATTCTTACTTAAAATTATAAGTGAGGAAGGCTTTAAAATCTTGCGCTGCTTATTGATAAAAGGAGCATATCATTTGATTATCTTTTTGTTGTCTTTCTCGCCAATCTGAACATGCATTAGTCTCAGATTTAGGATTTAATGGAAGAATCTGTAACTGCTGACAACCATATATGCAGAAGAAGCTGACTAAAGTAGAAAATAGTTTTTTTCTCTCTTAATGAAAACATTTTACATAATAAAGAATGCAGTTTTGTTCATGTAGTTGTCTTAGACATATTCTTCACTTTCTCTTCTTCTAGAACCTTTAACCATTGCTTTCAAGTTTGCTGAGATGTCAGTTATAATCATATGGTAGGCCTCACCAATACCCACTTCCAAGAAGTAATTTTTTACTTTAAAATACATTAACACATTCCTCTGTAGGTGACTTCCTCCAATTATCCCACCCCCATTCACCGTGAAAAGAAATATTTTGCCATTGAAATGGAATACCAATCTTAATTAAGATTGCTAATGGGATTACAAAGATTCTGGAGCAAAGGATAAACATAGAACAAGACATTATAGGATATAATTTTAAGTATTTTGTTAAATTTTATTTTTATTTGGGGTTTTTATTTTTTTGTTCAGAAAATATTTTAAAGATTTTAAAGTATTAACTCTGACAAAATGAAAATAACAATTTATTGTTTGCCAAACAATGGGCTAAGTACCTTGAATGTGTTATCTCATTTAATTCTGCTACAGCTCCATGAAGTTTAGATACTATTTTTAATCTTCATTATGACTATGCAGATGAGGAAACTGGGACTGTGATAAGTTATGTGGCAGATCTGGATCTTAAACCTAAATGATTAAACTACAACACTCTTTAGTAAGAAAATTAAAGATTTAATAATAAAAATAAAATAAGATTGTATGCTTTATTAATATGTATCAATAAAATGGATTTGTTTTAAAAATATTTAATAATAATAATAATCCTGAAAATATTAAGAAGAATGGCAGGCAAAGAAGCTGTGTTACTCACCTATGATCATCAGGTTTTTACTCTTGGCCAATATTTAAGTTCTTAATATCTTAAAAATAAAAGCAAAATGGAGGACTTCTAGTCTTCTTTAAGCTTATCGAAACAGATATACAAAATTTTTTATGGAGATGATAGTTTTAATTAATCAGGATTAAACACAAGTAGAATTTTTCTGCAATAACCTTTTCTCAAGGGGTTGTTGATAATGTAATAAATAATGTCAATTTTGATTTTACTTTAGTTATAGAAGTTCAGCTTAGTTTTTATACTGATCCTTTTTAATAGCAGCAGGCCCAAGAGTGAACTTCCTGAAGCCTTCTGTGGTTAAGACAAGGTGTATCAGGATTCAGCCAGAGAAACAGCGTTAGTAAGAGATACATATATATTAGGGGATTTATTACAAAGATTTGCCTTATGCAGTTGTGAGGACTGGCTAAGTAAGTCAGAAGTCCAAAAGGGATCATGAGCAGGCTGGAAACCTGAAACACAGGCTAATGCTTTTGTCCACAGGCAGTCAAAAGTAGAATGAAACCCCATGAGCACTGGCTGATTATAGTTTCTGAGCTCACGGAAAGCCTAGGCCTGCTTTAGAAGGCTCATCTGATGAAGTCAGGCCCACCCAGGCTAATCTCTCATTTGATTTACTCAAAGTCAACTGATTAGTTAGGGACCTAAAATAACCTATTCACAGGAGTGATATCCCATCATTTTCACGGGTCCCACCCACACTCAAAAGAAGCAGATTTTACACAGTGTTAGAGGACTTCTCCTAAGGCTCTGTGACCTTATTTCACTGCTGCTCTGGCAGCCCCTCAAAAACACAGCACAGGAAATTTTCGCAATTCCTCTTCTCCATAACCCACACACCAGGGTGAATCATCATGAGATTTCTGAACACTGGGGATAAATAGAACTATAGGTTTTTTTGCATCTCGGACCTGGGTGAGCTAAGCCTGGCTGGACCTGCTATGCCCAATCATTTCTCTGACTTGCATTTGCTGACTTATCTCTCACAGTGACCAACTATTCTGTGCTGCACTGTAGTACCATAGAGAAGCAAATTAAAAGAATCAAAAGATTTTTTTAAACTTTTTAACTTTCCTTTCTAATTTTATCCATTATTTGTCTTAAGGAGATCTAGCTATTAAAAAAACTAAACAAAACAAAAAAAACCCTCCGTCTTCAAGGGATATGGACATTTCTTTCCTATCAGCCACTTGACAGAATCATTTCGGTAGATTTAAGGTTGATTACAATTAATAAGGATGTCTTTCTGAACCACCTGGTCCATATAGTAATCCTACAGTACTAATTTTAGTTTTCCTATGGAGATTATTTTGGTATATCCAATGCCTGTGTATCACTTAATAAGGCTACAATTGTCAGAAATAGTTTTGGCTTCATAATGATTCAGTTTGGTATAGCCAATGCCAAAATGTCACTGAATGATTGTCAGGCCAGTCTTTTTAATTTGTGGAACCATTTTGATATTCATTTGCAAATTAGGTTTTCCAAGGATGCATTAAAAATGGAATTATTTGAGTGCTAGGACTGGGAGTAGTTTGTCAGCATATTTTCTATGGGAAATCTGAAGGAGAGACTTTTTTATGTGATTTCTCTCTACAAATTCATTCATTCATTCACGCAACAAATCTTTATTGAGTGCCTACCTTTTGTACTGTTTTGGGTCCTGGAGATGTGAGGGATGAGACTGGAAGAACCAGACATATGATTCTTGCTCTCAGAGCTGGTTGATAGTCAAGTGGAAAAGAAGACAGTTGAGGAACAATTCCATAAAGTGTGAGCCTTGCTCTGATTGTGGAAATACTGAGTGCTAAGAGCGTGTACACACACACATGCGCACAAAAAAACTCCAAACCCAACACAGCGAAAACTGCATTGAAAGCTGTTGTTTGATCTTTTAAGTGTTTTTCTGGTTCTCAAGATGGACAGGATACACATTAGACTACTAAAGTTAAAAATATATGAGTGTAAAGTAATACTAGGACAGTAGAGTAGATCTCAATATTTTCTTGATTAATGCAGGAAGTATAGACATTAGATTTTATATAGTCTTTTGAGGTAAGCATCCATTTAGTCACATATCATCAGGTGATAGAGTCTGCCTTTGCTGCTTTTCTGGGGGAATAGGGAAATGCCATCTTTCAATTTTACTAAAAGAAAAATAAATCTCTAGTAAAGCTGTAAAGAGAAACCATAAATGAAAGTTAGTGGAGGATACGTCAGATCTTCTTAGTAGACAATTCAGCAACCCAATTAAACTTTGTATTTTATCAACTCGTGATGGAACCTTTGCAGGTAGAATATCAGGCTAAGAACATACATAGATCATGGAATATTAATGGTCACAACCAAAATACTTACAGAAAATAATTTTTAATATCCATAAACGATGGTCCAAGTTGTTTCTCGTGATCACCTGTAGGTCTTATAGGGGACCCATGATATGGAGTTGTCATGGACTTTTATTTTATTTTATTTTTTAAAATTTTATTTTGTCATGGACTTTTCTCTTCAGGGATCCATAGCAAGGGCCTAAATGTCGCTTCGGAAAACAGATCGCTGGCTGTCAGGAGAGAAAGGACGTTGGCTGCAGGGGCGCGTGAGGGAACTTTTTGGAGGGATGAAAGTGTTCTATATCTATATCTTGATTGTGGTGGTGGGAAGCATATGTTTGGCAAATTCATCTAACAATTCATTTGAAAGAGTAAATTTTAATGCATGTAAATGTACCTCAGTAAACATAACTTAAGAAAAAGTTTTTAAAAATGGATTTTTGTCAAGAAATTTTTTTTCTCTTTTCTGGCAAAAGAATCTTTCTCAAATAACTTTGGGGGAAATTCCAAAACTGGAGCCTATTTTTATGCCACTTAAAACGTTAACATAAAGAGCCTCACCTTTAACAAAAAAAAAAAGCTAGTTGGCTGTATTTTCTTTATGAACTTTAGGAAGTTCTAGTATTTTTGAAGATTAAATATGTTAGTTTTAACAAAAATAATGTCTGATTCATACTTAAAATTTAGAGAACCCCAGCATTATCTAGAAACAGGCATTAGTCATGGTCCTCAGTCCTGTCAAACTATTTCTCCAGTTGTTGATTGAACACTGAAGGCTCTCTGAAGCAAAATCCCTTTAAATCGGGGCGGGGGGCGGGGGAGACAGGCAGAAAACTCTGTTAATTGCCTAGTTAAATTGAAATGACGTATGATAAACTACCAAAATGATGAAAATGTTAAACTATATATACTTAACAGTCAGCTAGTAAAAAAGATCAGTGTCAGGAAAAAAAAAAAAAACTCATAGGTGCAGTTATCATCTTTAAAGTGATAAATGTTTTTGCCTTTATTTTAAATTTATACATAATTTGTTGTAACTTTTGGGCGCATTGGTTGAAACTCATCCTCGCAGTGATAACACTGAGAATGGTAATAATAAAACTGCTGGTAGCCCTCTGTTGAGCATGTCTGTATGTTAGCTCTGTGCTGTGTACACTGCAATGAACATTTTATTTCATTTAAACCACGACAATATGAGTTATGTTTATATCATTTTTATCTCTGTTTCTCAGAAAGAACAAACAGAGGCTCATCCAGGCTGTCATTAAACTGAGGTGATGTCACTAGTGAGTGGTAAAACCCAGTCTTGAAAGCCAGAGCTCCTATGTAAGACTGAACTTATTAAAGACACCGAAATCACATGATCCTTTAAATATCTTTTAAAAGGCTGAGTATCTACCTGCTGTATATATTATTCCGAAGATAAAAATCTTACTTGAACTTCATTTTAGAAAAACAGTTCATACTTTAAAGATTATTACTGCTTTTATTTGTTAGAAGGTGAAGTGTCTACTCAATAAACTAGGGTGCTTTCTCCCTCCCCTTATCTGATTTAGTGTCAAAATAATAATAATTATCTCATTTCAAAAGCCTTGGATCTTCTCTCTCTTTACTATAAATGGCCTCTTGTATTTAAACTCTTTTTTAATGCTAGTTTTACCTGTATAAGCTGTCCTGAAAGCTATTCAAGACTATGTATTTATAAAATAGAAAAAAAGAATAGCACACAATTGATAATTTCCCAATACCTTGGTACAAAGGGATGTAGTAATACTGAATATTAAAGTATCTCAAGCAGTCCAGTCTTTTATGCTGTGCAGAAATTCTTCTGGCACATTCCTGAATCTTAAAATTTGCTCAAATACTGATTTAAAACTTAATCATATTAATATTTTCCAAAAATCCACCACCTTAATCATTTGCTGAATAGTGTATGGTTGGTCAGTGTTCCTGTTAACTTCTGTTTTTTAGTTTGTTTGCCTTTTCTTTTCAATATTTTTCTGTTAACGTCTGTTAAATTATTAGAAAGAAAAGTGGTATAGAGTAAAAGTAAATTGTCACTGAGTGATAGTTTCTTTTTTGAAAAGCATTCATTTTGTATCTCAAAAGTTTTCTATAGTGACTATGTATTACTTAATAGAAATAGTGTTATTTTACTTTTAATTATGGAAAATTCCAAATATATACATAGCATATTGAATATAATAATCCCTGTGAATCTATTATTTAGCTTCAAAATTTTTCAACATTCTCCCATTCTTGTTTCATCCATACCTCTACCATCTTTCCACTAAATTGTTGCTGTTATTTTTGAGACAAAATATATATATATATATAAATAGAAATACAAAAACTTAGCTGCACGGTTTTGACAAGTGGATACTTATGTGGTCCATATACTTATCACAATTTGGAACATTTCCATTTCTCCAGAAATTTGTCCAGTATTCCTTCCCAGGTTATTCCCACCTCTTCCCCCTGAGAGGCAAGTATTCTTGTGATTTTTTTCCAACGTAGATTTTTTGTTTTGGCCTGGTCTATAAATGGAAGCATACAGTATGTGCTCTTTTGTGTCAGGCTTCTTTCACTGCCATCTATCCATGGTGCTACATATATCTGTTCATTGCCTTTTATTATTGAGCAGTGTTCATCATTGTTTTTTTAATGTCCACAGTTTGATATTCTGCTGTTAATGGGTGCTTCAGTTACTTTTAGGTTTTGGTTATTATAATTAAAGATGCTATGTATACATTCTCATACAAGTCTTTTTATGGACATATGTTTTCATTTTTCATTTCTCTTGGTTAAATACCAAGGAGTTGAATTGCTGGGTGGGTGGGTAGGTGTTTGCTTAACTTTATAAGAAACTGCCAAACTTCCTCCAGAATCATTTTAGTATTTTACACTCCACAAGAAATGTATGCTACTTACAGTTGCTCCATGTGCTTGGCAACAATTGATGTTGTCAATCTTTTACATTTTAGACGTTCTAGTGAGTGTAGTTCTTTTTTTCTTTTTTCTTTTTTAGTGTGATTTGTTGTTGTGATTTTAATTAGCTCTTCTCTGATGACTAATGATGCTGAACACTCTTTAGTGTATTTATTGGTTGTTTATAAACTTCCTTTTTAAAGTGTTAAAGTCTTTTGCCCATTTATTAAAATTTATTTTGACTTATTGATATGTAGAAGTTCTTTATATATACTGGATACAAGTTATTCGTTAGGTCATATTTTGTCATTATTTTCTCCTAGTATGTGACTTGATATTTTTTTATATCATTTGATGAAAAGAAGTTTTTAATTTTGATGAAGTCTTACCAATTATTTTCTTTTTTGGTTTGTGCTTTTTAGCCTACAACGTGTTGTGATTCTATTCTCCTGTATTTCCTTATAAAAGCTTTGTTATTTCAGCTGTTATGGTGACATCTGTGACCTATCTCCAGTTCACTTCAACAGGAACTTTATAGTTAGTCTTGCAATTTTATACTGTAAGTCTCCCAGCTTTGTTCCTCCCCTTTCAAGATTGTTTTGGTTATTCTAGTCCTTTGCAGTACCATATAAGTTTTATAATCGTCTTGTCAATTTCTGTAAAAGTGATCCTGTTGGAAATATGATTGATTTTGTATTGAATTAATTATAGGAGAATTGACATCTTAACAATAATTCTCCTAATTAATGTAATTAATGTATTTGGAACAGTCTCTTCACTAATTTAGGCCTTTTAAAGTTTTTCTTAGTTTTGTATGTTTTAGTAGAGAGGTGTTGCATGTTCTTAAATATTTTATGCTTTTTGATACTGTTGTAAAATGAAAAATTTAAAACCTTTATATACTAATCATTTGTTGCGATGTTAAACAATAGATTTTTCGCTTGTTGATCTTATATCTGAGATTATGCAGATTTAAGTTATTAGTTTTAGTTGTTTTGCTATTATTGTCATTGTTTTGATTACTTAGGCAGTTCTGTCTAAATAAACTCATGTTGTCTTTTAATAGGGACAGGTTTTCTTCTTCCTTTCCTATCTATATGTCTTTCTGTTTGTTTGCTTGTTTTTACCCCTTGCTTTATACCATTGACTAGGACCTCCAGTACAATGTTGAATAGCAGTGTTCAGAGCAGATACAATGTTTCTTAGGGGAAGTTTTCCAAGGTTTTACTATTAGGTGTGATGAGAGCTGTAAAATTTTCATAAATATCCTTTATCAATTTGAAGAAGTTTTCTTCTATTCCTATGTTGCTGAGTATTTTTATCATGAATGGTGTTTAGTTTTGCCAAATACTTTTTCTTTCTCTATTGAGATGATGATATGGTGTTGATCCTTTATTCTATTAATGTAGAATGAATTACATATATTTGATTTTCAGATATTTACGAAACTTTGCTTTACCAGCATAAATCCTACTTTGTCATGATATATTCTTCTTATTTTATATTGCTGGATATATTTGCTAACATTTTGTCGAGGATATTTACATCTATGTTTATGAGGGGATATTAGCATTCAAGTTTCTTTTCTGGTGATGCCTTTGGTTTTGGTATCAGGGTAATGCTGGCATCACAAGATAAGTTTTGAAGTGTTCCTTTCTTCTCTATTTTCTGTAATAGTTTGTATATCCCACCAATGACATTATCTACCAAACATAATGATTTTTTCCTAATACAATCCCAGAAAGAAAACTAAATGTCGAATTTATTAATAAAATTTTAAAAACCTTTATTTTGCCTTAATTTTTGAAGGATGGTTTTGCTGGATTATGAGTTGATAGGTATTTCTTTCAATATTTTTTAAGGCTGTCATATGTATTTGTTATCTTTTATTGCATTCAAAAATTACATCAAATCTTAATGGCTTAAACATACAAAAAGCATTTATTATCTCCCAGTTTTTCTGAGTCAGGAATTCTGGAGTGGTTGAGCTGGATGCTCTGGCTTGGAGACTTTTAAGAGGCTATAGTCAAAATATTGTCCAGGGCTGCAGACATCTGATGGCTTAACAAGAATTAGAGCAGCGGTCAGCAAGCTTTTTCTTTAAAGGGCCAAATAGTAAACAGTTTTAGGGCCATACAGTCTCTACTGTAACTACTCACCTCTGCCACTGTATTGTGAAATCAGCCATAAACAATACATAAATAATTGACCATAGCTGTGTTCTAATAAACATTATTTATGGGCTTTTATGAATTTTTCATATGTCGCAAAATATTTTCTTTTGAATTTTGTACAACCATTTAAAATGTGAAAATCACTAATTAGCTCATGACACAGAAAAGACAGGCATCAGGGCAAGTTTGGGCAGGAGAATATCTTTTACCATCTAGTGTCCAGAGTCAGTCATTGCCATGTCCTCCGCATTCTCTTCTTTATAAGCTTGTCACTAAATCTGGCCCTTATATAAGGTGAAGAAAATTAGATTCCCGCTTTTGAAGAGAGTACTGTCAAAGAATTTATGGACATATTTTGAAACCACTGCATCAATTCATTCTCTTCAGATGTCCATTGTTTTTTATGGGAAAATTTGCCATCATTTGTGTTATTTTCCTGTAGGTATTGTCTTTTTTTCTGACTGCTTTCAAGATTTTCTCTTTATTTTTGCGTTTTAGTAGTTTTAAGAAATGCCTAGGTGTGATTTTATTTTTATTCATCCTGCTTGGGATTTTCAGAGATTCTTTAATTTTTTTTAATTTTAATTTTAATTTTTTATTTGTAGACTTTTCTGTATATTTATAATCTGTGAATACATTACCACAAAATTTGTTTTGTATAATTGTCTATCCACACTATATTTCATTTTTTAAACTTAAAATATTATTATCTAAAGATGAAAATGATACTTTTCTTTATATCATCATAATTTCAATTATAAGTATATACAGTAATATTTTATCTTTCCACTCTTGGTAAACATTAGCATTCCTTAATGCTGAAAAATATTATTTGTAATTCACACAGAACATATAAGAGTTTATCTTTAATTCACATTTGTAGAGTTCTTTTTTTTATTATTGTGAGTAAAAATTAAAATTTTCACAATACAAACCAATATTTGTAAAATAATATATAAATATATATGCATATATATATATATATATATATATATAAAGATGCTTAGATTACACAAAAGCCACACAAAAACCACATGGATTCCCAAGTTAAAATATCTTAAGCAAAGCTAAAAAGTTTGGGACCATTATTTTTGCATATATTTTTCTCTGCCATATATTCTTTTTCCCACCTCTCTCTCTGCAACTCCAATTATACTTATGTTAGATTGCTTGATATTACACCACAGGTCTCTGAGGCTCTATTCTTGCTTATTTCTGATTTTTAAAAAATCTATGCTCTTCAAATTGAAAAATTTCTACTTATCTATTTTCAACTACATTGACTCTTTGTTTTAAAATTCTAATCTGTTAAGTCCGTCTAGTGAAGTTTGTTTTTCAATTGTTATTTTCACTTTATTACTTTTATTTATTTCATGACTGCAATCCCTCATCTCTTTAGTCATTATGCACGTATTTTCCTTTATGCCCTTGAATGTGTTTCATTTTTATCATAGTTACTTCTAAGTCCTTGTCTGTTAATGATAAATTCTTGTCCATTTTGTGGTCATTTTCTATTTCCTGCCTATTTGTTTCTTTAGTTTCAGTCATATTTTCTTGTTTTGTCATATCTATTTATTTTTTACTGTACTGGATGTTAGAAATATGTTGGTAAGTTTTCCTAAAGAGTGATTTTGGTTTTGTCAGACAGTTAAATTTGCTGGAGTGAAACTCCAGTTTCTCTCTCTTCTGTAATGGGCAGTTGATTATATGTCTGCTTGTCTGCTGCATTCCCTGAGTATGCTTGATTAAGTGACCAGCAAGAATTTGGTTGAATTTTATAAGCAGATTTTTAAAGCTACCTCTGTAGCTGAGGAATTAGCTGATCTAACCTTTTGGCTGCTTGTGAGGTCTGAGCTCTATCCTCTTGATACCTCAAGTGTGTAAGGGTGCAACTCTCTTCTGCCTGAGCTGTAGGCAGTTTGGGCAGGACATGCCCTGGGACAAAAGGCCACAACTCTCACAGGTTACCATTTGTCTTTCAAGAGATGTCAACCTCCAATGTCTCCCTGCTTTTGGTGACTCTCACTAGCCTTCAAGCAGATGCTCAAAAATATTTTGTCCAGATTTTATAATCGTTACCTGTGGAAGAATTAATCCAACTAAACTACTTCACCATTTCCCAATACTTGAAACACCTCTAAAGAAAAAACAAATGGAAGATGATGCCAAAATTAAAATCCATTAATTTAGATGTAATTCAACTAATACAGAGGTTTAGTAAGATTATTTCTGCCTAGTCAGAAATCTTTAATTCTAGCAATACAGGATAA
This sequence comes from Tolypeutes matacus, assembly GCA_026826555.1. Lineage (NCBI taxonomy): Eukaryota > Metazoa > Chordata > Mammalia > Cingulata > Chlamyphoridae > Tolypeutes > Tolypeutes matacus. The sequence continues at coordinate 7,160,516 of JAKSZT010026446.1, forward strand.
TTTCCTGTTAGATGTCACATTCTTGGCTCAGCATGTTTATGATCAGCCAAAGCATCCAGATTGTTTTCACCTGAATTTCTCTGAACCACAGAAAATGACAGAAAACAAAAGGAAAGAATATGTTTGGCATTGTCTTTCATAGCAAATGATCCCACTTCTTTTTATTATGTCACTTCAGCAGTTCCTACCTGAGGTGAGGATCAGAGTAATCACTAAAGCAGAATCATCCTGAAATTTCTCGGTTAAAACTTCCAGTACAGAGACTGATATGAATCATTTCAATAAAGAAGCAAAAAAAAGTGCATAACTTTACAATTAATAACTCTGACTTCTCAAAACGTATTTCACAAGCCTATAAATAACTACAAAATAATTCCCTTACATAAAGCAAACGACAAAATGAATATTAGAGGCTTATTTTTTTATTCTGAAGAAATAATTGTTTTGTTTTTTCCTTAGAATTTAATTTTCCTATGAATTATGTTGGTATAAATAGATTAGTTGTTCATCTCATTTGATAAAATGAAATTGGAATGGTTTATTATCTGCTTTATTGCAGATTCTTGGAATAGTGTTTCAAATTATTTGCATAACATTTAAATTAACTTAATTTATCATTGCATTCATTTACTTGGATTACCTTGACTTATTTGTATTGAGAATTTCTCCTCATTTTAATGTTAATTTTCAATTGTTCATAGAGTGTTCATAATCATTTTCAGGTAATTAATCATTAGTACAGTATACAGATGACGTGGACAATCTGTCAGAATTTTGCTTTATTTGAATTGTTCCTTTTCATCTAATGGACAAATTGTACTCCAATCTAATCTTCAAAAACATCTGTTTAACTCATTATTACTAATTTCAGACAACAGTCAAATAGCCAAAGATACAGAGAACATTTAAAGTAAAATTTAACAAGAAATGTTAGACCAGGGAGAACAATAATAAGAAACCGCAGAAAGAGGTACAGAAAGCAAAAGAACATTAGATTTTTTCCATTGTTTCAAAGACTACACTGAACTTCTAGACATAACGAGTTCTTTAAGATGAAAAGTAAGCATGAGAGGAAAAAATTGAAAGGGCATATGTCAGAGGATGAAACATCAAAATAAATAGTTATTTGAATGAAACACCTAGTTGGTGTCAGAGGATTGATTGCTTGACCATAGCAGAGGGTGCTCTGGCATGGCCCCCCTTGAGGAGTGAATACCTCTGGAGTCTAGGTTGGAAATTGCACCAGGGGACAGTGCATTATAGCTTTGATTGGTTCAAAAGAAATGATCATTATCATTAACAGCCTCATCAACATCATCACCACAATCATCATAGTCCAAATCACTAAAATGTATTAGTGTTTATTTTATCAGGGAATTATGCTGAAAACTTTACATACATTATTCCATTTTCTCTGTTCTTATGGGGGAGGTACTTTTAAAAAAATTTTTTTACCTTATTTATAGATGAAAAAACTGAGGCTTAAAATAGGTTTAACTAACTTGTCCCAAGGTCTCAGAGGTCATAAGTGGCAATGGTTGGACTCATAACTGGATCTAAATCTTACTCTCTCAACTTCTTGCCAATGGAAAAAAATTGGGAAAGAATATTTAACCTAAACTACTAATTTTAAGATCTCTTATTTGGAGCTTGTCATTAAGCAATATAAAATTATTTGTTATGAACAAATGATTTTCTACTGTTGTGAATAATTTAAGAAGGTATTTATGGTTTTTCTACATCAATTTTCAGTAGATGTTGAGCTGCTGGAAAAGACAATTCAGCGATTATTATTTCAAAGGTGTTTTAGAGGGCTGATTATTTTTTCCAAGTACATATTTACAACCAGGCAAGATTCTTTGATATATACAAATACTTTTTAAATGTTTGATTTTTTTTCTTTTTTTGCTCTCTCTCCTTAGGAAAAGTTGGATGTAGGGGTGAGAAAAGAAGTAGATGGCATGGGAACATCAGAAATAAAATATGGTGACTCGATATGCTACATACAGCATGTAGATACAGGCCTATGGCTTACTTACCAGTCTGTGGATGCGAAATCAGTGAGAATGGGATCTGTACAACGGAAGGTAAAATTATATGAAAACACAATTTATTGTCATTTTATATGAGTAAGAAGCATAAACCCAAGATAGAGCTAACAATTTCAGCCACCTGCTAAAGTTCTTTTTTTTTTTTTTTTTTTTCTTGCTAGAGGTCAAATCCCACCATAATAGATGTTTTGCTTTTTGTAACATGAACATCACTGGAAGTACATCATTGATATATAGGATTTATGTATTTAAATGAAGTATAATTAAGTGAAGAGATATACTTTCCTCTGGATTCTAGCTTAATCTCTAACCATAATCTGTTTGTCTTCCATGCTGCTGCTAGGATTTTCTTTCTAAAATGCAGATGTACTTATGTACTGTGTCAGCTGTAAGTTCCTCAGTGACATCCTAATGCTTACAGAATAGAGATCGAAGGTTTTGATTTTGCCATAATACCCCTCCTGACCCTGGGCTCCTGCCTTGTCTGTGCCTAGTTCTTCTGCCCTTCACCACTCTGCAGCCACCAGCTTCAGTTTATCAGGATTGCCATTTATAGCACTCCTTCATTCCTTTTAAAAACGTGTTTTGTTTGTTTGTTACACATTTAACCCTTTACATATTCTGTTTCCTTTGTTTGGAATACCCTTTAAAACTTTTCCCATCAACACAACTTTTATTTTTGCTCCAAAATTTGAAGATCATCCTTGAAGTTCTTCCTATTTCAGCTCATCAGCTACACCCTCCTTTAAGTTCTCATAATAACTTTATGTAATTTATTAAGTTTTGCATATTCTTCCTCTAGGATTTTATTTCCTCTTCTACATGCCTCTCTCTCCTCATTTGAGGGCAGGACTACGTACAATATTGTTCATATTTTTTACCTAATATGTAACTCCGTACATTTCAACAAATAAAAGGTCAAAAATTATTTCTGCAAATGTGAGACCTTGGAAAGGAATGCTTAGGATGAAGTGGTAGTGGGACAAATCTTTTACTTCCCATACATTTATTAATTGCATATATACACACACATTCCGTTAAGTGTGGTTCAGCATTATGGTGTTCTATTTACAGTGGCCATTGCTGATTGAGGTGAGGTTGGAGACTGATTTCTACATTAGTTGAGTTTGGCTTAAATGCATACCCACAAAGCCTTAATCAGAGCTTTCATGGTGATTCTCATATAGCTATCTTGCAAGATCTGTGTAATCTTTATAATCAGGTAATTCCCTATCTGTGAGGTCTTAGATCTGGATTCATAAATAAAATGTAAATATCAGTCTCTGTGAAGCATTCTTTATGTCCTGTGACTGAGCTGGCTCTTTTTAAACTTTTTTATTATAGAAAATTTAAATATGTACACAGGAAACAATAGTATAATGAACTCTTGTGTGTCTATCACTAAGCTTAAACATTTTCAGTATTATCCTGTTCTTGTTTCATCTCTGTCTCCATCTCTTGCCGTCTTTCACTAGATTATTAATGTTATTTTATATTCAGATTTTTCAAGGTAAAATTGATATACATACATTGAAATGCAAAAACTTATCTGTAGACTTTTGACACATGGATACATCTACATACTTATGATACAAAACATTTCCATTTCCCCAGAAAGTTCTTAAATGTTCCCATCTAGATTTTGTATAGTAAAAATCATGAACTTACGAAACAAACATGCATATCATCATACAGGGCTCCCATACATCACCCCACCACCAAAACCTTGCATTGTTGTTACATATTTGTTACAAACTATGAAAGAGCATCAGCAATATATTACTACTACTAATTCTAATAACTATAGCTCATATCTTACATTAGGTATATTCCCCCTCCCCAACCCACCAATTATTCACACCCTGTATTAGTATTATATATTTGTTATAGTTCAAGAGAACATTCTCATATTTGTTCTGTTAACCATGGTCTGTCTTCCACCACTGGATTCCCTGCTTTATACAGACCCATGCTTTGTACAATCCACTCAAAGTTGTGCATATGAAAGAAATTTTATACAAACTTTATATCAGTCTTTTAAATATCCTCTCTGGAAACTAAATACCAAGACTTTTCATAATTTCCTTGATTCATTCTCCTAAATGCAATAAACCACCAAGACATGACAATTTTATCTTCAAAATATATCTGTCTCCACTATCCATCATTACAAATCCAGTTCAGCCTTTCCCATCTCTCATTTGGGCTATTTCCATGGCTCTGCCTTCAGTCTCCCCTCTTGCAAATCATTCTGACTGTATGTATGACTGCCATGCTTAAAACCCTGCCAGTCTCTTACCATGACACGTCAGGCCACTTATCTCTTCTCACCCCTATCCACCCTGTCTTCCAGGAATATCGGTGTTCTTTATCATTACTCCACTGTCTTATTTCTTAATCATGGATAAATCTAAACTCAAAATGGGACTTACATTCTCCATTTTAGGCAAACACAAGCTTGCCTTTCTAGAATAGTTAGATAACAGTGGTTGAGACCTCTTGCTTAAATTAGTGAAGTGTGAAGCAGACTTTAAAGGCTATAGAAGAATAAATCTAATAAAATTCTCTAAAAGGTTTACTTCTAAAACCAACTACTACAATAAAGACTTATAGAGAGACTTCAGTGAGGCCATGTTTATTAGTCAGCCAAAGGGGTGCTGATGCAAAATACCAGAAATCTGTTGGCTTTTATAAAGGGCATTTATTTGGGGTAGAAGCTTACAGTTACCAGGTCATAAAGTGTAAGTTACTTCCCTCACCAAAGTCTGTTGCCATGTGTTGGAGCAAGATGGCTGCCAACGTTCAGCCTCCCTCTTCCTCTTAAGGCTCCGTGGTCAGGCTCTCTAGGCTTTATCTCTCTCACCGGCGCTTAATTCTCTCTGGGCTCAGTTGCTTGTTCTCTCCACAAGGCCAGCTGTAGATCAGGTGAATGGCTCATCGCTTTTCCCAGGGCCTTCTCTCCTTCCTCACGACCGAGCTCCTCTGTGTCCTTATTTCCCAGGACTCCAGCTCAAAAACTCCCCATCAGATCTCCAACTCTGTCCTTTCTCATGTCTTCTGTGAATCCCCACTCACCAAGGGGCAGGGACTCAACGCCCTACTGATGTGGCCAATCAAAGCCCTAATCATAATTTAATCACACCCAGAGGAATAGACCAGTTTATAAGCATAATCCAATATCTAATTTTGGAATTCATAAATAATGCCAATCTGCCATACCATAACATACTACAATTTTTCCAGTCTTGACCTTCTAATTGTTATATATTTGCCTGTTGTCTGAACACGTCAAATCATTTATTTTTTTAAAGAAAGGCATGTAGGTGGTATAGGCTCCAAATCTTTGCATATTTGACACTGTCTTCCTGTGTCATTGCTCCAGTGTCAATGCTGTCATTTCATATGAATAAAAACTTGGTTAAAAAATTTCTGAATCACTAGTCATAGTTTTTATTTATCCATGTCGTATGAGTATTCATTTGTTTTGCTACAAAAATATAACACACTGAGGTGTTAGAGTTGATATGCCATATTACATTTTTAAAAATCTAAAAAACTCTGAATTAGGAAATTCACTTGGCACCAAGAGTATTTTTAATCGGCATATATAGGTCTTCTTAAAACTGAGAGAAGTATTACGTGGGTGCAGTTTTGGTTTCTGGTTTTGCACAGTTTCGGCTTCCTAGTTCCTTTATGGAGAACGCCATTAGTCCCTCAGCCCCAGGTTGCCCTCTTCTCTGTCCATAGTCTTATCTCTGTCTCTGCATTTTGCTTCTCAGTGTTTTCTCCAGGTTACTAATTTTGTTTCCTTTGGTGCCGTTCTGTTTTTTAACCTCTTTCAGTGCTACTGAAACTTTTGTTGTTGTCTCACGCAGTTCACTTTTTATCTCAGCTTTTTGTCTTTTCATTTATTCTGCTTCATCTCAACATGTTTTCTCACTGTGAATTTTACTCCTTCTTCATAGGAATCATAATGTGCTGCATCCTGTGGTCAGTTGAGTTTTCATATATGTATCCTTCTATTCTTATTTTACCTAGCTTTTCAAAAAATTAGGACTGATTGCTGAATTTTATCAAAAGAGATAAAAATCATTCTGTAGTGTCCTTTAATTTGTTGATAAAATAAATAGATATCCTGATATTGAAAAATTATTAAGTTCATGAATAAACCCTATTGGGCCATAGTGTGTGAATCTTAGGGAATTATTTTTTGAGATCCTGCTGGATTTGATTAAATATTAGATTTAGAATTATTATTCATGAATGAATGAAATTATTTTTCTTTATTTATGGATACTAAAATTTGATTTTCCTACAGTGTTCATGTGCTTTAAATATTCTTCTTTGGTCATTTTCAACCATTTAAACTTGTAAAAACCATTTACAGGTCAAACTAAAATAGGCAGCAGGTCATAGTTTGCTGATCTGTGGTCTAACCGGTATGTCATCGGGAGTATGTGTTCTTTGAAAGGTTATTAGCTCTTAGCTGTGAAACTGTCTGGTCCTAAGATATTTTCTTGCCTTTTTAATCCCTTAAATAGTGTATCTTTATTAATCACGCCTTTCCTTCAGCATAATGGATTTAATTTACAGAAAAATATTTTCTTGACAAAGACTCTTTTAAAAGGTGTATATAGGAAACTTGAGCCAAAATGCCTACCATAAAATTTAGGCAGTGCTCAAAACACATAATGGAACAGAACAGATAATTCCTGAGCTCTCTGAATAAAATGTGATGAGGATCAGAAGCCATAAAATACAAGTCACAACAAATTCGATTTCCTCTTTTGCGAGGACTACCAGAATGGAAAATCACAGAAATGTTATAGGAGATAGGCTGAGTGTACCTCAGATCTTTTAAACGTCAATCTCTTCTAAAGAAACTACCCTAATCATATTTTCTACCTTGGTGGAGGGATTCCTTTTGATTATTCTTGATTTGCTTGGAAGCCATCCATTTCCTCTGTGATATCCCCCCACCTTTTTTTGTCATAGAGTTGCAGATAATATTGTCTTAAAATGATTTTAATCTTTTTTGTCTTATTCCTAATCCTCTATGTTTTTGCTTTCTCTCTATTTTCTTTAGCCTGATTTATGAGAGCTGTCTTCTCTCACAATGATCTTTTCATCTTTCTTATCAAAAAATCAAAATTTGAGTTTATTCATCCTTTCCGGTATTTTATTTGGTTCCTAGTTTGTTAATTAGTTCCTCCTTTTAACTTTATTTTTATTTATTTTGTTATTCTTTATCAAGAGTCTTAATAGACGTAATTAGTGCTTCATGTAGTCATTTTTCTCTGTTCATGAATACTATAGCTTTGCTTTTGAATACAGATCTATCTGGTATAAAGAGTTCCTCTTTACATTGCTTTCTAGATTGGTTATAATTTTAGGTCTGATTACTAATTTTAGTTCAGTACACCTGATTAGGTGTACTAAAATATCTTGCTATAAATGTTGAGTGAAGAGTACATGTTGTATGGCTCCATTTATATGTAGTACAAAAGAGGCACAACTCTGCTCTTAATTCAGGAGAGTGGTCGACCTTGATTAGGACAGGGATAGAAGGGAGCCTTCCGGGGCGTGGATTTTAAGGTGCTGTCATGCTCTTTTCTTGATCTGGGTGTTGGTTACACAGGTGTGTTCAGTTTGTGAAATTTATTGAGCTACACACTTAAGATTTTTAGAATTGTCTGTCCAAATGTTATAGAATATCATACAAAGTTCAAAAATGAAAAGGAATAATAAAATGGAATAATAAAATGACCTCCCTTCCTCCTTCCCTCCCTTCCTTTTTAGAATTTAGAAGCCTTAACAGCATCATTTCAGTACTTATTGATTAACCAGTGTGTGTTCCGAGCTACTGTATAACTTATGGTGCACAATAAATGTTTTCTTTGCTGTAGAGACTTGCTTAGGCTGAGGATCAATCACAGAATATAGATAGGTGAAAACACTCCACTGTTTGTTTTTTTCAGCTCAGTACATTTGTTGTTTCATTCTTTAAAACAGTAGTTGAATGAGGGCAGTGAATAGCTAGTTTGCACAGGTCCTGTGTCTATTATTTTGCCTGTACACAATAGCTTTTCAGCTTACCACCTTTTTCTTCTGTTGATTGTTATGGCTTGCCTTTTTGAGTACACAAGAGAAAAGAGATGTTTGCAAAAGAAATGTTGGGAATGATACTACTTCTGTTTTTTACAGGCTATTATGCACCATGAGGGCCACATGGATGATGGCTTAAATTTATCTCGCTCTCAGCATGAAGAGTCACGTACAGCACGAGTAATTCGCAGCACAGTCTTCCTCTTCAATAGGTTTATAAGGTATACTTTCCTTTGTGGTGGTGGTGGTTTCATATTTAATTTGCATTTCTTTATTGAATTTTGAAATAGAAAATTTAAAATATGCTATGGTGATAGTAAAAACATTATTATAATAAATGTGACATGATAAATTTCATACAACTTGGTCAGTCAGTAGAACACATAAGAAAATGCTTAGATGATTTTATGTCTTATATTTCAAACAAGCTTTTAAGAAGATGAAAGTGCTTTTACAAATTCTATGTGTAACCTGAAATTGATAACTACTGGTCAGGATTATTTTATCACATACCCTTTGCTGGACCTGTTTAATTCCGTTTTAAAGGAGGATAATTAAGCCTAGATATAGATACTTGGTGAGTTTTGAGCTGTATTAAAAATGAAATGATTCTTATAATAACCAGGTTTTTCCATCTAACATTTGAAACAATTGCATTTCTATAAACGAAACCAAACTTGTGGCCAAAGTGCTTTCTAATACCATTATACCAATTTCTACTCTGACCTGTGATAGATGTCATCTATCTTTTTAAACTTTGCCACTTTGATTAACAAATATATATATATATATATATCTTCTTGTCTTTTAAATTTCCATTTATATGAGAATTTTGAGGACGTATACTTCATGTTTGTCAACCACATTTCTTCATTTATTTTTTCTTTTGTGACTTACCATATTTGCCCATATTTCTATTAGGCTGTCATGAGCGTCTCTTATGTTAGAAATATTAATTTCCTGTCATTATATTTAAGATCCAAATATTTTCTCTGAGTTATTGGTTTAGAAAAATATTTTTAAACTTTATTCATAGAATTTAACTCAATAAATTATTTTGGCTTTACAGCACAAAAACACCTTCTTCACCCAAGATTATATAAATATCCACCTATTGTTTCTGCTTCTTTTGTAAATGATCCCAGTGTGAGTGTGCATGTGCATCTGTGTGTTTATGTATGTAACCAAGGAGTGTGCATGCCACTAAGCTTCATCACATCTTTAGAATTCATCCCATTTCTCTGCCTCATCTAAACCCTGAACCTCATCACATGGCATGATGCTTAGAGACGGGGTCTGCGTCAGATTTTTATATTGTATTTATTATTTGTCTTTTGTTACTTTTGAGTATTTTTTGTATTTATTATTTTTCATTCTGTATAGTATTCATTATTTTATAACAAATAAAGTCTATTACATTTTAATGAAGTATAAAATTAGTGATGTCAAAAAGCACTACTTGGAAATGATAACTTTAGAATCAATTCAACCTAGCTTTTTTCCATATTGTTCTTTCTGCTAGTTCTTATTTACTACAACCAATGAGTTCCATGATAGGTGTTGAACAAGATAATTATTGATCTTTAGAAAATGCCAATTTTCTATTAAATTATCTCTGTCAGTACTGAATATGAACAGTAGTGTTTTTTTTTATTATTACAATATGTCTTCTGTAGTGTTTTCAGTGCACTATAGAGATCCATTTGGTAAGCAATAGATACCTTACTACCAAAGAAATAAATGATTACTTTCATTTTGTCAAAAATATGGTATATCAGTGTTTAGACTTAATATAGCAATGTTATAGCATAAGTTGCATTTTATATGTTGACTCAGATACTAAAATTTATCTAAGTTAAACCATGGGCTGTAGTTAATAGGACAATTATAAAAATGTGCTTTCATCAATTGTAACAAATATTCCACACCAAGGCAAAGTGTTAATCATAGGGTGGTATATGGGAATCCTGTATTTTATTCATGGTTGTTTCGTAAACCCACAACTTCTCTAATAAAGAAAAAAATTCATCTGGAATATAATTTGCTTTAGCATATTTGCTCTTCACTCAATTTTAGACTTGTGTATTTAAAAAAGTGTGACTTCTTGATTTCTCACTGCAGTTTCCATTTTTTAAATAGGAATTTTCAATCTTCTGTGCTTGTCTAATGTCTGCTCAGAACAGTTTGAGACCTTGTTACTGTTTTAAAATGCATGCATGTTAAGATGAATCTCCAACTCGAGGGAAAAATAAAACTCAAAAAGCTTTGTGTAAAAAAAAAAAAAAAAAAAAAAAAAAAAGAGTGGTGTCTGTGTTTTGAAAAATTGATTTTAAAATTTAATGATTGCTTTTTTTGATTACATAGAAAATCAAATTTAGATTCTGTGACAAAAATACTAAATTATACTTTTGCTGCTTCATTAAATTCAATGTTTAAAATCAATTTTTGACTGGGTTGTAGATTATATTCATTCATTATACCTATCATGATAAAAGAGAATGGCTGTGTTAGCCCATGTATAACTATAAAAATATCATATGATTCCTACTCTGATCTTTATTATTTCTTTACTTCTGCTTGCCTCAGGTATAATTTTCTCCTTTTTTTTTTCCTTAAGGTAAACACTGATGTCATTAATTTGAGACCTTTCTTTCTTTTCTAATATGGGCATTTAGAGCTATAAATTCCTGTCTTTAGTGGAATTCCACATATTTTGATATGTTGGGTTTTAATTTCCTTTTGTTTACTTCTTTGACCAATGGATTACTTCCAAATATTTGGGGATTTTTCAGAGATCACTCTGTTGCTGGTTTCTAATTTAATGCCACTGTGGTCAGTGAACATACTTTGTAAGACCTGATGGTTTTAAAATTTATTGAGACATATTTTATGTCCATAATATGGTCCACCTTGGTAAATGTACTTTTTGTACTTGAAAACAATGTGCATTCTGCTGTTGTTGGGTGAATGTTCTACAAAATTCAATTTGATCTAGTTGGTTAATAATGTTCAAATCTTTTATTTCCTTACTGATTTTCTGTCTACTTTTTCTATCAATTATTGAGAAAAGTTTTTGAAATCTCTGATTGTAATTATGGATTTTGGTGTTTTTCCTTGCATTCTGTCACTTTTTAT
>JAKSZT010026446.1:7172206-7298402 GCA_026826555.1 Tolypeutes matacus
GAGCTCCTACTGAGGTGTGCGTAAGAGTTACCTCTGGGATGACCTCCCGACTCTCTTTGAAGTCTCTTAGCCACTTGAACTCATTTGTCTTTACCATTTCCCCCTTTTATTCAAGGTCTTTTTCCAGTTGTGTTGCCAGTTGGCATTTGGGAAAAGTTTTCAATTAGCAATAATCATGCCTCGGATAAACCTCATTGGCTACGATACTGCCACTGCGCAAAGCTGCCAGTTGGCACTTGGTATTAATCCCTCGTTGCCAGGGAGGTTCATCCCCGGGAGTCATGTCCCACGTTGGGGGGAAGGTAATGCAATCATATGTTGAGTTTGGCTTAGAGAGAGGCCACATTTGAGCAACAAGGAGGCTCTCAGGTGGCAACCCTTAGGCACCCCACAACTGCAGGCTAAGTCTCATTTACAAGATCAAAGACTCACAAGGGTAGTCATCAATAAAAAAAAAAAAAAAAAAGCGGGTCATCCTATTTTGACAGGCACTGTCCCTACACTCAGAGGACTATTGTTTCTCCCTTGGAGACTGTGACAGAGTTCTCCAGGCTAGGAATTCAGATTCCCTCATTTATTGTGTGATTATCCACCCATCGTGACCATGCCCCATCCCCCGATCCTTTGAATGATTTTGTATATCTTTCATGTATATTCGGATGAACCAATCCCCACGAAACCTCCCCCCCAACAATCCCCCGCAGTACCCATTGTAACCCTTCTGTGATCCAAATCCTCCATGAACATTTAGTCCATAAAATAATCAAATACACTTACTAGGAAAAAGAAACAAGTGTGATAAGCGTACATGCAAGAGACAAACATAAGGAAACTCAGGGGAAAAAAAAAAGAGAGAAGGAAAAAAACCAAATAATCAAACAAAGAACAAAACAAAATAAAATATAATTAGTGGATTGGGACATTCAAAAAATGGGCAAAAAAGCAAAGGAAATGCCTTTAAAATATATATATATTCATTTCTTTTTCCTTTCTCTTTTCTTTTTTCCCTTTTTTCCTTCCCTTTATCACTGTGTTATCGGATGTCTGGTGTAATTATGGATTTTGGTGTTTTTCCTTGCATTCTGTCACTTTTTAGTTCGTGTTTTTAGATGCATAAGTATTTAGGATTATGTCTTTTTGATAAATTGAACCTTTTATCATTATGAATGACCTTCTTTATCCCTGGTAATATTCTTTGCTATGACATATACTTTGTATGATATATACTTCAGCTCTCATTTAACTTATATTATGATGGTAAGTCTTTTTAAAATTCTTTCAATTTTAACCTATTTGTGTCTTTATGTTTAAGTTGTGTTTCTTTTAGGCAGCATATAATTGGATCTTCCTTTTTTATCCAATCTGACAATTGCTGCCTTTTAATTGTGATGTTTAGGCTATTTACATTAATGTGATTATTGATAAGGTTAGGTTTAAGTCTGTCATTTTGCTATGTGTTTCTTATTTGTCCCATCTATTCTTTGTTCTCTTTTCCCTTTTTTTCTGTGTTCTTTTGTACTATTTGAGTATTTTTTATGATCCACTTTATCTCTTTTGTTGTATTAGCTAAAATTATTATATTAGTGGTTGCTCTAGGGTTTATACCACACATCTTTTATCATATTCTACCTTCATGTGAGATTTTATCTCTACATGTTTTAATAGCACTGCAGTAGTAAACTTCCATTGTTGCATCCCAGGGTTTGTGCTGGTGGTGCTGTACATTTTACTTTTGTAACATGTTATAAACCCCATGCTACATTGTCATTTTTGTCTAAACAACCAATTAGTTTTTAAAGAGGTTTAAATAATGAGAAAAACATTTTATAAATTTACTCATGTAGTTACCATTTCTGGTATTCATAATTCCTTTATGAGTATCTACATTTCTTTCTGGTATCATTTCCTGCTGCCAGAGGTCTTCTTTTAATATTTATTATAGTGTAAGTTTATTGATGATGAACTTTTTCAGCTTTATGTCTGAAAAAGTCTTTATTTTGCCTTCATTTTCAGTAATATTTTTGTGATAAAATTCTAGGTTGACAGTCTTCTTTTGGTTGATTGATTTTTTTTTTCTTCATTGTCAACTCCCATTTTCATGCTTCTCTACATGCCTGTTCATTTTGTTTAGTTGCCAGACATTATGCATTTTACCTTGTTGCATGCTGGATATTTTTATATTCCTATGAATATTCTTTTTTTAAATTATTTTTATTTTATTTTTTTTAAAGATACTCAGGTTACATAAATGTTACATAAAAAATATAGGGGATTCGCATTTGCACCCCCTTACCCCTCCCACACTTTCCTACATTAACAACATTTTTCATTAGTGTGGTACATTTGTTACAATTGATGAACACATATTGGAGCATTGCCACTAAGTGTGGATTATAATTTACATTATAGTTTAAATTCTCTCACATACAATTTTGTAAGTTATGACAAGATATACAATGGCTTGTATCTGTCATTGCAGTGTCATTCAGGACAATTCCAATGTCTTGAAAATACCCCCATATTACACCTATTTTTCCCTCTCCCTCCCCTCAGAACCTCTGGTGGCCACTGCCTCCACATCAGTGATAAAAGTTCTTCCATTGTAAGAATAACCATAAGTCTATAGTAGAATAGCAACAAGTGTACTCTAGTCCATCATTCATTCCCTGAGCTTGAGGATTCTGGGATGGTGATGCCTACTCCGCCTCTAATTGAGAGGGGGCTTAGATTCCAATGGCTAGATGGATGGGACTATCTTGCTTGCAGTTGTAGACTCTCTCTGTTCCTTGGGATGGTCTTTGTCCATCATCATCCCCTTGTTAGTTGTCCTTAGTGAGTCCAATGACCTGGAGAGTAGGTGTTGCAACTCTGCTGAGGTTCAGGGCCTGACTGGCACATGGAAAGCCCAAAGATTTAAATCTCTTGGACATAAACCTATCAACTCTAGTACTGACTATAGGTTCAAATATTCTTGAACACGTTTTTATTTATTTATTTTTTGGATGCACTTATGTTACTTGGATGCAGTTTAACTTTTTGGAAACTTTTAGGAATTTTTTTGGATGGGACCAAAGCAGTGCTTATTCTAGGGCTAAGTATTCCCCACTGTTGAGGCAAGACCCTCTTGTGTACTCTACCCAATGCCCCATGAATTATGAGGTTTTCAGTCTGACTGGTGGGAATAGGCACTGTTTCTGGTCCTGTATAAGGGGAGGTAACTGTTTTCTCTAAACTTTTCAGGCGGTTCTTTTCTTTGCCTTGGCTCGTTTCCCCACATGCATGTGCTGACTAATACTCTCCTGAATATTTCACACGGGTCCTATGTAGATCTCTAGAATTCTCTTTTGGAGCCCTGTCCTCTCTGCTTTTCTGTCCTGCAAACTCTACAATAACTCCTCAATTCAGGGGCTCTGCTTTGCTCAACCTAGGCCCCCCTTCTCCGTGGAGCAGTTATAGAAGTCACTGTATTTGTTTCCTATCTCTCGGCAATTCTTGTCCTCCATTTCTCGACATCCAGTGTCTTGAAAAGTGTTTTATTCCACATATTTTGTCCTTTTATTTGTTGTTTCAGAAGAGAAGGTAAATCCAGCCCTTGTTATTTCGTCTTAACCATAAGTCACTCAAATATACTTAACACATACAGTACTTACTTCAAGATAATTACCCCTGTAGTCTAGGATCTCTTTGTTAATTCTGCATTGATATCATTTTCTCCTTTAGATTTTCTCCTCACTTCAAACCCATCACAAATTTGCCACCTTTTCCACAGTTATCTAACATCTACCTTTTACCTATCTACTATCTGACTACTTAACAAATACCATGGGTGAACACGAGTCTATTTCCTACTCTTATATACACCTGACCTTAATATTGTAATCGATTTTCAAAAATTGAAATTGATTTGAGCCTTGTTTTTTCTTAAATCTTTTTACTTTTCTCTCCTGAATATTTACACTTCAGTTATTTTGTTTAACTCCATCAGTCATATAAATCTCTATTTTAATAATCTATCTCTATAATTAAGTTGCTCCAAATTTTAGAGCTATATATTACACACTGTACATTTGTAGTGCTTTTGATTTTTATTTGTTGTTTATAAAGACAAAGTACCATAATCCAGATTTTAAAAAATTTTAACAGCTGAAATTAATTCTTTTCTATTTTCACAATAGAAAATGTATTCTTTTAAATGTATTTGGGTTTTACTTATATGCTTATTAGATTTATTGAGCCTTTAGAAGTCCTGAATTTATATAATACTTTAATATATTTCAGAAACTTTGAAAAGTTTTATGTAATTTCTGAGCATTATAAAGTGTGTAATCTTTTAAGTAAAATATTTTAATCCTTCTGTCATTTTCATGAAGGCAGAGACTTTGAAATGTCAATATCTTTGCAGTATTTTCATCTATGCATTTTTCAGAGTATATTATTTTCTAATTCTATTCATTTTATTAATGCAGATTTCTTTAATATTAGGGCATAATATAAAAAAATACTCAGAATTTTCTTTGTCACCTCTTTAGAGTAAAAGTCAAGATCATTTAATGTTTGTACATTTATTTTTTTCTTATGTGGTTTATTTTCTGTGACTCTTCTGCTCTCCCTCTCCAGGTCAGGGTGGTAGTGGTAGTGATGTGTGTGTAGGATTTTATTCTTCTGAACTGTAAGATAGATAGATAGATAGATAGATAGATAGATAGATAGATAGATAGATAGATAGATAGATCCTCCTTTTTTCCTAGGCAGATTAATAAGTCCATTCTTGAAGTGAATGAGAGAGAAGGGAAGAAACTGTGTTTCTTAGAAAGCAACGTGGTTCAATCTTTAAATTTACAATATGTAAAAGTAGAAAACATTAATTTTTGCTCGGACGTGTGATTCTACTACCTTTTCCCCAAAATATTATTGTGTCTCATTATTTTATTCTTGTAAAATTAGGATAATCATAATCTTTATATTAGATGAAAAATATAAAATTTAGTATAATTAAGTGATCTTAATTTAATTAAAAATAGCAGTTTTTTCTGGCAAGACTAGATTGTCACTACTACAAGCCTTTTGAAAATAATTGGCATGGTCACATTTCTGATGGCAGAAGTGTTCAACTTAATAACTTAAAAATCACTTAATAAAATTAGATATTTACAACTGTTTTCTTTTAGTTTTGAAGATATAATTATTATATTTAAATCACTGTTGAATCCTATTCTTTTTAGTATGATGAGTTTTGAGTTTGGCTTTGTCATAAATTTATGATTTTACAAGAGTTAATATTAAATATTTGGAAAAGAAATATTTCATTGCATATGAATTTTCATTTTAAAAGAAGAGAAATATTTATCGTCTGAAAGGTCATTTCTGTTGCTTTTAGGCATAAAAATACTTGTGGAGATGATGAACTAGGAATGGAGGAATTCCATTGGTGAATGGATATGAAATTTCAGGCTAAAACTATAAAATAGTTATTTATTTTTTCTATTTCTTCTGTTTGATAAATCTTATGTCAAGTATTTCAAAATTATTTGTAACGATTATCTAAATGATGATACATTTCAAAATAATGTTTTTAAGCAACATAAAATTCAAAGCCAAAAATAAAAAGACAACAATAAAAAAATTCAAAGCTAATATATTTCTCATTAATAAGACTTTCATTTATAAACATGTATGTTCCAGTAGTGTGAGATAAATATCAAGAAATATTTCCTTGGAATAAAATGTTGTGATGTAATTTTCCTGGTTCAGAGAGCAGTAAAGACAGTGCCGTTTTTATGCATTAAATATTGCCATGAATAATCAGAATATTACTATATCACCTGCAGGATAGACAGCCTCCCATTCTTTTATGGTGTCTGTTTAGATTTTTTAAAATAAAGTTTTTGTTTTAGAATAATTTTAGATTTTCAAATATCATGTTGTAAAGCTCTTTCCAGAAACATTTAGAGCTAGAGGTTTTAAAACTTAGAAACTCAGTAAGCTCAACAAACAAGCACATTTATATTCCTGTAATAGTTTTTTTTTTTCAGGTAAATGAAAAGAATTTTGATACATTGTTTCCTGATTCACAATAATAAGTAAATTTTCTAAACGAGCATCCTTAGGATATATTTTTTAAATGGCATGAGTTACACAGAAGGACGGTGAGTGTCAAGGAGAGCGTAGCAGCGGAGGAGGTGTAGCCCAGTGGTCGAGCACCTGCTTTGCAGGAACGAGGTTTGGGTTTCTGGTATGAATATTTTCAATATTGCCATTTGAGGCAAAGGTGGAACTTTCTTGTTCATTTTATAGTGGAATGGGGAGAGAGAGTAAAGCTGTGAAATCATCCAGAAACATTATAAATAAAATGAAATTGTGAATCACTGATGTAGAGAAGTGTCTGCAATTTGTTTTAGGGGTCTTGATGCTCTGAACAAGAAAGTGAAGGCTCCTGCGGTAGATTTGCCCATAGAGTCCGTGAGCCTCAGCCTGCAGGACCTGATTGGCTATTTCCACCCCCCGGACGAGCACCTGGAGCATGAGGACAAGCAGAACAGATTAAGAGCCCTGAAGAACCGGCAGAATCTCTTCCAGGAAGAGGTAAGTGTCCTCCTCTTGTGAAAATAACTTCCTCATGGGGAAAACGCTCCATCTCTTCGGCACCTTTGCGTTTTGGGCTATGGAGGAGCAGTTACACTGCTATACAAAGGAGCAGGCCCTGGAGGCATCCTGCAATTGCTTTAATTTCTCGATTGGTGAGTATTAATTTTAAAAGATGAAACTTTGCACCCCCCTGGCAAGGAGCGTTTAATTTTACTGTCTGCTCGGCTCTCACACCGGTCGTTCCTAAGCCTGATAGCTTGTTTCATGCTGGCTGCCTAAATCAAGAATCTTCAAATGCCTGAGTGAGTGAGGCTTAGAAAGCAACAGGGTTTTCAGACAGCTCTGCAGGTTTGTGGGAGCTCCTTGAGTGCCTGAGGATCCACCAGGAAGCTCTGTTGGAAGGTGTCAGGAGAGGGTTGTGCTGGGAAGCAGAGCTCCAGGCACCCTGCTTGGAGACAGGAGCCCCACGCTTTCCTTTTGCATTTATTAAGTATCAGTATGTGCTCTTATTTCTCAAAATCTTTCCCTCCTACACCATGCTTGAGTGCCATATCCCATCACCAGATCACCGGAGGGACTGCGTGCCTTGTCTGAGGTCCTAATGCTGGTATCAGTAGAGTTGCCGTAACTCTCTTTGTTAAAGGGTTTCAGTGGGAGGCTGCCAGGGCTGCTCTGGCACATCAGGCCAGACTGGCAAGTGTTCTCCCTCCTTCTCAGTGCTCTTTGCATGCGGCGTAATGAAATGTTGAGTGAAAGTATCTAATAAAAAGGGTTTGAGCACATTGCTGTGTTCCCATATTCCCTAAATCATGTTCTTCTCATTTTAAAGCGGTTTTCTTACTTCCCATCAGAGTTCTTTGAAGCTGACCTAATTTTTGAGATTTTTTTTCCTGTGTATACTTGGGAAATTACCAATCTGGAGACCATAATGAAAAGAAGCAAGGAAATGTCAACCTAATCCACTAATAACAAGGCACGCTTTACTGGGAACTTTACTTTTCTTGAATGCCAGATTGGTGGACCATTTACTATACTGCATTTATTTGATACCTGGAAAAAGAAAACCAAATATTAGGCTGTGAAAATTTCACATCGTGATTTTGGTTTCGTTTTTCTTTTTTTCTTTTCTTATATAAGACAATCTGGAAGTGGATCTAGAAATGTTTTCAGGTGATGGTGCTTTTAAAATTCTGAAATAGGTTAATTTGATTAGCCAACTCTTTATAGCTCCTCCTTTCATGTGCTTTGCCTCATTCTGAAAACCTTGATCTCACAATAATAATAAAAGCATGACTACAAATTTAGACCTCATCCCACAAAGTTCTATATTGAATTTTTGAATTGCTTTAAGGATGTCTTTCATGAAATTTTCTTTATTTCCTTTACTATGTCCTCTCTCAGGGACTGATAAAATTGCCTTCCCTAAGAAGGGTCTGTTCTTGTGCATCCTTGCAATAGATAACTGTGAGGACAGATTCTCTTAGTTTTAAATTGCAAGCAGAAGTATGAAATATGTTTTTATGTGATTCTTCTGCTCCCGTTTAACTGAGGATGGCATCCAGGATTTAAAATCCCCTTTAATTATTTGAAGAACTTTTCATTTGACAAGCGTGTTTCTTTCTGCCTTTGAATAGACTACCTAAATTTTCTTTATGATTTAAAAACTTACTGCAAGTGACACTTCCTTTTTTTTTTTTTTTTAATCAACTTACCAGTTTTCTTCTGTGCGTAGTCTGATGATCTGCGATGATAATTCCTCCTCTTTCCTTGCAGGGGATGATTAACCTTGTGCTTGAATGCATCGACCGCCTGCACGTCTACAGCAGCGCAGCTCACTTTGCTGACGTCGCTGGGAGGGAAGCAGGAGAGTCTTGGAAATCTATTCTAAATTCTCTGTACGAGTTGCTGGGTAAGACATAGGATTGCCTTTCCAAGGCAACTGCGTTATGTCTGTTGAAAATGATCACGTAATGGTTGCAGCAACTTTATAACGTGCTTGCCATTTGAGGTGGTCACTGATTAACATTAGCCGGACTATATCGAATGATGCTTCCTACCTAAACCCTTCTCTCAGCACCAGAGCTAGCCGGAACACTCACCTCCTCTGGTTAAAGGAGGAGAGTCATCTGTAGTCAGTTTTTGCAGGTTAGCGCCTCTCCGGGACTGTGTGTTATGTACTTCCTTTTTGGAATTTCATAAGAGCTCCCTCTCATAGCCTTACAATCCTTTCTTGCCAGAGATTTCTTCCAGTCTTCTTTTCTAGTCTTTATGTTTTCTGCATTTGGCAACTTATGGTTATTCTTGATAGGGTAAGCGAAAATTGGTGTGGTTTATAATGCATTCCTGGTGGCTCTCTGCAGATACAGATCCCTCATTACTTTTGGCCTGAACTAGTGCAGTAGCTTCTACTCGTCTCTTCCCAAGACTGTAAAGGGTCTGAGATTTTACCTTATTTGCAAGCTAGCAAGTTGGCCTGCAATGAGGGTAAAGAAAGAGAAGTTATTCACAGCAATAGCTGTAGTCAGAGCACAGCGCTTTTTATGTGTGTGTGTGGCAGGTCCCTTAGCTTTAGTTTTCATAGGACAGTGCAATGCAGAGGACTCCTGAGTGGAGGGAGCAGGAGGCGTGCCTGCCCCGTGCTCTGGAGAGAGGCACTCTGTCTGTCTCCCAGGGCTGCTCACTACAAGTATCCTTGGAAAGATAGCCCAGAGCAGTCAGTGCCTCATTTGCAAGATGTGAAAAAAACATAAGTGGCCCAGTAAGAACTGTAGTACACTGCAAGTACACATCCCTTTCCTGCGTGGAAATTTTTCCTTGAAGGTAAAGTTCAAATTTCTTGGTCCCCAGAAAACCCTTGCAGCCTGGCCTTTGCACACTCACTGCCCTAGTTACCAGGCTGCGTTGACAAGTAGGTGGGTTGGCCTGAATGACCGGAATGGATTGGCTCCTGGTTTCAGAGTCTAGAGGGCTTGCCTCCTCCCGGTTCGGTAGCCTTCTGGCTGGCCGGCGGTCCATGGGTTCCTTGGCGCTCCCGTCACGGTGATGTCCTCTCCATTCTCTTCGGGATTCTGCTGACCCCTAGCTTCTAGTGCCTCGCTCAGACTTTCTCTCACCATTTCTGAATTCCTCTGCTTATAAAGATTTCCATTCATCTGGATTAAGACTCATCTTCATTCATTCAGGCTACACCTTACTACAAATAATTAAAAATAACATCTTCAAGATACCCTGTTTACAAGGGGTTCACACCCACGGGAATGTAGGTAAAGTGTAAGAACTTGACTAAATTTGGGATACCTGAAACTCAAGCCACTATGCTCTCCTTTCCCCTACCATTCCACAGGTTTTGACCATCCCATATGTGTTCTGTGACATTTTTTATCCTCACCTTTTCCTGCGTGATAAATCCCGGTTCACATGCCACTGGTTTTTGAAGTTACTCTTGAGATTTCTCCCAATTCTCAAGCACAACTAGAAGCTTCCTTCTCTGGGCTTTCTGGGTATTTAGTATTTCCCTGTATTGTAGGAGGTATCACTTTGCTTATATAGTTGTATATGTGACTGGAATCTCAAGGGCAAAAGGAGCACCTTTCTGATTTTTGCATCTCTGTCATATAATTTAATGGAGGTACTAAGTAAATGTGTACTAATGAAGTGACTGGGTCCTTATCAAATAGGAAACTAAACCTAAGTATAAGAAGAGATCTCAAGAATGAAGGAGGGGTCAAATATTTGACTTCAAAATATTTGAAAATTCTCAATAATCTAATTGGGCTTCATTAAAATATATAGTCAAAATAGTATTTAGCAAATAAAAGTCTGATGCTGACTGAAATTTTTAATATGTTCCCATTGTGTGGACTATTTGATATACCAATAAAATTAAACACGTGCGCTTTGGTACCATCAGACTACACGCATTATGCCAAAAGTAACATTTGCCCAGCGTCACTGTGAATGGGACCAGGGGCTTTGAAACGTCATAGGAACCTGAGTTCATTATTTTCCTCACGGCAATGATCAGGATAAGGATTTTATGACATCATAATTCTAAACACTGTTTCTTTCCAAGTATTTAATAATAAGGAAGCACTATATTGCAGAATACAGTAGAGACGGAAATATGGTGGTTGTTTTAACTCCTCAGTTTAACTTGTGTGCTGCATTAATTCCCCTAACAAGCCAGATGCTTTAGGTGAAGAAGTGCATCATCCGCGTGTGTCTGAGGTTAGAGAGGGTAATGCACACATGGCGAACATTTTTATTGTACGTAAATCTTGATGACATGCAGCCCACTTATATTTTCTTAGTGACTCTTTCACAGTCTGTTAGTTGATCCCTTAAATAGGTCCATATGCTTATGTATCCATGCTTAATGGAAATGTTCAGAGAGAAGTGTAATCATTTTTCTGTAATTGTAGAAAAAATTTCAGCACAGGCAGCATTTCAATTTTATCCTTTAGAGCTGTTTATCCCTCAAGCCTATGCTCCGTTTAACTCCACACAGTTTTCGGGGAATTAAATTTGATGATTTTAGAATTGATTGAAGTAGCAATAATATACTCTACAAAATGCTGGGATACTTGCTGGTTGTGAGCAAAATTTATCGTCATAGATGGTATTATGATTTAATTTTTAATTGGAACATGGCTAGAGATGTGATGATAAAATGGTTTATTTACTCACATAGAAAGGGAAGAAGCAGCTGTTTAAGTGGAATGACGTATCTGTTAGGATTTATTCATTTGGAAATGGTAGAATACTTAAAGCAAACTCACTCAAAAAATAGAGAGGATGTATTGGCTTGCACAACTGGCAGTCTACCAGTGCGTTTGTCTCAGTGGCTTGATTGTGTCATGAAGAACCAGTTTCTTTAGTTCTCTGTCTCCCGTGGCATCAGCCTCTCCCAATGCTGGCTTCCCTTTACAGCCTCAAATGGCTGCTACCAATTCCTAGTGCTACATACATCCTCTTTGATACACAAAGGATGAAAGAAATCTGCTTCTGGAAATTATATGTTAAGAAAGAGGATGCTGTTTCCTAAAACCTCAACAAACCACTCGTATCCATTAGCTCAGTCTGTGTATGTGGCAATTTCTGAACCAGTCGCTCTAGCAAAGGGGTGGGAATTTAACCAACATTGGCTTTGACCATCAGGGACCTGCTCCTAAAACTGGACCAGGCACTTTGCTTGACTGCGACATAGTGAGGGCGGGGAAGCAGATCCAATGTGCTCTACAAATATCTCATCTGCTTAACTCAGAGTGCTTTTATCAGCTACCCAGCATCATGCTTAACCATAGTAGACACTCAATAAATATTTTTTGTTTGAATTATTTAACAAACACTTTACAGAGCTTTACATTCAGGATAGATTTCACCATCTACTCACTTTATTAAAAGTCAGTGAACCCATTAGTCCTCTTCTATTAACGTCCTTTTCTTAAAAAGCAAAAGCCTCTGAGAAAATGATCCTCCTTCCTCCTCTCCAGTCAGGTTCTCAGAATCTCAGCTTTGTCACTTGTGTGGGAAATGAGTAAGTAAATTTGTGCTCACTCTCTTCTGCAGCTTGGGGGAAATAACAATACCTTCTCTCTGGGGCTATTGTGCCAATTTCAGGAGTCATGTAAAGTGCTTAGATGCTGGGCACATCGGAGCACCTGCTATTTTAAATATGCTCTGTAAAATGACAATAAAAATTCCCTTCAGAAGGTTGTTGAAAGACTTAACATGTTAATTGTGATTTAGTGCCTGAGCAGGTCCTTAAGTTTAATATTTATATTCAGCTAATAATATGATGGCGCTTTTCTTGAGTGTCAGTAGCTAATAATGACAAACAAACCAAGGCAACAATAACCTTTCGCAGTGTTTGCAAATTGGCTCTGTTTTGGCCAGTTCTCTCCTGAATTTAGTCCTCCTTCCAGGAAGGTCGGCACAAGGGGAAAGGACAGGATCCTCTCTGACGTTTTTTAGCCTTTGTCTTGTACTGGGCATGTACTTAACTTGAGGCCTTAAGAATTCCCCCATCTCCAGGAATTTGAATGCCCTCTCTACTCCCTAAGAAACAGACTTTCTCCCTCTCTTGGATGCTCTATTGTATTTCTTGAAGGTGACAATCCTTTGCCCCAGGCCACCTTGATTTAATTGTTTCTTACAGTGCTTCAGCTGTGAGCAAGCTGCTTCTGACTGCAGGGCAAGTTCTGGGACAGCAAGACTGAGAGAGATTTCCTGATTCCTTCTTTTAGGCCACCAACCAATAGATTGACTTCAACATATAGGCACCCCAGTAAATGCATAGGGATTACTCTGCTCCCCCTGGAACATGGCCACAGACACATAAAAACAGCATAGGGCAGCACCGTACTGTTCCCAGGAGGTTTGGGGGGAGGAGCCAGTAAGGGCTCCACGAACTTCTCCTACTGTTTTTTTGTTTGTTTGTTTGTTTTCACTTTTTTTTTTTCTTGTTTTTATTTTGTTTTGTTCTCCTCCTGTTTTTAAGTTGTGTTTTCTTGATTTGGCAGATGCCAAGTTACTGTAGGCCTTTAATTGTTTTCTGGAGGACTGTGGCTCTGCCAGAGTTTGCTAGTTGTTCATAGATCCAGTGGGGGAAGGACCTGTAGGGTGTCTTATGCTGCCATCTTGGTTGACAGGAGTAGATCCTTTCTTGTGGTTATGTGTGAAATAAGCTACCTTCTTTCCTTTTTCTTCTTTTTTTTCTTCAGCATATCTATTTAGCATGGATAGAAAAAAAAGAGGCTGGGGATCATAATATATAACAATGACAGTATTTGACATGGATATATTTAATATGTGTTTTAGGTAGAGAATGACAAAAGTAGATTTATGAGTCTGCCCTCTGGAGACCTAAGGCTCTTACAGACACTGTATTCATGGTTTGAGAAGCATTGCTATGGCATGCTTTCATACATCTATTCTGACAGCCACACAATTCATCTGCCAGAGGCTTGCAAGCTAGGGCGATTTTCTAAAGATGTCTGAAAAATGGCTGTGGGAAAAGTCTATGAACACTCATTTTACAATGATTCAAAGTATGAGACAAACAGAATAGATGGCTGTTCTTTTTAGTATTGTAGAATTAACTAATTTCTGAGCCCATAAACACTTGGAAAGAGTAGAGACAGAAGGGATCTTCATGTACCAGCTTATTTTCCAAATATTTTAGAGAGGCAGATCTTCATAAATACCATAAAACACTGAGAGAAGGCACTCAGGTAGACAGCAGAGTTCCTAGGCTTCAAACACTCTCCTGTCAGGTGGCATTCCAGTGATCTGCATCTAGATATTTTCTTTATCATTCCACAGGAAACCCTGAAATGGCATTTTATAACAAAACACTTTTCTCCCCAATCTTTATAAAATGATATTGGCAGCCATTAGTATCTTTTTAATGGAATTTTATTTTATAACCAATTTTGTGAGAGCCCCATTTTCTTATCTGCTTATACACTATCAGGACCCCACTCTTTTTCTCACTTCAAGCAGGAGGTGATGGTGGTAAGAGCACAACATTGGACATGAGCACAAACTGCCCGGGTTTACATCCTGGCTTCACTATTTGTGGGCTCTATGGGCGTGAACAAGATGTTGTCTCTCCACTTACCTTCTTTACAGGCAAGCTGCTGTTTCCACTCTGATCAGGACAGAGAAGAGGTGAGATGAGGAGACTGGGCAGTTCTTGCTTGGATATGTGGCTCTAGATGACCTCCCTTGGGCTCTGGCAGTGGCCTGGCACTGACTCTTTGTCTTGTGGGCGTGGTGGAGGTTCCTAACAAGCCCCCTTTTCCTGGAGTTCCTGTTCTGGGCAGCTACACCTCTGTCCTGGGCAGCTATTTGCAGCTCCTTCTTTACTCAATACTCACCTCGTAGTATACTGCCAATATTTTGCTATTATGAAGTGTTGTGATGAACTTCCTTATATTTCTCTGTGTACTTTTCCATTAAAAGAAATTCCTTTAACTAATTTCTTCCTGACTTGCTGAATTATAATTCACATACTCCATTTCTTCTGCAAAACCTACTTATTGATGCTATGGTGCACTAAAAGCTTGCAAATTATTAATAGACTACTTCTAGTATTTCTGGGTATTTCTGGTCCCACTGCATGTTTATACCTATGAAGGGTCCAATGTATTTATTTCCAATTCAGTTTGTGCCAGTTGTATTTGTTGTTGTTATTATATAATGGAATTGACTATCATGTAAAACTATGCTATATGAGTATGAAAAGTAAAAAAAGTTATTTTTTCTATGAAAACCAGTTGAATGACTTGAAATACTAGAAAAAGTAAAACAAAAACTCTGGACAGTAAGACAGCTATAAAAGACTGCAGAAAAAATTCTAGAAAGATTCTACATGCAAATTGTGTCAGAAAGATTGTTGAAGAAATATATACTTAAATTCTATTTTAAATCAGGTATGCTTGTATCATATTTTAACAGATACTCTGATTTCTTAACCTTTTTGAGTCTCCATTGCATAAGAAAGCTTCTAAGTTTATTTATTCATTCCTCATGTTCCAGTTGTCTATGACTCTTTAACAGAATACCCCAATACTTTGTGATTTTAAGTAATACTCGTTTATTAAATCTCCCTGTTTATGGGTAGGGCTCTAGGCAGGGCTCAGCTGGAATTCTTCCGTGCCCCATGGCATCAGTGGAGGCCACTTGGTGGTTTCAGCTGTTGGACAGGCTGTTCTGGAGGGATCTCATGCCTGGTCCCTTGTAGATGGACAGCTGAAAAGCTGGTGTCAGTTAGAGCTGTCGACCAGAGCCTTTATGAATACTGTCCAGCTTGAAAGTCTCAGGGCACGTGGAATTCTTACATCACAGCTCAGACTTGCCAGAGAGATTATTCCAAAAAGCCCAAGTTAAAGCAGCTAGAGTTCTTTTGACCCAGCTAGGATGTCCTAAAACATCACTTCTCCTACATTCCATTGGTAAGGTCGCTGAGGCCAAGCCAGATTCAAGGGATTGGGGAGCAGACTCCTTTTCTCAATGGGAGAAATAGCAGAGATATTTTCTTGGAATTGATTTCTGGGTAAAAGAGTATACATATTTAAAACTTTGACATACTTGCCATATTGCCCTTCAGAAAGACTAGTCCTGCTTAAAATCACAAAATGATATTTGCATGCCTGTTTTCCCACATGATGAGCAATATAAACATTGTAATGTTTGTCATTTTAATAAAAAAATTCATTTTTAAAATTTATTTATTTTTAATAAACAATTTATTGAAGTGTATCATTCATACATGAACATACATAAACTGTAAGTGTTCAGTAAACATCGTGAACTTACAAAGCAAACATACATAACATCATACAGGGCTCCCACACATCACCCCCCCACAAATACTTTGCATTGTTGTGAAACATGTGTCAACAAATTATGAAAGAGCATCGTCAAAGTATTACTACTAACTATAGTCCATATCTTACTCCCCTATACTTTTTTTTTCCCCCCAAGGATTTATTTATTTACTTTTATCCATTTTTACCCCTGCTCCCCCATTTTTGCTGTTTTTGTGTCCATTCGCTGGGCAGCTCTCTGTGTCTGTTTCCTGCCCTCTCTTCTCATCCTTCTCCTCCTGTCTCCACTGGAATTCAATCCTTGGAACCTCCGACGTGGGAGAGAGGTGTCCTACCCCCTGCGCCTCCTGTGCCTCCTTAGTTCCTCATTTTTCAGCATGTCTCGTCTTGGCTTTCCCTTGTGTCACTCTCCTTTTACGTCATCATCTTGCTGCGTGGCTCGCGGGGCCTGGTGGCTCACCTGTTTGCGGGGCCTGGCGGTGCACCCACTCATGGGGCCTGGGGGGCTCATCCGCCTGTGGGGCCTGATGGCACACCCATGTGCGGGGCCTGGTGGCCCATGTGCCTTCTATATTTTTCTTTTTTAAAATTTTTACCAGGAGGTCCCAGTGATCAAACTCAGGTCCCTCCATATGGGAGACGGATGCCCAGCCATTTGAGCCACATCTGTCCCCCTGCTATATCTCTTAAGGTTGACCAAAGATTTGCTAGAGTTACAGTCTTCCCATACAGGATGGTCATATAATAAATCAGGCTTAGTTTATCATCCATTCTAAAAACCAGACCTAGGGAGAAAAACTAGGTCTGGGACACATGCTTGGTTTCTAATATAGTGAATGTTTAGCCTACCCTGATTATCACAAAATCAGGACAGCAAGAATATTTGCATTTATTTATTTCTTATGCATACTAGTTTGTAAGTAGTTCTTAATACATTTGTCAGCTATTTTCATTTCTTTTCTTGTGATTCGCCTGATGATCTTATGCCTATTTTTCTATTGGGATATCTATGTTTGTTTTATATGTGACAAATATTTTACCATTAAAATACTTATCCTTTCTCATAAGTATTTCACAATCCCTTGTATTAGTAAATTCTCAACAAATATTTGTTGAATAAATCAATGTGGTGATTTTTTTCTGGCATGTGACTTGCCATGTGTTTATTTGTGGTACCTTTTCCTATATGGAAAGTGTTTTAAAAATGTATTTAAAGTGATTGGTGCTTCCCTTATTGGTTTCTACCATTGATGTCTTTCCCAGATGATAAAAATATTCACCTGTACTTTCTTCTAGTACTTTTATATTTTTGTGTTACTTTCAAGCCTTTAATCAGTTTGAGCTTGCTTCCTTAAAAAAAATTTTTTTTTTGCTATGAAGGGGAGAGGTTTGGATTCAGTATTATTTTTTCCAAGAACTAGTCAGTTGTTTGCAGTAGCATGTATTCAACAACCCATGCTATCAGCAACTAAAAATGCCCTGCATATTAAAATTGCATGTATATATGTCTGTGTATGTATATATGTATGTGTACATGTGTATATGTATATATATCAGGCACACGCACACATATTCACACCCCTGGTAGACTAGTTCTAACTCCTTCTTTTGTTTTTCCCTCCCCTCCCCTCCCCTCTCCCCTCTCTCCTCTCCTCTATTCATTCTTTCTATTCACCTCTCTTTTCCTATGCAAGTACCACACTGTTTTAATTGAAGCAGCATTATAATGTATTATAATATAAAGTTGTTTTTCAAGACTGCTTTCATTATTTTTTAGTCTATACCCTGTTATATCTGCATTTATTTGTCCAGACAGACTTTAATATTTTATTAAGTTCCAGGGGAAGTACTGAGGAGATTTTGTTTGAGATTGCATTTCATTTTTAGATTACTCTGGAGAGATTAGACATTTTCATAATATTGAGTTGTTCTAGCTAAGAGTGAAGTATCACAAAATCCTCAGTAGAGTGTTATAATTATATAGGTCTTACACACTTTTTCTTAGTTTTTTTTTTTTTTTTTAAACTCTTTTTTTGGTGAAAACGATATTTTATTTCCTACTTTATTTTTAAGAAAACTATTGATTTATTTGTATTTCTTTTTTTTTTTTTTTTTTTTAAAGAAGGTATTGGGAATTGAACCCAGGACCTTGTGTGTGGGAAGGAGGTGCTCAACCACTGAGCTACATGTGCTCCCCAATAAGAGTTGTTTTTTGTTTTTGTTTGTTTATTTTGTTTTGTTTTTTAGTAGGTACCGGGGATTGAACCCAGGACCTCGTACATGGGAAGCAGGCACTCAACCCCTTAAGATACATCTGCTTCCCTGTATTAACTTTTTAACCAAGTACCTTGCTAAACCGTTTATTATTTTTAATTGTTTTAAAGTTGATTCTTAGTGTTTTCAAAATAAGCTATTAAATTATTTGCCAATAATTATCTTTTTTTTCCCTCATAATAGGGACGTATGTTTCTCTTTTTTTCCTTTTGCATTAGCTGGTCTTTCTGGAACAATCTTAGATCATGGTGTTAATAGTAGACATTCTATTTCTAACATATATGGAAATGCTTGTATTGTTTCACCATTTTGCATCAGGAACCTGACTTTTGATCTGAGATATGCACATACATACTTATTTGTAATGTAATATTATATTTTACTGAGTTAAATTTTTTTTTTTTGTTAGAAATATAGTTTTTACTCTGTTGCTTACCAATGAAAGTGTTTAAATCTCCTCAGAGTACAGTTTTGGCCATCTTCTGCTGGTTGTCTCAGGTAGTGTTTCATTTTTGATATTTACTTAAATATTCCGTAACCATGGCTTTAATTCCTTCACTAACCCCAAAATTATTTAGGATGGAATTTAAGTATTTACATGCTTGGGTTTTATTTTTGTTTCTGCTTTTCTTGTCTCGTTCCATTACTGTCAGAGAATGTGGCCTATACCATTTCTGTTTGGGGTAAATTTAATGATGTTTCCTTTGTAGCTTTCTATATGATTTTCTTAAATGTCCCGTGGTTGATTTTAAAAAATCATTCTTGCATTATGGGTTTCTTCAAGAATCACCTAATCTCTAACATTTGACCTTTATATAATATATATTTTTAATTTTCAATGACAGAAGTAAAATGAAAAGAGTGAGTTAAAATTTAAAGTTATGAGACTATAACAATTAAAATTTTCACTATATACTTTGCCCTGTTGCTGTTTTTCTAAATCAGGAACAGATATTCTAACAGTTTAGAGTTAGAAGTACCATTTAACTGATAAGATTCCTCATTCCTCCACTACCCCTCACCCTTGCCCTTTGTCTACAGCACTCATATTTGCTTTGGTTGCTACTCATTGTTGGAGGCTCTGGTACCAGAGCTACAGGAGGCTGGGAGTAATTTGGGGTATCATTTTTTAATCTTTGTTAACGTGTTAGGGCAACTCTTTAAACAAAAAAGCTCTCTTCAAGCAGTAGAAGCCTCCCTCTTTCTTTCTGTCTTTATTTCTTTTCTTACTCTCAATTCAGTTAACCACTGTTCTCTCTCTCTCTTTTAAACATTTTTTGGAAAGAATAAAAGTGAAGAAAGTCTAAGTTTGATTGTACTCTGTAACTTTACAGTCTCCTACCTCCTGCTTAACAAATAGATAAACAGACACTGTCCTCAAACTTTTGTTCTCTGAACTGCTTCCTAGTGCTACCAGATTTTAAGTAGAGATATTTCTCATAGAAACATCTTTTTTTCTTTGATTTAGTTTCCCAGCTGCTAAAACAAATACTATACAATGGGTTGACTTAAACAGTAGGAATTTATTGGCTCATGGTTTTGAGGCTAGAAGTACAAAATTGAGGCATCAGCAAAGTGATGCTTTCTTCTTGAAGTCTGTGGCCTTCTGAGGTTGGTTTCCAGTTATCCTTGATCCTTTGCTCTTCTGTCACATGGCAATGCACATGGCGGCCTCTCCTGGCTTCTCTCTCTGTCTAACTTCCACTCTGCTTATAAAGGAATGGAGTAATCTAGATTAAAGCCCAACCTGATTCAGTGAGGCCACACCTTAGTTTGAAGTAACATCTGGAAGAGGTCTTATTTACATTGGGTCCACACCCACCAGGGTGCAGACCAAGACCAAGAGCACGTCCAGACTGGGGTCCACAGTCCTACCCACCACTCTCTTCAAGGGTCATATTATTTAAAAATCTCACTGACCTCTTGTAAACAGGTATACATAAGTTATATGGTTTCTGAACAGTCTATAGGTACAAGAGCAGAATTTTTATAACATTTTCACCAGACTTGATTTGAAAGAATAGAATGATTTTGAAAAAACCCAAGTTTTAAATTGAGACTATAAAATGCGTCAAAAGAGATCATAAAGGCCATGTAGGAACTCCATATGAGATGTGTTCTTTGATTAAAGAAGTTAGAAAAATTAATTTAAGGAAAGTTATAATAGGTTTCTTTACTGCATAATTTCTCAGTCTTTAATATGTATTGTGAATCTCCGAACCGGGAGAAGCCATATAGGAGGAAAATGGTTT
Source organism: Tolypeutes matacus (assembly GCA_026826555.1). NCBI lineage: Eukaryota > Metazoa > Chordata > Mammalia > Cingulata > Chlamyphoridae > Tolypeutes > Tolypeutes matacus. Next base: position 7,192,650 of record JAKSZT010026446.1, read on the forward strand.
TCAAATGTATTGGCCATTGGCCTTCCCACCTTTTTATTCCAAGGAACATTTGGTTACACCCCTCAGTAATTTGAGGTACATATTCAGGAAAACTGATGTACTCTTAACTTCTGTATAATATTTGTGAGAAAATTGTGCCCTAGAGATATTAATTTACTCTCACAACTAATTAAAGGCAAAGCAGTATTAGAATCCAAGTGAGGAAATTCCCAGGACAGTGGTTTTTCCTTTATCCTTCATTATTACCTTCTTAGTGAACTGTTAATTTCTGAAATTATATTCCTTCTAATGAGCAGGGTTTTTTTGGTTTTTTTTTCCGTTCCCTATTAATAAATATCAATTAGCTTTTTAATGTCTCAGTTTCATATATGTGAGTATATGATTTAGATATAAAGTAAAAGTATTTAGTTTTTGATTCAGCATTTTAGGGCTACTATTGATTTTGAACTGTAGGAAGGAAAATCACACAACTGTGAAATCTATTTTTTTTTTTTTGCAGCTGCACTAATTAGAGGAAATCGTAAAAACTGTGCTCAATTTTCCAGCTCCCTTGACTGGTTGATCAGCAGATTGGAAAGACTGGAAGCCTCTTCTGGTATGTTTTCCAGCTATCTCCTTGTTATGTTATGTTATGTTATATTATTCTATTTTCTGCTGTTTTGTGTCTTTTAAGATGTAACAAACTCAAGTTCTGTGTAATATAAATGTTTTCTTTTAATAGGTTAAAAAAGTTTTATTTTCTGGTAAAATCATTAATGCTTTTATTTGTAATTTCTAAATAGCAATCTACAGTATCCTGTCCATTACATTTTTAAAAAGTCTATTTATGAAGTCTGGGGAGACTCTGTAAAGAGCCAGAATTCTCATTATTTTTCCAAAGCAGTTACTCATAATGTGCTATAGAAACAAAGGATCAGTTTGGAATTCCCATTTTTCCCTTGTGTCCATACAATAATTTGAGGAAATTTGGGGAAAAAATTAGTTTTCCAAATCATATAGCAGAATATTTTATTTAAAAGGATTTAGTAAATACTAATCAATAGTCTGTATCATAGTTAACAGTTATAGTCAATAAACCTGATAGTCCCTTCTCTGACAAGTACGTTAATTTTATTTGGGCACTATGGAGGCTTACAGGTGATGGGCATTCCTCCCTGAAACCTCCAGCACTATACATTGCATCACTGACACTCCAAAACAAATCTGTTGTACCTCCATCTGGGCATATAATAGTTCATTCATTGTCCTCCTATAGCACTCATCCCCTTATGCGCCACTACTTATTTTTCCTATCAGTTTCCTAAACTAGTAAGAAGCTCCTTGTAAGCAGAAGCATGATTTCATTAAACCCGGTATTTTCTGTGCCTTGCATACCATCTTGTACCTCATAGATGCTTAATAGATTTTGTTGTATCAATGAATGTTTGAATTAACTTAAGAAAATGCCATTGTCAATAGAAAAATAATTCCATGACTTTTGGACATATATTATCTTCTTCAAACACAGTGATTTTTTTTTTTTTCAGGTATTCTACTTTTTGTGATGACAGGTATCTAGTTATTTGGTGAACTAAAACTGTTGTTTTATAAAATTCACTTATCTAGCTATTATGACTGACATTAAAATGCTAATGATTAGTTTTAAATATTTGGCAATTAAAGCGCAGAGAAAAATCTATGATGGAATAGTTTCCTTTGGGTTCTTTTATATTAAATAGGATTTCTATAGTTTGCTATCATTATTTTACCTAGTAGGTATATTCTGTTAGCTTTAATAATAATAATAATACCAACAAAAACAGGTAAAACCTCTTGGGTGTTTCTCATGCCCTCTACATGCCTTGTCTCCTTTAATCATGAGACTCCCCTGTAAAGAAAGTATTGTTTTACTGCCACTCACATAGGGAAACTGAGGTCCTGAAAAGTCACTTGCTAAAGACCTATATCTAGTAAGTGTTAAAGTGAGACCTCAGATCAGGCAGTAGGACTCCAGTGCCTGTGCTCTGAATGGTTTTACTGTTGTTCCCTAATGATGAAATGTGTTAACAAAAAATACTCAAAGAAGGAGAAAGGGAGAAGGAGAAGAGCCTGTTATCACTGGAACACCTGAAAGTTACTTGCAATGGAAATCAAATGTGCCAGTTATTCCTTTTATTCTACTTGAATAGCACCATTATAAAAGATCTTAAAACATTATGTATCAAATAAAAGGTACAACTTATAGGAGAAACAAGATACTCAAATGCAAGTTCATCTCTTCCTTATATGCCTTCATGCCTAAAATTATATCATTGGCTCTCTTTGAAATGGTATAATAAGATCAGATGTTTATTTACCATGAGAAAATTTCTCCCTTTCTATAGGTTAAATCATTTTTTGATCTTTTTTTCTCTATCCTAAGTTTTATAAAATTTTGTATCTTACTATAATTCACAGGCTTCAGATTGTGGTGATCGGTCAGCATAAGCTATCAAAGCGCAGTTAAAGATTATTTACATTCTCCAGTGTGCTCAATATGAGTTTTAAGTGTTTTAATGCATTTCTTGTTAATTTTGAATACATTAAGAAATGTCAGTGAGATGATATACTTATGGCTTGGAAATGATGCCTAATACTTTATATAGCTCTTATGACCCTAATTTTTTGTACTGGGTTATGTTTATTTCTGTTTCCTGCCGTTTTTCCTTTGCATTATCTTAGTTCTTTTAAATAAGTTATCTCTCCATTCAGACAACATATTCTTTACAGGCAATGACACACATTATGTATTTTGGTATAAAACAGTGCTTTATGTGAAATAGGTACTCAATAAATGTTCAATGAGTAGAGTATGTACAGGTGCTAATTTTGAAGTTTGAGGTAGTAGTTTATTCTGTGATGAAAATGACAGAATGACATGATAGGGTGACCTTTAAGAGTTGAGCTGTCAGAGGCCTCAAGAGCTGAAGAGAAGGTGTCAGTTGGTGAGTGTCAATGGTTCTCTTAGAAAATTTGTCAGTGAATAGAATGTGGGAATTTGAAGGGTAGTGTGAGTTTGTAGCAGAATCTCCAGAAAGTCTTCTGGACTCTAAGGACTGTGTGTAGCCAGAAGGAAAGATGCAGGGAGAAGGGAGGGCAAAATTTAATGATGTGAGGTCTTGGAGCGTTTGGAGGATTGTGGAGACCTGTGGAAAATTTCATCCAGGCAAAATCTAGAGCTTTTACAGTAGACGGAAAAAGAGAAGAGGAGTGACCTGATCAGGGGCGACAGCGGTGACCCGCAAGAGCGGTGGCCAGGTGCCGCTGCTCTGGGCGCGTTGGTAGTTTGAGCAGAGGTCTCCGCCCTGAGCTGCCCGAGGGAGGAGTCGGTGTAAATATAGGATCCTTTAGACTCAGCACCGCGATTGCTCGAGCAGTGGGTTTGTCTGCACGTCCTCCTGCTGCTGCAGTTCAGACCCCACATGCTTCAGCTCACCACCCAGCACCCCACCTTCAGGATGTCAGGGGCTGTCCAGGGAGCGCAAAGCCCTCAGGCGCACCCTGCGAGGGCAAAGCTGCTGGGCGCCTGCCCACCAGGAGCGCGCCTACGAGGCCGTGGAGGGCCCTGTCAAGGCCACTGCGTCCGAGGAAAAGGGGCCTCGCGTCTTCGGATCTGATGCCACCACCTGGTCTGATGCCGCCCCCACCAGCCCTTTGCACTGTCTGCTGTCAGAGCAGGCCCTGAGAGAAAGTGGGCACATCCTGCAGAGCAGACGCCTTGGAATGCAGTGTTAAAGAGAGGGTGGAAGAGGACAGAGGAGATATTAGAAAGGTAAGTATAATATCCCTGGAACCCACCATCAGAATAACGAGCAGGCCTGGAAGCAGAGTTTGGCGTGGGAAGCCCTTCATGCAGCCGGACGTCCCTGTGGTCCGTCTTTGAACCGGCTCCGAGGTAAAGCTAAAGAGTGCTCACCAAGGGCAAGAAGTCCTTCCTGGATGGGGTACGGATTACCTTTCGGCAGACGCGCCTGGGTCGTCAGCTGCTGTGGAGCGGAAGTTCGAAACGTCATTGATTACGGTGGCGGCGGCCATCTTGGACGCCCGCCCCGCGTCCGATTCTTGCAGCGGGACAGGACAGAATGAAGGTCGCGTGGTGGCGCTGGACGTCGTAACCACCCATTTATTTGAGATAGAAAAATACACACTCTATTTTCCCTGAGAGATATGAAACTACTTTCCCCAAATTGACTTGCGTTCTCGTTGTAATGGGAACTTTAAACTGGCAATCACCTTTGCTTTCTTCACCCAGGGAAGGTTCCCCACACATGGCTCTCCTTTGAACCACATTTTACCTTGCGGTATAGAGCAGATAATGTTGTTTTTTCCCCACTTAGCTTAAATAGCGGTCCCTTAGTTTATCCTCTTAACTGCATTGTTATTTAATTCGAAAAGTTTGAACAGACTCTGAAAAAGAACTTTGTTTTAAAATGTGAAGAAAGTCACCTTTTTCCTTTTCTTACTGTTTTCTCATGAATACTTGATATGGAAAAATTGAGAGCCAATTTGATGCTCAGGAGCTTTTACCTGGTAAAATATTTTAACTAAAACTGTTTATTACAAATAAGCAGTACTTATGCTTTTCAAAAAGGTCGGTATTTCTAAGGTCCCTACAATATAGTAGTGACCCCTGAACATAATGCAAAGGTATCTACTGGGAATGGATTCAGCAAAACCAAGGTGTGTCTTGGAGTTCCAAATTCCCATTTGTATGAACTTTCTAGACTGGGCCTTGTTAGAGAATAGTTTGAACTACACCGTGATTTGATGGTACTCTTCCGTTGGAACATACAAAATTTTAAAATATTTCCTGTTGCTGCTGTTCTAACACATTACCCTGCTCCAAACAAATGGGTCTCCTCGTGGTCCCTTGGTATTTATCAGGCTGTCCCAGCTTTGAGTCTGGTTCCTTCTGCCGGAAGCCTTCGCCTGGCCGCTGAATTCCAAACCTCGAAAGCCTGGCCTAAGCCACAATGCCGAAAGTGGGCCAAGTGCTAACATTTGTTTGTATTTTGAGTTAAAATTCACAGGAAGAGTGTGTTTTTTGTTTTTGTTTTTTCAGATGCAGAATGTTTGAATGAGCTGACACTCTCAGTTCCTTTTTGTTTTATGTTTTTTTTTTTTAAGGGCATTCTAAGTTTGTCATTGAAATTCTTTTGAACGAGTAAATCATAAACTGGTTGTTCTAATTCTAGTATTGTTACAAATGACTTTTTCTTAAAGTGTTGATAATATTAAATCCTTTAATTTATCATAAACACTGTAGTGTTAAATTAGTGCATGAAATTTGATAGTATGTGAGTGACTCATTTGGTATGGATTTCTTTTTTAGGCCAGGTTTGTCATGTGGTATTAATATTTGATAACCTTAAACTCTTGTACATTGAAAAATATTTTTGTATTTAAAAATAATGCTGGTAGTTAACAGGTTTTGAAAGGGAAAAAAAAAAAAGGATCAACATCAGCTGGATGGAGTTTAGAGTTTTTAAGTTTGATAGGGATTATGCTAATAGGTTTGACAAGCAACAGTGAAAGACCAGCTGAGAGTCAGTCATATGGATGGATATATATGGGATTTACTGGCATGATTTTAGCATTCTGAATTTAGGATAAGGAAAAAAAACTCGATAAGTTTTGCTATAAAATTTAGAAGCACAAAAATGAAAGAAGGTGAAAGGAATGAGTAACTCTATGGTGTATCAAATTCATGCTAGATGGGCTGACTGCAACTAAAATGGGAGAACTGGACCCATTCAGGGACAGGTTCAGTGGAACTGAATGAACAGAGAAATATAAGAAGAGATGGTTGTGGTCTCAGAGGACAATTTCTAGTCACAGAGTGGAATTTCAGAACTTGGAAGAAGAGAAATTTTGAGTCATAACGAGTATTAAGGAATTGCTGGATTACCCGTGAGTTGGAAATAGATTTGAGATGGAGATTGTTGCTGTTTAAAAGTTACAAGAGTTGGAGTGGATGTGGCTCGTGTGTGGTTGAGCGCCTGCTTCCCATATGGGAGGTCCTGGGTTTGGTTCCCAGTGCCTCCTAAAACCAAACAAACAAAAAAGCAAAAACAAACAACAATCAAAACAAATAGAAAAACCAACCCAGACAAGCCGATGTGGCTCAGTGGTTGAGCACTGGCTTCCCACATATGAGGTCCTGGGTTTAGTCCCTAGCCCCTGGTACCTGAAAAAAAAGTTACAGGAGTTAAGAGATGAGCATTTTAAGGGTATCATGAACCAGACACAGAATATATTGAATAAGGAGAAAAAGGAATAACTGCTAGGAGGAAGGAGTGATTAAGTTAGAAGTAACAAGAGGATGGTATAGATGACAAAAGTGGGTAAATTCTTGGTCAAAACTGTCAGCAAGCTCTGGTGGATACAAAAAACTTTGCTGGTCCCTCTTCCTGACCCCAGTGAGTACCTGGAAAGAGAGGCAAAGCAGCCTTCAGAACAGAGTATTAATGCTGGATGAATCAACTGCTTCATTTCTAAACAAGATGCAACAAAAATGTTCAGAGTAAAAAAAAAGTGGAGAGGAGGCAAGAGTAGAGCATAAGATGTAAAAAGATGCACTCATCTGTTTACCTTGGTGAGCAAGGAGTTGGTATTGAAGGGAGGAAGGGTAGAACACTGACTAGGCTCTCTTGGACTGTGTGGCAAACCTGGGCTAAACAGAAAATGGGAAGAAGCTGATTAGAACCAAGCAATCGAGGTTAGTGTCTTAGACTGCTCCAGCAAATACCAGGAAATGGTTCGGCTTAAACAGTGGGGATTTATTTGCTCACAGATAGAATCCAGGAAAATGTCCAACTCAAGACATCATCAAGGTGTTGCTTGATTCCTGAAGACCAGCTGCTGGTGATCCTGGGCTCCTCTGTCACATGGCAAAGCACCTGGCAGTGACTGCTGGGCTCTCCCTTCCCTTCCAGGTTTCATCGTTTTTAGCTTCTTGCTTCTGTGACACTCATCATTCTGTTTATAAAGGACTCCAGTAAGAGGCTTAAGCACCAGAAAAACATGTTCTTAAATCTAATCCACTCCTGTGGGTGTGCACCCATTGTAAGTAGGACCTTTTGATGGGGCTACTTCAGTTAAGGTGGAACCACCTCAATTAGGATGGGGCTTAATCCTTTTTCTCAAAATGTGTTGAGCAGCTATTACCACCAGAGGGTCACATAGAAGTAGAAGTAAACAGTCTTCTTTTCTGCCTGCTTTTTCCTTTTTTCTCCATCTTACATCCTACCATTTAAATTGATCTAAGGGAGATACTGATAATCCCAAGAACTACCTCTAAATTTAAATGGCCAAATAGACAGTCCTCTCCCTGGCAGAGCAGTAATAGCTGCTCAACACATTTTGTTCCCCTTAGGAATTTTGCATCTACTTGGATTTACTTTCAAGTTTTTCCCCCCACAATAGCATAGATGCTAGTTTCAGGCATTTCTATTGCTAATGAGAAAAAGAGAGGCTCATGGATATGGAGTGGGAAAACATGTGTAAGTAGAAAAGTGAATGGCAGTGCTGGAGTAGAGGCTTTTATCACCAAGCCCTACGGGAGTTGAGAGGTGCAGGTGGCTGAGCGACAGTAAACCTTGGACTGCTAGGAGTGTGCCGGCATGTGTATCAGGCATTGACGGTGGATGGCTAACCTTGCCTAGTGGACAAGTGGTTTAAGTTTAGTTATCCTGGCCACGTAAAAAGCCTTACCTAAAGGATTTCCAGCTCAGTTTTCTGGAAGTTTCTGGGACCATGGTCAGATTTAGGAAATTAGAGTGACTACTTAAATATAAAGTCAGAACTTTAACATTTGTTAGGCAGATCTCATAGATTGGCTAGTGCGGCAACCTTTGACTTAATTTGTCTTGTCTTCCTTAGTTTTAAAAGCTGAAAAGCAAAATTCTCAAAATCTTAGTCTCACTTAAAACTAGGACTGCCCATGTTGGACGGTTTTGACCGGTACTAGTAGATAAAATGCTGGGGAGAACTTTGCTTCTCAAAGTCTTTCCAGAGGAAAGCCCCTGGGTCCTTGTGCAGTCTTCCTGCTTGGAACAAAGATGTGGTGAGAAGCATTCAGCAGCCGTCCTCTCACAGCGTGAGAAAGAACCACACACTAAGTTTTATGGAGCAGAAAATGGAAGGAATCCCCATCCTTGATGGCATGGAACTAATGTACTGTTTTGCGATAGTGGAGCAGCTGGCCTCTCCTGGTCTAAGCCAGGGTAGGAGGACTTTCCCTGATGCAGCCAAACACCATTTTTACAGAAGGCCTCTTAAGATTTATATCTACAGCAAAGCAGCTTTGTAATAATCTACCTGAAATCGTTGGAGGGAGAGATCTCTTATTTAACAAACACTTACTATGTGCCAGGTACTCCCCTTCCATGTGCTTTCCAAGTATTAATTCATTTAATCCTTATAATGCCATTATTTCCCCCATTTTATAGATGAGGAACTGAGGCAGAGAGAAATAAAATATCTTATCCAAGACAGAGCCAGTACTTAAGCCCAGGCAGTTTCACACCATTATCCATGTTTTAACCATTGCACCATGCTGCCTCTCTAAAAAGTTGTACTGAGTATGGCATTATTAATGGATATTAAGGTATATATAATTATATTGATGTGACATTCTTTTTTTTTTTAATTCAGTTTTCTTTCTATGTTCTACTTTTTATTTTTCAGCAAACTTGAAAATTTCTAAGCAAGCTTTCATGGGTTTTCTCCTTATCTAAATTCCTCTTTTTACACTCATATTCTTCATTTTTAAATGCTACTTTGTGAGAAAGGATCAGAAACCTGAATGTAAGGAAATAAGATAAACAGGTGTATGGAGAAAGGAGTGATTTTTCAGCAGAAGTGCAGCAAAGATTATAGGTGGGCCTATCACAATCACCAAGGGAGCTTTAAAAATGACCTATGTCCCTTCCCATCCCAGACCAGTTGAATTGTAATTTCTAGGGCAAGGGTTGGGTAGTGGGGCAGTGCTGTTGATTTTAAAGCTCCCCAGTGTTTCTAAGCACAGTGAGGGTTAAGAACCATTCATTTAGCTCTACACTTCCACATGGGACAAGCAGAGCTGGAGAGCTCTACGAAGTCTAAATTTCCTTTGAGAAAGGGTAGTGGGCAAAAGATAAAATAAGTTTGTACAAACTTAAATAGAAATCTGATGAAGATTTGGAAAGGGTCAGCTTAAGGAACTATTCATGAAATTTATCTTAGTTGGGGTTCGCCCAGAAGTAGAAGTAGACCCTGGGACAAAGATTCAAGGGCAAGTAGGTGATTTGGATCTTGAAAGGGGACATGAGGCACGGCAGGGAACGAGCCAGGAGAGGCAGTTTGCCACTGTGGGTAAGTCTTTTCATTAGGAAATCATGGGGAACTGTGTAGAACACGTGCCTTAGAGTTAGCCCACATGAGGGCCAGGGAGTCTGTCATTGGTAGGTGCTGCTTCCAGGAGACAATAATTACGTGGCACTACCAGCTGCTCCTGAACAGCTGTTCAAAAGAAACAGGGAAGCGGAGGTGGCTTAAGAGATTGAGCCCCTGTCTACCACATGGAAGGTCCTAGGTTCGGTTCCTGGTGCCTCCTGGATAAGACGAGCAAGACGGCGAGCTGGAGCGATGGGCAGGCATGGCGAGCTGATGCAACAAAGGAGACACAAAGACAATGAGAAATACAACAAAAGCCAGGAACTGAGTTAGCTCAAGCGATTGAGCGCTTCTCTCTCACACGGGAAGTCTCGGGTTTGGTTCCCAGAGCATCCTAAAGAGAAGATGAGCAGACAGCAAATGGTCACAGAGAACAGACAGCAAGTGCAAACAACGAGGGGGGAGGTGGGAAGAAATAAATAAAATAACAACACAAAAATAAAATAATCTATTTAAAAAAAAGCAGGCATAGGCAGTTGGATGTTAGACAGTATGCACTGAATAATAAGGACGAGGGTCTGGGCAGGGCGCTGACAGCGTCTGTAACACAGCCAACTACTCTTTATCTCACTGATATGATAGGAAGTCTCAGAGCAGCTGAACGGATTTTTTGTTTCTGATTCTATGTCATCTAAAGCTGAGCAGTGTCACCAGTGCACAAAGCTATATTAGAGTATCTGATCAGTTTATAAGAATGACCACTATGAAATCCTTGGAGGAGTCAAAGATAAATGAGATATTGTTCCAGGCTTCATGTGTGGCTATGTCCGTGAGCCAAAATTAGTTGAAAAGACAAAAGATTTGTATGAGCAAATACGGTTGAGGGAGTTGATGTATTTCTGAAGGCTGGGATTTTCTTCAGCGTAGTTTCAGCACTCGAAATGCTATTTGGAGCAAAATATAGATGACCAAAAATAGCCAGCTAGTCAGGGGGCCACAAACTTTTCCTGACACTTTATTTTTCCCTCAGTCTATTCCCAGGACCGTTGGCAGTGATTAAAGTAGTCTCCCTCTGGGATTCCTGCCAGTTCCTCTCAGCTTAGTAAGTCCCGGTGAATGAAGTCTCTCCTGGATTTAAGCAAAATACGGAGTCTTTGTTTTTGATATGTAAAAATTTCATGCTCACAGGAACAATACATTAACTGGAAATAAGATACTTTAAAGCTTCCAAGGTATTCAAGTGATACCAACAATTCAAGCAACAGAAGTGAGAACAGAAAAAGAAGCAGGTTTCTAAGAGATTGTCTTGGAAAAGGCAACTTTAGTTTTTAATTCATTTGGTAGAAAGTCAGCTGTGGATACCCAGAGACTATGCGTGTGAACATTATGAGTAAAACAAAACCAGACTCAGGCTGGCTTCGGAGACTTCTTTAAAGAAAATGTTTTAGGATAGCTATTGGGGTTAGTACCTGCTTGGCCCTAATACCTCCCACCACATTATCCCTCTGCATCTCTAGCACATTACAAATCATTGGTATTTTTAATGATGGTCCTGGTTCAAGATAGGTAAATTATGTTTAATGCCACGCTTAAGAAGACGTTTTCCAAAGATATTCAGTCTAAATGTTTGAAATTGTTGAAGGCATTGGCAATTAAACCTTTATGAATTTATTTATTTATTTTTAAAGATTTATTTATTTACTTTATCTATTTTAAACCCCCCCCCTTCTCCATTTGCTTTTTTGTGTCCATTTGCTGGGCAATTTTCTGTGTCTGTTTCCTGCCATCTCTTCTCATCCTCCTCCTCCAGTCTTCACCAGGATTTGATCCTGGAGACCTCCGATGTAGGAGAGAGGTGTTCTGCCACCTGTGCCACCTCGGTTCCTGGTTTTCAGAGCTTTCGGAGCATCTCGTCTTGTCTCTCCCCTGTTACATCACCATCGTGCTGCATGGCTCCTGGGCCCTGGCGGCTCACCGGCACACAGAGCCTGGCAGCCCATGCGCCTTCTATATATATATTTTTTATTTTATCGGGAGGTCCCAGGGATCGAACCCAGGTCCCTCCATATGGCAGACGGATGCCCAACCATTTGAGCCACATCCGCCCCCCCCCCCTTTATGAATTTAATAGTTAGCTAAGACCCTTGTGAACAATTACTCATTTTTGAATAATGCTAGAATAGCCAGTGTGTAGCCACACTCCTCCTTCCTTTCTCAAGAGATCATTTAGTTGTAGCAGGAAGGCAAAAGAGGACAGAGAATGCAGGATCTGAATTTGGAGGGCTTCCTGTGTTTTGATATACTTATCCAGCAGTGTAAAATGTGGAAAAAAAAAAAAGTTACCCAAAGTAAAGTACAGATGAAACCAAACATTCTTTTTTTTTTCCCCCAGAATAAAAAAGTGATCAAAGTTACTGGGTTATCTGAAATTGTGTTCCTTTTCAGAATGTTTTCTAAGAGCTTGTATGTGGGATGGATGGTGTATTAGTCAGCCAAAGGGGTGCTAATGTGAAATACCAAAAATGGGTTGGTCTTTATAAAGGGTATTTATTTGGGGTAGAAGTCCACAGATACCAGGCCATAAAGCGTTAAGTTTCTTCTCTCACCAAAGTCCATTGCCACGTGTTGGAGCAAGACAGCTGCTGACGTTCCTTCTTGGGTTCCTCTCTTCCCGGGGCTGCATTTCTCTCCAGGCTTAGCTCCTCTGGTTCCTCCACAAGGCCAGCTGTAGGCTATCAGGTAAATGGCTCGCTTCTCTTCTCCTGGGGCCTTCTCTCCAACATCAAAACTCCAACATAAAAACTGCTTCTCAAAAACTGCTGCAACTCTGTTCTTTGTGATGCCTTTCATATTTTCTTCCCCCACCCACCAAAGGGTGGGGCTCAACGCCCTACTAATGTGGCCCAGTCAACGCCCTAATCATAACTTAATCGTGCCCAGACTAACAGACCAGTTTCCAAGCATGATCCAATTATATTTTTGGAATTCATAATTACATCAAATTGCCAAACGGCTACGGATGGCTAGTCAGATTTCTAGAAAATGTTTCTTGAAATGAAATCTTCCGGTCTCCCATATTGAGAAAAAAAGTTGTTTTAGTGTTTTGTGATAGTTGATTGATTTTTTTTTTTTTGGGAGGTACCAGGGATTGATCCCTGGACGTTGTACATGGGAAGCAGGTGCTCAACCATTGAGCTACATCCACTCCCCATTAGTCGATCCATCTTCTAATCAATTTTTCCATAGTTGCTTTCTGAACTCTATCATTCATATAGAGTGAGAGGTTTTAAAGTTTCCAGGAAACCAGACATATCTTGGGCTTTCATAGGCAGATGCAGGTCTAGCCTTGTTCCTGGGTGGTGGCTCTCTGAAATCTGCAATGAATTGGGAAGGCCTTTGGGTCCTTTAATATGCTTTGACAATAAATAGGAATTTCAAATTCACAAATAGATAGACATTTGGTTTCTCGTGTATTTGGATCATGCTTATTTTAAATTCTTCATCTGTCTGCCTGACTAATTCTGCCTCAGATGGTATATGTTTGATAGTTGTGCCCATCCACTATCTTAGCCAAGGAGCTTATGTTCTCCTGGGAGTGACAGCTTTTGGGATAGGTGCTATCAGGGAAATGCCTATTGCCATGCCTCGGTCTGTGTCAGCCCCAGTAGTTCAGAGAACGAGCCTGTTCTGAGAGCCACAGTACTGACCACACCGTTTCTGCCATGTGCTAGGGCATCCTTAGAGGGAGCCTAATTTTCGGGGCAGTCTCCCTAGGCTGTAATTAACCAGCCTCCTAAGGGTTGGGGTGAGGAGGCTGTGGAAGAGTGAAGGCCCGAGGCAGGTGGTCAGTTTATTGTCGCTTCCCTGGCCATGGAGGGCTTTGGTGCACTCCTGACATGACTCCACATTGGCACAAGCTGCTTTTGCAAAAAGATGGCAAAGATGCAAAATGAAGCCGGTTCCTGCTCTGGAGCTCTTAGTCTAATGGGGAATTGAATTGAAAGTAAATAATGTGTGATCAATACTAAAAGGAAGGAATAATTAATTCATCTCAGGGTATTGGAAAGACTCACCAATAAGTGACTTTCTGCCTTTGCCTGATGACTGCAACTTGGCAGTCTCTGAAGAGGATAGTGTATTTAAGTCTGGGAATGAAGGTGGCAAAGTCCTGCAAGTCCTGAGACGGCCTTGCTTGCCTGGTTCACTGCTGATCCTTGTTTGCTGCCAACAATGCCTTGTGGGTACTTAATAAATACTTCTGATATTTAGAGAAAGGATTGTATTAATCATCCTTTGCATGAGGAAATGGGGTAACAGGCTGTAAAGGAAGACGAACCACGAGTCAGGGGACCTACATACCTTGCTAAAAGGAATGGACTTTACCTTGGAGGCTCAAGAGAAATATGCTAATACAGCATAACCAGAATTAACAGCTTCATGTATTAAACACTGGTGTTTTTCTGAAATATGTATTTTAAGCAAAACACATTTTATGTAGTTGCAATCATAAAATATATCCAATGTTGTATCTACTCTTGAAAGTTTACGTTATACTTTATTCATTTTCCATGTTTTTAAAAATCTCACTAAAATAATTTGATTTATTCAAAATTGTAAAATCAAATAGCTTCACATTATTATTATTTTATAATTTTCAGTACATTCATATTTCTTTCATTCCTTTATTACTGGGATGATCTACCAAGCTTTAAAATATTTCTTTGAGAATTTGGCAATAAGTATTATGCACTATTTCCAGTTCTGGGTCTTATTTGGTGTAGTTAGCATTTGGTGGTTAAATGATCTTTAGTTGAGTAATGCCACTTTATCTTCCCTATGCACTCTTTTCTCTGTTTCATTTTTCACCTAAGGGTACAATCTACATATCAGCATAACTTAAATAGACATAAAATATAACATAGCTAGTGTTAATTCTTTTGAAAATAGGTTTTTGGGTGTTTCCAATTTGTTTTTCCTTAAGAATTTCTTTAAGTATTCTCAATTTATTCAAACAGTTGAAAAGAAAAATGGCTTTCACTGACATTTCATTGTCAGTACTTGTAGAATTAGAGGCAGTCATTCCTTTTCAAGGAAATATTTATTTATTGTATCTGACCTGGCACAATTGAAAAATATGTTTTATTGTTAAATTAAAGAAGTAAAGCCTTCTGCTAGAGTAGGCTGGATATGAGAAAAATCAACTATGTATTCTCACATTACCATTTTCACATTTTGTAATATGTGCTCTTCTCTTCCAAAATCTTTACTTTTAACTTTTCTGGTATTTTCAGGTTTATGTTTGCTATTGGCCTTCATGAGTATTTATTTCTAGGAGGATGTATTCCTGGTTAACTCCTATTTCTACTCTTTTATCTTAATGGTTATAATCAGCAGGAGGAGTTGGCAAACGTTTTCTGTAAAGGCCAGATAGTAAATATTTTAGGTTCCGTGGACAACACGGTCTCTGTTGGAACCACCCAGCTCTGCATCTGTGGCACAAGAGCAGCCATAGATGAGAGGTAAACTTTATTTCCAGAAATAGGCAGTGTTCCAATAAAATTTTACTTACAACACTAAGCAGACATGGTTTCCTGAAACCTGTTTTATAACAATAAATAATGTAGAGAAAACAAAAAATATCAGGATAACATGATTAATCTTTTAAAAATATTTTTCTCTTTCTATTTTAGTTTATTTTAGCTCAGAATGAATGGGTTTATTTCATTACTATATTTTTAATAGCAAGAGTAGTGTTCAGTTTCAGAACACTTACTTCAACATCTTTAACTTATCTATAAGCATATTGTATTAGTTTTGATATCCTCGATTTTTAACTGTCATGAACACTTGGAACACAGTAATTGATTTTAAACCCCACCAAAAATTATCTTTTCTTTTTGGATATTCTTTTTAATCAAATACAGATTCAGATTTCAGTCATTAGTGAAGAAATTAGCTTTAACAGCCCTCATATTATAATGGCTTGGTATTTGGGATTTGGATCAACTACATATTGTGGTAAGCATAGTGAATCCCTGCTATATCCTCAGCAATTTGCAAACCTGAGTACTTTACATTTCTTTTCTAAGACAGTGAACTCCATTTGAGATGTGTAAAGCCTTCCCACAGGGTTCCTCAGAGGCCCTTCCCAATACCATGCAGACTTCCGAAGGAGATCACGTATTTGGAATGTCGTGTGTAATTGCTAAATATGGCCTTCTTTCTCATTATTGATGAGGCAGGCTTGCTCTGAAAAAACTAAATTCACACATACTCATTTAGCTTTTCACGTTCATGCCCAAAAGTATAATGAAATTTATTTTTTATGTATTTTGTTTTAAACTTTAGGATAGGAAAGGATATATGTCATTTTACCTTTTGTGATGGCGGCTAGGATCTAAAAACATCACTATTCTTAATCAGGTTTTGCATATTTTGTATACAGTATTTTTCTATTATTTTGTATATTTCTCCTGTTTTGTAAACTAAGATGTTCTCTGTGGGTTAGGATGCAGTGTTGCAGAGTTATACTTTTAGTGATAAGATATGTCACAAGCTAGCCTTCTGCTGCCTGTCCATTGCCCCTCTGCATTTCACACATACCAGGAAATTTGTCCTTCACCCAAGGCTCCACGATGCCTGGACTGCCCTTTCCTGTCTCTTCATGGAAATTTGTTATTAACCTTTAAGCCTCCACCAAACTATGGCTTTCTTTCCTACCTGCCCCAGGCAGAGTTCCTTACACAGCTGAGCACGGTATGAGCTGTTTATACCTTTTCCTCATTGGTCTGACTTGATTGTCTTTGCCCTCTGCCAAATAGCACCCCTCACTCAAGCACAGGAAGCAGATGATAATTATTTGTTGAACTTAGTGAACATATAGAGAAAAAGAAAGACCTTAGTCATTGAAGACTGGTTAATCATGTTTTTCTCCTTTCTGTTTTACTTTTAGGCATTCTTGAAGTTTTACACTGTGTGTTAGTGGAAAGTCCAGAAGCTCTAAATATTATTAAAGAAGGACATATTAAATCTATTATCTCACTTTTAGACAAGCATGGGAGAAATCACAAGGTAAATGAGCCATTTTTTTTTTGGCCATGAAGTGAATTCTGGTATAATTTTAAATCTAATATTGTAAAACAAGACAGCTCCTTAAAAGGTGTATCAAAATTTTGAGTGTTTTACACCTTTTAATTATGATCAAGTGATACTGTTCAGTGCTGATGCATAACCTCAGTGGGCACTTCTCAATTTGTGTATGGAGGAAAACTGGAAAATCATTGGATGCTTGGGTGTAATGTTAAAATCACTGTCAAAAGTAGGGAAACAGATGTGGCTCAAGTGATTGGGCTCTCGCCTACCATACAGGAGGTCCAGGGTACGATTCTCAGGGCCTCCTGGTGAAAGGTAAGCTGGTCTGCTTGGCAAACTGGCATGAGCGGAGTGCTGGCCCATGCAGAGGGCTGGCCCATGCAGAGAGCTGGCGCAGCAAGATGACACAACAAAAAGAGACACAGAGGAGAGACAATAAGATGCAGCTTATTGAGCTGAGGGAGCTGAGGTGGTGCAAGAGATTGAGCATCTCTCTCCCACTCCAGAAGATCCCAGGATTGGTTCCTGGTGCCACCAAAGGAGAAGACAAGCAGACACAGAAGAACACAGAGAGCAGACAGCGAGCGCAAAAGCAACAAGGAGTGGGGGGAGAAATGAATAAATAAAAATAAATCTTAAAGAAACCACAAAAATGTCAGGCTTAGGGAATAGGTGGAGCTCAGTGGTTTGAGTGCCTGCTTCCCATGTACGAGGTTCTAGGTTTAACGTTGTCTTTAACATACCTCTGGGGGTGAGGGGGGGCGGAGTAATTTGAGCGGGGAGCAGATGTGGCTCAAGTGGTTGAGCACCTGCTTCCCACATGGGATGTCCTGGTTCAATTCCCAAGCAAAGACAAACAACAAGCAAACAATGGAAAAAACCAACTGGGAGGAGCTGATGTGGCTCAGTGGTTGAGCACCAGCTTCCTACATACGAGGTCCTGAGTTCAAGCCCTGGCCCCGGTACCTCTAAAAAAAAAAAAAAAAGGAATTGGAGGGAATGTGCTTGTGCGTGCTTTTGTGAAAAGTGCTGCCAATGTTTGAATATGAAGGAGCATTTAGGGTCAGCTCAAAGTGGTTTGTCTTCTCAGGTTCTGGATGTCTTGTGCTCTCTCTGCGTTTGCCATGGGGTTGCAGTTCGTTCTAACCAGCATCTCATCTGTGACAATCTCCTGCCAGGAAGAGACCTGTTATTGCAGACACGTCTTGTCAATCATGTCAGCAGGTAAATTCAGATAGACAGTGTCATCAGATAGGGAGAATAACAAAAGATTCCCTATGGCCTATTCATTTTATTGGGATTTTTTTACTTATTTCCCCAGTAAATAGTGAAATTATTTTTTTTCTTCCAGTAGATGGGCTACTAGTGACAATAGATGAATCTAAGCAAAATATTCATTTATCACCAACAAATGTATAAGGCCTTCTATTCATATTCATATGTAGGTGAATTATAACTGAAAATTTTTAGAAGCAGGTTGACAGTTATGAAGGGGTTGTAGTTGTACATAAATACATTTTATACCCTCTTAGAATATAACTAAAGACAGTATCCTTCAATTCAAACTTTGAGGTGTCCACTATGTAGGACAAAAGACATAATTAGAATATCCAAAGTATAATAAATTCGACGAATAACCACCAAATTACATCTTCAGCCAGACCTACTTTCAAAGGTATCTAACATTTCATTGCATACTCTGTACCAGCCACTATACTAAGTACTGAAAATGCATTATATGCTGTTTTCCTAGGTAGTACTGTTTTCTGCGTTTCATACATTAAAAACCCAGAACGGGAGATGGAACTACCTCCAGAGACTGAGCTCTTAAGCACCATTTCACACTCCGTCCTTTATAAAAAAAATTAACAATTGCCTACAGTTAACAATATTATAAGTGTAACTTTTACATACTGCATCTACCAGCAATCCAGGAAATAGTTGATACTTACTTTAAACAAAATTTTAGGGTTCGATGTATATTTGTATGTCATTTAGAAAAAAAAGAGAGAAAAGGGTCAGTTTAAGGCTCCCTGCATCCTTCTTTTTTATGAGTGATATTTCATGAGACCTTCACTAATCCCCAGGATTACCATAGGGGATAATTCCCTCCTAAAATGCAGTTAAATACAACTTACTAAAGAGTCTTCTGTTCACAGTGATGCATAGAGAATAACTAATAAGCTGATGAGTCACCTCAGCTCCTTCACCAGCAGAATGACCTTCAGCCTCATTCCATGGGTGAAACACAGCTTGGCTTAGGAAAACTTCTGCATGTCCTGGATTAATAATGACTCTATTAAGTTGAGGGACCTGCTATACTGAGAATCTCAGTTAGTGACTTAAATCTGATCAATATTGTAAAATATGCTGATGAAAAATTAAGAAAAAAAATATTAGACTTTCACATGTCATTGTCAAGTAATCCAAAAAGGAAGCACTATTCACTGAATGTTAACTGCGAGGCTGGGTATCAGTGCTTTCTATCACAGTGGTTGTTTTAATGAGTTTTTAGTATTTTAAGGAAACATTTAATATGCTTAGAAAAGCAGAACAAGTGCTCAAAACAATGAGATATAAATTAAAATAACAAAAGGTTTGTGCAGACTTTTCTCATGTGATATTCCTATCTCTTTAAAGCATGAGGCCCAATATTTTTTTGGGCGTCAGTGAAGGGTCCGCTCAGTATAAAAAATGGTACTATGAATTGATGGTGGACCACACAGAGCCATTTGTGACAGCGGAGGCCACTCACCTGCGAGTGGGCTGGGCTTCCACGGAAGGCTACTCGCCCTACCCTGGAGGGGGCGAAGAGTGGGGTGGAAACGGTGTTGGAGATGACCTCTTCTCTTATGGATTCGATGGACTTCACCTCTGGTCAGGTAAATACTACCTGTTTTCACTCACATCATTCCAGAAGTGGCTCTTTTGCCCTTGTTGTGCATTTCTGAAACTTAATGGTACCGTCCATATTGGATAAAAAGCAAAATTCGAGAGGGGAAAAAGAAAACAATTACAACTGTCATATATTTACAAAGGATTATACTGCTTAGGAATCCTGTATTTAAAAAGTGATATTCCAATTTATAGGTCAACCAGTAAAATCATGTGTCTCCTCATATCTTAACTGGTATGTGTGAAGCTTTAGCTTGCAATTTAAAAAGAGCAAAAAACAAACCCTGGCAAATAATTATTAGGAGAAATAGGCTAAGTTCAACCTTCTGCCATATAATGTAATGTGAGGAATCAGTAATATAATGCATCATAATCAAATAACACTTTATTTCAGAAGCATAGAACTGTTTAAAAATATATGTGTAGGGAGTAGATGTAGCTTAGGTGGTTGAGAGCCTGCTTCCCATGTATGAGGTCCTGGATCCGATCCCTGGTGCCTCCTAAAAACACAAAACAAACGAACAAACCAACTCTCATTGGGGAGTGGTGTAACTCAGTGGTTGAGTGCCTGCTTGCCATGTACAAGGTCCTCGGTTCAATCCCCTGTACCGCTATCAATAGATCGATAGATTGATAAAATTTTTCCAACTACCAACTGTCATTTGAGCATGTAGTAAAACTGAATACTATAAATTTAAAAAGTAGATTCTTTTCTCTGAAAATAATGAAGAGGAGTTTTGGGTTTTATGTTCCCCCATTTTTTCCTGCAGAAACTAAGTATTCTATAACATTAAAGACTTTGTTCTTGATTATCTAGAGGTTTCTTAGATATTAGAATTCTGCAGAAATGTATTTGTATTAATAAAGTTGCATTTAGAATACAGTATAATCCTTATGTGACCTTGACATTTTTTGTAAAGGGTTTAGTGTATATAAATTACAGAAAGTTACCTTACTTTACTAAAAAATGAACTTTGCTTCTTATGGTTTGCAGGTGATAGTACTTATGTATTAATTCATTATAAGCCTAATAAATAATTTTGAAAATAATTTTACAAATTAAATTGAATTAAACCGAAGACTTATGGTAATGAGTTTATAAACTAAAAGTATTCAATGTAATTAGGTTGAACAATAATATTGAATTTTTTTTCATTTTTTCAATGCCAGTAACTCAGTTGTCTTCAAGATTAAGCTGTAGCTTTGATGTTTCATCTAAACAGTGGAGGATGTTACTGAGAGTTGGTGCAGTAGTATGGATTGTTACTTGGCCCCACATTCACTAAGAGCATCGTCAGAGAGTGGCTGTCTTGTTGCCATAGTAAATTTTTCCTACTGACCAACCAAAGGCAAGGAGCACTAACTTCAGAAAACAAATTAAATGTAAAATAGGGCTGATGTCTATTTTACAATATATTTTAAATACCATCCTTCAGTATTTATCCTGTTATAGCACTTTAAATTTCTTAGCTCCTAGTATTGCTTGGCACAAACTAGGTACTAGAATGAATGAAAAATGTTACCTTATTTTCCCAATACAGAAAGAGGTTAGGGAGAAAACTTTAATCTGATAAGACACTACAGAATTCTATCCAATAACTGTAGCCATTTCACCATTTTTGCTGCATTCAATTTCAAGCTATTTCTTTGTTTAAACAAATAGAATTCAATACTTAAGGAATAGAATTGTGCTGTGTTCATTATGCCTTTCATTCCAAAGTATCTATTAAAATAGAACAATTAAAAAAATTAGTGAATTTATGAACGTATCACTTGTTAAGTTTCCCATAGGCTTATAGAAAGGTTGGTAGGTTCTGGAATTTCAGGGGAAAAGCATCTGGACACTTCATTTTCAAGAAAAAGTATTTGTCCATTTTTCAAGATGGCAGGAAAATCAGCACTCTGTCATGCCTAAGTGACCCTGTGGTTGAAAGGTGTGTTCTCTCAAGCCACAAGGGGACTATTAAATGATTTGCTGATATTAGGTTCTTAGTCAACAAAAATAATCTAATTTAGTTGGAGTCTAAGTGAGGTACTGAATTAAAACTCATGGTAATTTAGGTAATCTTCCTGGGATCACTTTTGTACTCCTCTTCTTTTTAATGGTTGAAGTAGAATTTAAAGTATTACATATTTGTGATTTCTAGGAGATAGTACTTTTCTTTACCACTTAACCTTTTGCAATGAAAGACCATTCCTTGAATCTAGGATTTACCTCATTGGCAAAAGCTTTGAGCCATCTCTTCATTTATTCTCTCCAATGTGAAATTTTGCAGAGTTTTGCTATGTTTCCTCTTTGTGAAAGAGTTTGGTTTTGGGCACCCAGGTCAGCAGGTATTTGTAAAGGGCAAAAGTATGAAAAATCTTGTTGCTTTCAGAGAATTTAAATAAGGAAGAAGAATGAAGGAAAGTCATAGAACAGTTCAGGAAAAGATGGATACAGATTTCTAATCCAGAAAATCATACTGCTATTATCTTCCTTTATGGCTAATGCAGAGAATGGGAATGTAGTTCTCATATGGATTGGATAAGTGTTAATAAAAATGCAACCTGAAAATGCCAGTAAGTGGATTAGACAATGTGAGTGCCATTCAAAATGTTAACCTTAGGCTGTTCACTAGGTGATCTTATCTATGTTACTTCTTTTAGGCAATATAAAACAGTTTAAAGTGGTCAGCTCTAGATAGTCATTAGTATTAGCATAAAATCCCTTAAGCTGGGCAATATATTTGGGCTGCAGTAAAAATCTGTGTAATAACATTTTTATCAGCTACAGCTCTTGATATGAACAAAGGAATAGACTTTTATCTCTGAGCTGCAATGTTTTTATATGATTTCTTTAAAGCTTCCTTTATTATATTCAGTGAATTCTAGAAGAGTTATTTGATAGTGAATTTATCGCTTTCAGATTTGAATATTGGGTCAAATAAAGAGTGCACACATTTTTAAAAGTATATTTTCCCTTCTACTGGCATTTCAAAAGTGCTGTTTGTAAAATCTTGGCAAGCTGGAAATAAAAGCGGTCTTATAAAAAATGCAGAGCTTGTATCATGAAATTTATTTTTGTTTTTGCTTAGGCTTTAAAATGCTTGTATTTGTGTGTGCATGTGATTAGGAAAAACTTTCCTTCCAGTGTGCTATGAGAAACAGATTCCCACGGGACTAATTAGCAAAGGAGTTCTGATACAGTCAGGAATGGGCTTAGACTATACATTGGCCAGGGCAAGAAATGGCATTTATCAAATATTGCCTCAGATTTTATCCTGTTGTGCTTAAGAAGCCAACCCAGATCTATGTGAAATAAATTTAATTGCTAAACACAAAAAATTGTTTATCTCTTGATAAACAATGCATAAGTGATCCTGTTTTCTGTTTTCATTATCCTTATATATTTTTATTTTGAGATTATAGTACAAAGGGGAGCTAGTATTAGAAAAAAGGGTTACCATTATGAAGTTCCAGATGTGTTTGAGATTCTGTGCTACTTATAAATTGAATTTTCATAAAAATTCTATAAGGTGATGATATTTAGTGTCCTAGTTACAAGAAATCAAAGTTCAGAGAGGTTAAGTAATTTGCAGGTGGTTATACAATTAGTAGATTGCAAGGTAGCTATTTGAGCTCAATTCTTTCTTCTAAAGAATTTCCTCTGGCATTATACTATTATCTGCTATAAGATTATTTCTGCATTAAATGCTACCCATATACATGCAGAAATTTCTGCATATTGGATGGTCTATTTTAAATAAAGATAGCAGCATGTGTCTTGAAAAAAAAGCACATTTTTAAAATAAAGCATTTAACATAGAGCATCAGTGTGTATTCAAGATTTACTCCATTCTAGTGTTGTACATTGATCTTTCATTACCTATTCAAGTCTTTGACTTTGCCTCTGAAAATGACACTCAAAGAAAAACAATACATTACCTTCCTTACTGTTTTTCCCCCAATAGGTTGTATTGCTCGTACTGTGAGCTCACCAAACCAACATCTGCTGAGAACCGATGATGTCATCAGTTGCTGTTTAGATCTAAGTGCCCCAAGCATCTCATTCAGAATTAATGGACAACCTGTTCAAGGAATGTTTGAGAATTTCAACATTGATGGCCTCTTCTTTCCAGTTGTTAGTTTCTCTGCAGGAATAAAGTTAGTATTTCTTTGTTTTTTGGTATGTCTCCCTTCTCCCTTCTCATACGTTCACAGAAACCTCTGCACTGCCATCACCTCTGCTTCTCTAACCTTTGTTTCTCACTCCTGGACATCTGTCCACAGGACATTTTGCCTGTTCCACGAAGGTAAGTTTCATCCAAGAAGGGACTCTAGGGAGATTGACTGCTTTGTCCACATATTCTGCCAATAGATCTGAGCAGCCTAATAACAATCTCAAACCAGTTTCTTGAGATATTTTAAGTCTGTTTTTCAAGTGCATTTTTTTTTATCTAATAAAGGGGAGGAATAGATTGTTCTAAAAAACACATTTTTTATATCTATTTTCATTGATTTTCCTTTTCTTTTCACTATATTTCCCTCCCCACTCTAAGCCCCCCTTTTTTTCCTACAGAAACTAAATATTTTTGTTGATCAGGTCAAGATGGCTTCTTCAATGCTACCCTCTACCTGTTACATTTCATAAATTATCTGCCAAGATCAACTCTGTCCAGATGAATATTTCTGCTTTCCTTTTTGGTATTAGCCACAGGGAGATGGAAATTAAAATTATGAGTCATTGGAATTGTACAAAGAGGATTTTCATAGATGGTGGTCTGTTGTAGTAAGGACCACTCTGTCATCCATAAATATATGGATATATCTACCTGCTGAGAGTGGCTCTATATTGCTATCAAGCACCAATTTATTCTGGTTATTCTTTTTAATTATTATTATACTAACATGAATAGATCCTTATTTAAAAAACACTATTTTACATAAAGAAGGGACAGAGTAATCATGGAATAGTAGTTATCCAAGTACCAATAATCTTTTTTTGGTGTATTTACATAAATAATGTTTCTTTCAGTAAGCTTTTGGAATGTTTTGAAGGTTTCATTTCTCCTTGTTCTTTTTCCTTGCTTTTTCTATTTTATTTTATTTTATTTTTTTTGCCTGAAATTTAGACAAAAATCAGTAAATAAATTTTGCAAGGAAAATGAAATTTCAAATTTATATTGGTAAACTTATTACTATCATTTATCAAGAAAATACTATCATTTATCTGTTTCAAAAAATGTGAGTCAATGGAATGCAGATTAAATTATTTAAATTAAGTGATTATAATGTATAAATGATTTTAGAAAAAGCTTGGTTTATTGAATAGGTAAGGAATAAGAAATATGGTCATCTTCTTTCTTTAGCAAATGAAAGTACTATCCGAGGGCCTTTTAAGGAATTTCATTAGGAAATTGGGCACTAAAAAGTGATTGCTTTGGGGAATGGATGTGGCTTAAGTGGTTGAGCACCTGCTTCCTACATGGGAGGTCCTGGGTTCAGTTCCCAGTGCCTCCTAAGGAAAACAGAAACAAACAACGAGCAAAAACAAACATAGGAACCAAGTCAGGGGCTCCAGTGTGGCTCTGTGGTTGTGCTGGCTTCCCACATATGATGTCCCGGGTTCATTCCCCGGCCCCTAGTATCTCAAAAAAAAAAGATGGCTTTTTCTTTTTTATCATACCTAGTAATTTTAAATGATCATACTCGTGATTTTAAGCATATAGATATTTAGATCATTCTGCTCTTTCTCTGTTGATTAGTTAGGCATCTTAGGACATCAAATGGCCAGCTCCTCTGGCTGTGTACTTCCTCCACATAGTGGTGTCATGCAAGATCTTTTGGCGATTTTTCCAGTGGGCTAAACATTCTCTCTGATCCATTGACATAGTTTAATCAGGTCTTCTCTTTTGACTGGTGTGATTCCTTCATATTTTACCTTTTATAATAGGACCCTCTTAATGAGTTAATGGAGGTACTTAGGAGGGGACACACATACAGTGAAGTGACTTCTGATAAAGTTAATTTTATATTAGTAATTCATTCCTTGTATTTTGAGGATGAGATACATTTTTTTATACCCCAGAGCTATAATTGACCCTGATGTGCATCATTTTTAGAGTACGCTTTCTGCTTGGAGGGAGACATGGAGAATTTAAATTCCTTCCTCCACCTGGGTATGCTCCTTGTTATGAAGCTGTCCTGCCAAAAGAAAAGCTGAAAGTGGAACACAGCCGAGAATACAAGCAAGAGCGAACTTATACGCGGGACCTCCTGGGCCCCACGGTTTCTCTGACACAAGCAGCCTTCACACCGGTTCCTGTGGACACCAGCCAGGTACCCAGACCAGTCGAATGCCAGCAGTTTCTGTTGTGGTTATTCTCATACGCAGTGGCTTACGGATGTTTCTGCCTGTAACCCACAGGCTTGCCTTTTAAATTTTAAATGTAGAACTACAACAAGTTGCATAAAATATTGCTCACCTTTACCATGTCCATTCACCTATTCTCTGTTCTTTTTCTTGGGCAGAGTTTGAGATCATAGGCTCTAGATTCAAAATGTCTGGGATCAAATACCTGCTTTGTGGCCATGAACATGTTACTCACCTTGTCTGTTGAGATGCCAAATGTATGTTTGACATAGTCAATAGATGGCACCTTAGCACAAAGCTTGGCAAATAGGTGCCCAAGAAATATTGGCCATTTTTCTTGTTGTTTTTATTTTTTGTTGTTTCCTAGATGCAAAGAGATCTCAAGGTTGCTAATGAGTTAAATATTGCTTCAGTTTGATATGAAATTACTTCAGTGAGGTTGGTTAGATATTCCAAGTTTTATTGGTTGCGTTTAATGAACTCATTTAGTTTAGTTTTATTAGTTTTTGAAGATCGAAGGCATTGTTTCTAAAGTGAGAAGTCGAAATAATACCAGGCCTCAAAAGCTTCAATTTAGCACCAGTTGTTTAGCTCCCTGAATCATATTTGTTGTCTCTCTGTGCTAGCATTTTACCATTTTATATTAAGTAGTAAAATAACCAGGCAAGCATTGTTCAGGGCTAAAATTTGGTTTGTTATCCATTGCTGCAGGGTGGCAGGATATGTATAGTTCCACTGAAGGATGCTAATGCACAGAATTGGGGGGACCGGGGTGGGCTGAAATGGAAAACTGGATTATGCAATGGCAACACCTTTAGGATTACTTGAGTCCTGAATAATCTCTACAGTTTCAGAGAAAATAAGCAATGATAGCCTCTACCCATAGGCTCCGCAGGTATGTGACTGCTCTATTGCTTATGATACCGGCGTAGGATGACACATACGTATGTTATCAAGGTGTAACAACCAGCCCCTCACCTCGAAAGCCATTTTTCATTCTTTATGAAAGAGTCATTAAATTCCTCCTTTTAAATGGGAGCACGTTTAATGGGACCATTGCCTTGAGGCTTATATTTGGAAACCACCAAAAGTAACGGAGCAGTGTTCAAGGCAACATAAATCACTGCAGTCAGTTATTTACAGGCACAAAGAGCTGATGGATTAGCCTTCGGACACTGCTGTGCCTTCACTCCAGCACCTCAATGCTGGCCAGGTTGGTTTAAGAGCTTTGAGGTGATTCTCTTTTTAAATAATGCATGCTTTGGTGTGGTTTTCTCATATCCGTAAAACATCTTTCAGTTGTCCCCAACAGCACTACATGTTCTTTTTTTCTAAATTTTATTCATAAATTCACTTGGAAACCTAGGCTTTCAAAAACAACTGTCCTAGAATTAGAATTTATCATTAAATAATGCCGTAAAATGAATGGTTTAGAACAATATTCTATTATTACATTTTATTAGTAGTACATTTTAATTGTTTATGAGACAGTCCAATTTATAGCGAGGACAACTGCCACTGCATTTTATTGCATTTGTATGTAATACATGTTTTTTTTTTCCTTTCTTTCTTTTTTTTAAATTTTAGATTGTATTGCCTCCTCACCTGGAGAGGATAAGAGAAAAACTGGCAGAGAATATCCATGAACTTTGGGTTATGAATAAAATTGAACTTGGCTGGCAGTATGGTCCGGTACATAATTTTGAAATTTATTTTCAGATTCTGTTAATACATCTTTCAGAAAACATAACTTTTTCTCACTTATCCTGCTTTGTGGTGGCATGAATCGATGGGATCGATTTTTTGCCCTACATATTAGTTTTTGTGCAGTTTTTCTTTCCTGGCGGGGATGGCGTTATTGGTGGAATCATTGAAGGATTGCCTAGTTGCCTAGATAATTGAAAAGTTATCAATCCTTGGGCTGAAAGTTATATTTTCAAATCGAGTTTTAAACATATACAGACAATAGGAATGGATTTCTAAGCCACACTAAAAAAAAAAACAAAAACAAAAAAACTCATTGAAAGTGAAAGTGAAAACTGAAAATGGAAAAAGATAAGTCAATTTGCTTTTCTCTCTCTGGGTGTTTCACTTCTTCTAGTCCCAGTTATATGCAGTAGTGCACAAGTCCCGTGACCACACATTCATAGTTGGTTTCACAGATGTAAAACTAACTGAGAAGTAATGATTAAACATGTTTTCAAATGGTTATTTGTTAAGTACCCTAGTTTATGGTTTGTCACTAGAACTTAGATGTTAAGAAAAACTTCTTTGTAATCCTAGTGTCTCATATATCTGTTTTTAACAGAACCATGGCAATACATTCATTTTTATAACATTATTCCAAGTATTCCAAAACCTATAGCACTTCCTTATACTTGAGTGAATATAGACATCAGTGTATTCACTCAAGCAATAGTTTATTGCATCTGAATGTGGAACATTTATTCAGTGTTAGTAGTAATGCCATATTATATTCCGTACTACTCAGTAGTGATTGTATATTTAGGTTGTGCTTTACATTTTTACACTCTCACAGGCAGATTATGAGATTGAGTTTTCCTAACAGCACACTGATGTAGGTGCTATTTCAGTTTTACTGATGATGACATAACTGAGAATTCTCTTAGAGTTGTTAAATGCCTTGACAGGAGACAAGCTGGAGAAGAGTAGAACTAGTCCTGGAACCCAAGTTTTGTAATTTCTAGACCAATACTGTATCCTCAGGTGATTGTTGAGGTCTGGTTGGTACACAGGATCTTTTCATTAACTAAATAATGGTTAGATTTGTCAAATCAGCAAATACATATAAGAACCTAGTTTTGTGCTATATCCATTGATTCTTAACAATTGAGGAGCTGTATGAATGTTAAATAAATGATTTAACCATCAATTAAAGTTAGTAAGAAGAGAGATGTTATAAATGTGTACATAGTTAATGGCCAGATGAATTACAGACAGAATTCACCAGGTGTTTCAAGATGAGGGAAAGATTATTATTACAGACTAAGAAGATTTAAAAAAGAGTTCATATACAAAACACACACACACACAAACCTTATAGTAACAGCAACTATTTCTTGGCCTTATGCTAAGCAAAGATCTCTCCTGTCAAGCTCATTAGATCAACTAAATGATTATATTTTGTAATGAAGTCTTAAATATATTTAAAACATAAGCTCTCATCATTAGCCGTTTCTCTAGTTAAATTAATTTCCGTTCAATATCATACATCATATCCCCGTTATGTTCTAAGCACTCTTTTAGTTTCCAGATACTAAAACAGTGCCTCAGATTTGGTTTTCCCACGGTTGCCTCATGTTATTCTTTATCTGGTCTGAGGTTGATTAAAGAAACGTTGAGCTTTATGGGCCTCAAGGGGAGAAACTAAACTTGGCTGCTGCTGTAGTAGAAGCACCTTAAAACTTTCCTGGTGCAGGGAATGTGCTCAATAAATATCTGCTGGTGGAAAGTAACAATTGTTTTCTCAGGGCCCATTATGGGCAAAAACAGCTCCAGGCACCATATCAGAAGACCAGCAATTTGGGAGAGTCTAAAATTGACATGTGAGAAGATTTCACGTCATTGTATCTTTACGATTTTCTTAATCTAGACTAATGTACATGCCAATTATTAGGGTAAATTCATAAATTCTTTAAAATTTTATGTAATGGTTTGAAGTATTGAGATATATTTTTCTTTGGAGTAATTTAAACTAAGCTGTCCAACATGTTGAATAAGTTTTTTTTTGCAATGAAGTTATAGTTCCTTTTGAAAATATTTGGAAAATACCAGGAGTTTTATTCTATAGAATAACACCAGCCAAACCCGTGTAGTTTTTGATCTATCCCTTTGACACTTACGTATGCCCACTATTTGCCAGGCTTTGTACTGGCCCTGGGGACCCAGAGTTGAAGATACCTTGCCTTTGAGGTACTGTGCTTGCCTTTTAGGAATCCCCAATTTAGTTGAGTGAAAGAGATGCAAACAGTTACAAGCTGAGCACTACATTGGAGGGTCTAATAGCATGAAGAAGCAATATTTAGGTCTTTCCTGGAAATCAGGGAAGGCTTCTCAGGAGGTAATATTTGATCTGATACATGAAGAATGAGAACGAGTTGGCTAGCAGTCACGGAGAAGGAGAGTATTCTAGGCTGAGGAGCTGACATGTGTGGAGGTTGAAGGAGCGAGGCATTCACTAGTTCATTCTTCCCAGAGAATTAAAGAAAGGTGCTGTTGAGGCAGAGGAAGCATATAGGTGCTGGTGAGGCAGAGGAAGCATATCGCAGGTAGGCAGGAAGCATATACCAGAGGGCAGAGCATGACTTTAATCTGTAAGGTGGTACAGAGTGTTGAACGACATTCAGGAGGGAGGTGGCAGGAAGACTCAGGGAGAGGACCTGGGAGCCCAGGTGAGAGGTGATGAGTTCTACAACCCTGTGCCTGGCAGTGGGGTGCAGAGAGGTGCTGAGTTCAAGTGTGTGGTAGAGGTCAGAGGGGGAAGGGAATCTGCTTAGATTGCTGATTGTAGCTTGGACACCTGAGAGGATGGTGCTATCGGTTATTCTCTGGTGCTGGGAATAAATGGGAAGCAGAGGTTACATAAATGGGGCGTAGGTTGTCTCAGGGCTCAGACACATTGGCTTTGACTTTGATGTTTGCCTACTTTTTATGTGGTATTCATAGAACTAGTAATTATCCCCAGGCAGCATATGGCCAGCACCTAGGTGCAACCGTGGCAGTAATGCCTATGTCATTTAGGCCCCAAGGAGATAAAAAGCCTATTCTCTAATGGAAGGAAACAGAATATCGTTCTCGTTTGTTCATTCTTAAAATCTTGAATTTAGTTTCATCTGATAGCTAATATGTGCTTTGAAGAATTAACGGGAAGCTATGTATTATGTACCCAGTCTGGTTAAGGTAGTGGAGTGATTTGAGAGCTAGAGGTCACTGCCTGTGCAACTGAACAGCTGCACCCACCTGACACAGCTGATAGCAAACACATAAAAACACTACACGTTCAAACTGAGTCGTGACCATGCCCTTCTTACACATAATTCATTTCAGTTCACAAAATATTTATTGCCTGCTGATACTGTGCCAGGTGTGTATTCCAGAGACCAAAATGCCCACTCTTTGGTTTATGTTCTAGTGTAGGGTGACAGACGGTAACAGTCAGTCTGGAGCTAATCTGTCAGAAGATGGTAGGTATTACAGACAAATAAAAAGGAGTAGGGTAGGTGGCTATGCTAGGAAGTTTGGCAGCGTAAAACTCACTGAGAATGTGAGGTTTCAGCTCATCCTGGAAGAAGCCGAGCAAGTGGGCCGGCTGGGTATCTGGGGTGGGAATACACCTGACACAGGCCCCCATGCACTGTGCTGAGTGGAAGAAAACAAGGGAGAGCAATTCCGGTGGTAGTGTTTGATGATGGCAGCTATTACATGCCAGTTTCTTGTACTGTTGCAGGTTAGAGATGACAATAAGAGACAACATCCATGTCTGGTGGAGTTCTCCAAGCTACCTGAACAGGAACGCAATTATAATTTACAGATGTCTCTTGAGACCCTGAAGTGAGTTTAATCCCCTCCCCCCAATCTGCCTTATCTGAAAGAAACAAGGTATTGATGATAGTTTAATTCCCATTAGAACTTTTCTTAATCTATAAATGGATCCAATTACTATTTGTCTGGAATTAGACCTCGATCCTATTATTTTCTGTCTTTATGCTCTACATCAGGATTTCCCAAAGTGTATTCTATGGATGTAAATGGGTATTGCTCAGTAGGAGGCTTCTTTGATCCCACACAGTGTCACTCAGTGTGTGAGCCCTGGGCCCCAGACAGGGGCCAGTCCAGATCGTTTATAACTGATTTGTGGCAAAAATGTAAAGCTATTAAGAGAAGTGTTTAGAAACTTATACTAATTTGAGAGAGCAACTTTATGTCTATTGAATCTAACTATAGTTTTTTGAAAATTGTAGACTTGGATCTTATATGTCTTCATTTTGAAAATTAGGCATCAAGTGAGGATAGTCTCTACTAGTAACTTAGAAGGAAAAGGAGTATATACAAGTCAAGCAAATTGAGAATCTATTAGAAATGAAAAATGACAAGGCTTGCCTGTAATAAAGAATGCATGATATGTACACATGACCTGTTTACCTTGTTTCCTACATCTCCTGTCTTTTTTTGTGCTCAAGACACGAGACTCACCAATTTAACTCGGTAATTCAGAGCAGCTCATTATTTCTCCATCTTTTACAGCAAAATGTTTTTTGAAAGGTCATGGTCTAACATAATTTAGTTAAATTTGCAGTAAATTCTCTATAATTTTAGGAATTGACAGCTAAGCCAGCTAGTGAAAATAGTAAATCCCGGGAAGCACTAGAGTATAGCAATCTATATTTGCATTTAATCTGTTGAGCCTTTGCTGCATATATAATCTCATTTCTAACAGCTCCTGGTTTGATTCATCATCAGGCTGCATGTACCATGGAGCAATTCCCTGTGGTGAAGGCTAATGATTCTTTTCATGAGCTAGAGCTTAGCATTTCTTTGTTGCTGTTGAAAGGCCATCAACATCAGTGGTTCTTATAGCAGTTTTATGATGAGCTGGTTTTGCCTATTTCTTTCAAATTCAATTTAGAGGGGAAAAAGTCCTTATTTCTCCAAAATTCATACTATGTCCCATTCCAGTGGGTCAGAGAAAGCACAGCACTTACTTTCTGTATTTCTTTTATTCACTTACTTAGTTTGATAGAAATGAGACAGAGTAGATTAAGAGCCTAGATTCTGGAGTTGGATGTCCTGGGTTCAAGTATTTGGAATCTTTCTGGAGTGACTCAGCCTCTCTGAGCCTTAGGTTTTCTTCTCATCATGAAATGTGGATCACAACATATTTACTTTGGTGTGGAATTGTTGAGGGAACTAATGCGATAATGGATAAAACCTTAAGCACCATATGTCTGACAAAAAGAACTCTAAAAGATCACCTTTTTTTGTTGTTATAAAATATCAGTGGAGAAATCAATAACTTTATTCATTTAAATCCTGAGTGTATCACATAACAAATAAGCAAGGAATTGTTCCAGAATACCCGTATTTTCGGTTTCGGGTTGATTCAATGTGAATATGACATTCTGATGTTCTTTCTGTGATTTTCTGTCATGTGAATTGTTGACAAAGACAGCTTACTTCACACTTGAATTGTCATCTGTGTATTGTACAGTACAGTGAAGTTCTGACACCCTCGTTCAGAACAGAACAGCTTGTTCTAGCATGCCTGTCAGCTGCTCCCCCCTGTTTACCAATACTACTGAACTTTTAGTTTCTGGTTTAGTTCTCAGTCCTTATTTTCCAAATGCTTGATCTTAATTTCAGAATAAATGACTCATGTTTTGGAAAATAACATTTTAATGATTTTTAATCAATGTGTAGTATGCTTTCATGTAATCTTTCTTTAGAAGTTACAAAAATGTCAGTAAACTACAATAACACATTTGTTCTAGTCCAGTATTTTGTTCTTCAAATTATGTTTAGGATAATGCAATATGCTCATCTACATACCTCTATATGGAGGGGGAGGTGGGGGGATAGGGACACAGGAGAGTGAGGAGGGCAATATGGAAGGAAGAGAAAATAATAGCAGAGAGAAAGGCATCATTTTGCCTAAAGGAGCAGGTTTCCTCCTACCACTATACCCTCTTCTTTTTAGCAACACTCTTCCCAGTCTCTCAACATTGTGATTCTTCATGCACAATCCTGCACTCTTTCTTTTTACTGTGCACACTCTTTGGAGCTATTCTCACCACATCCATGACTTAAGTACCAACGGTTCTCCAAATGTATGTCTCCACCCCAGACCTCTCCTCTGATCCACAGAATTGTGTGTTCCACACTTGACGTCATTCCTGGATGTATCGGATGCATCTTGAACTTACAGCCTAGCATCTGCTGCTCCTCTCCAATGAATGGTGCCCCCATTCATCCTTCTGCACAGGCCAGAAACCTGGGAATCATCCCTGACACTTCCTTTTGTGTATCCTACATTTGGTTCATCAGCAAGTCCTCCCAAGCATATCTCCAATCTATCCCCTTCTCCATTTCCACAGCAATCACCCTAGTCCCAGCCATCATGATCTGTCAGCTCGACTGCCACAACAATGTCCCAACTGTTCCTTCCAGTCGTTCTCTAGCTCTCTCTCTTTTAGTTTATTCTGCACCCAGCAGCTCCAGCAGCCCCCCCCCGCCCCTGCCCCCAACAAATTCCTTAAAACCAGTCAACAGCTTCCCCTTACACTTAAGTAGAATCCAAAACCCTCAGGTCTGGATGCTCTGACACCTCCTTATTTCTCGGCATATCTTGTATCACTTTCCCACTTGTTAACTGTGTTTCGGCTCCCTGGTTTTTCAGGGCAAAAGCTTTTGTTAAGCTTTTTACTGTCTCACATATACAATTTTCTTTGCCTAGAAAGTTCTTTCTGTCACTTTTAGACTGGCTACTTGCTACTCAGACCTCAGATCTCCACTTAAATGTCTGCCTCTGGGAAACCTTCCCCAAAACTTCCTTTCCCCCTCTTATAACACCTTTTAATATTCTTATAACTCTCACCACAATTTGTAATACTGCTTTCAGGGATAATTTAATATTGCCATTCATGTTAAATGATAAACTTCATGATGTCAGTGACCAAGATTTTTTATATTTACTACGATATACCTAGTCCCAGCAAGCTACACAGCAGGTAACATTTGCTCTGATGCTGACTTGCTGGGATGTTGCAAATGTACCTCAAACTTGGTTATTTTTCCCCCTCCAGTCCAGGAGCACAAACCAGTTATGTAGGAGCCATTCTTGACATTTTCTCCTTAACAGAGATGGTAAAGACTATTCTTTACAAAGTTTTTAAATATCAAATGCTTATCTACAGGATGCCTCAAGTTCCTTTGTGGTTCTGTCAATCTGTTCACTCTCATTTTCTGTAAATATGTAGTTGAAGTACAAAAAAGGTCATATTAACTAATTCTTGCTGCTTAATCTATTAGTAAATATTTACTGAATGCATATGTAAGATACTGTGGGAGGAACAAGTATAAGACTGAGAACACACCCTGAGCTAGGCTTTTATGCTTCTCTTATGCTGTTGTTCTTCACTAGATTTCAGAACAGCTACTCTGTTCACAGCTTGATTTGTGGTTTGAGCCTTCTCTTTCACTGCCCTATACTTTTTTAAAACAAGTATGTTAAACAGTATTAAATCATCAAATATGATGATCTTAATAAAGGTCAGGCAGAGACCAAAGAGTTTTTATTCAAAGAACTTGGCTTGGTTTATAGAATCCCAAAGGCGTGCTTTATAGAATTCCAAATTATCTGTTACTCATTTTCAACAAGCATTACATCATTGGGTTAGGCATAGCGTTCTTAGATATAACACCAAACATTTAATACATAAAAGAAAAAAATCGATAAATTGGACTTCATGAAAGTAAAACTGTTTGTATTATGAAAGAAACTATTAAGAAAATGAAAAAATGAAAAGAGCTGGTTTGCAGTCATCCAAGATGGTGGTATGAGATGCTCCAGGGTGCTCTTCCCCACAGGATGTTTGATCTACAAGCAAAAACTGGCAGAGCCATCTTCCTGAGAAACTCCAGAATGCAGTTCAAGGGTTGCAGTAACTGGGCAAGTGCCAAATCAAGAAAACACAGCTTTAAAAATGGTGGGGGAAGCTCCTGGCACCTTTCCTACCCCCTTGCCGAAACCCTTCCTGGCTCAGTGTGGAGCCAACCTGCATTCCCATTTTGGGGCCCTGGCCCTGTTGTTGCAGAAGCAGAGTAGGCCCTTTGTGCATACTGAGATATCTATATGTAACTGCCAATCAGAGGACAGCCTGAAAGACTGACTAGGAAACTCATCTCTGGCTCCCTCTCCAAGAACGTGCCCTGCAAGCAGAGGCAGCTTGCATATAGCTCAAGGAATATAAGAAAAAATTCAAAGCAGCCTGTGGCAGAGGATTACCTGCTTTAAGTCATATAATACAGCACACTGGAGGGTAAGAAAGTCAATTTCATAGGGAGTAGAAGAGGTACTTGAATTCCTGTAAATGGGAATTCCTAAGGCCATGAGCAAACACAAGCCCAGGACAAGATACATGCTTAGAAAAGACAGAGAAGACTCTGCACTTCACTTTCACCTCAGGCTGATTTTGATAGGATGATTTACTGCTGAAGAAGAGAACCAGCTAATGCACACCACTTTGCAAAGGCAGCAAAAGGTATTTTTTTTTACATGGGTTTCTTTGTTTATATTAGCTACTGGACTCAAGGAAATCTCTCTTGTATCACTAACTGGATACAAACATAAAGGAAAAGACAGCTCAAAGACTAAATCCCAGACTTAACAATTTAAAATATTAAAAAGTACAGTCTTGAACAAAAGATTATAAGACCAATAAAGAAACAGGAAATGATGGTCTATCCAAAGGAACAGGATAAAAAAAAAAAATAAAAGAAACCATCAAAGACTTTGGACATACCAAATACTTTAAAAAAACTGATCCCCAGTATGCTCAAGGAGATAGAGGAAAACACAGAAAAATAACTAAAGGTTATCAGGAAAACAATCAATGAATGATTTGAGAATCTGAGTAAATGGAAAGAAGCAAATAGAAACACTGGAGTTGAGGGCCACAATAACTGAAACGAAAAGAGGGTTTCAACAGCAGATTGGAGCTAGCAGAAGAAAGAATTAGTGAACTCAAAGACAGGACTATTCAAGTGATTCAGGCTGAGGAACAGAAAGAAAAAGGAATGGAAAAAAGAAAGCAAACAGAACTTAAGACACCCGTGGGACACCATCAAGCCTGCCAATATGCATATTATGGGAGTTGCAGAAGGAGAAGCAAGAAAGACAGGTGCAGATGGAATAGTCAAAGAAGTAATGGCAGAAAGTTTTCCAAATTTAACAAAAAGACATGAACATGCATATTCATGATGCCCAACTAATCCTAAATGGAGTAAAATCAAAGAGAAACAGGCCAAGGTTCAAACTGTCAAATGCCAGGGACAAGGAGAGAGTTCATAAAGCTGCAAGATTAAAGCAATGTGTTATCTACAAGTGAGTCGCAATAAAATTGAGTGCCTATTTCTCATCAGAAACCATGGAGGCAAGAAGGCCGTGAGTAGAAAAATTTAAAGTGCTGGAAGAAAGCAATTGCCAACTAAGAATTTTTTTTTTCCAACTAAGAATTTTATATCCAGTGAAACTCTTTCAAAAATGGGGAGAAATAAATAAAAAAAAAAAAAAAAAAAAAAAAAAGAGAGAGAGAGAGATTAAGATATTTCTAGATAAATAAAAACTAAGGGAATTTGCCACTATAGATCTACCCTACAAAACAATGCTAAAGGTGGTTCTTCAGACTAAAAGGAAAGGATGCTAGACAGTGGATCAAAGCAGCATAAAGAAATAAAAACCTCTAATAAAGGTAATTATAAAGGCCAATACTATAGTATTTTCTGATATGCAACTCCACTACTTCTTACAGATTCTAAAACGCAAATGCATAAAAAGTAAGGATAAATCTATGATTTCAGATGTATAATGTAAAAAGATATAACTTGTAACAAATACAACAAAAAGGTGGGCAGCAGAGAGATAATAGGAATCATGTTTATGTGTGCTATTGAAGTTAAGCTGGTATCAGATCAAACATGATTGTTAAAGATTAAGGATATTAAACTTTAGCCCCATGGTAACCACAAAGAAAACATGAAAAATACATATAGAAAGAAATGAGTAAGGACTAAAAATGATACCAAAAAAAAAAAAAAAATCAAATAAATGTGAAAGTAGGCATAATGGAAGAATTGAGGGAATTGCGAAGACCATGTGGCAAAATAGCAGAAGAAAGTCCTGCATTATAAGTTGTTATTTTAAATGTAAATGGATTGAACTCTCCAATCAAAAGTCAGACATTGGCAGAAAGGATAAAAACAAAAAAACAGGACCCAATATATGCTATTTACAAGATACTCACCTGAAACTCAAAAACACAAGTAGGCTGAAAGTGAAAGGATGGGGAAAAAATATGCCATGCAAATGGAAAACTAGAACTGGGATAGATATACTAGCATCAGATAAGTCGAAAACAGTTTAGAAGGAAAAAGGTCACTGATAAAGATAATTTTAACAGGAAGACATAGCAATTTTAAATATATATGCACCTGTGGCAGTTTGGATATTGTTACGAATTCCAAAAATCAATACTGGATTGTATTTGTATACTGGTCTCTTCCTCTGGGCATATTAGATTGTATTAAATTGAGAGGTTTCACTTTTTCTTGATTAAATTATGATTAGGGCTTTGATGCAGGATGTTGAGTCCCCACCCCCTTGGTGGGCAGGGATACACAGAGTAAATGACATGGCAGAGAGAGTTTTTTAGTTTTTGATGCTGGAGCCCCTGGAAGTAAATACACAGAGAAGGAGAACACAGAAAAGGAGAACACAGAGGAAGAGAGACAACTCATCAGACGGGATCTTGCGGCCTTGGGAAGAGAGATGAGCCTGATAGTCTACAGCTGATCCTGTGAAGAGACCAGAGCAGCTGAGCCCAGAAAGAAACACGCCCTGGGAAGGGAGATGAGCCTTATGTCAGCCTACAGCTGAGGGCAGAAGAAGTTGGGACCACAGAGCATTAAGAGGAAAGAGGAAGGCTGAATCCTTGCAAACGTCACCCGCCATTTTACGTCAACACATGGCAACAGATTTTGGGTTAGAAAGTACCTCTTAAGTAACCTTGAGTTGGACTCTTTAGGGCCTTGTGACTGTAATCTTCTATGCCAAATAAATACCCTTTATAAAAGCCAACAGATTTCTTGAACTTTGCATCAGCACCCAATGGCAGAGTTCCAGATATAGGATGCATATATTGACATATTTGAAGGGAGAAATACATGGTTCTACATTAATAGTAGGTGACTTTGATACACCATTTTCAATATGGATGGAAAATCTAGGCAAAAGATCAAAAGGAAAAAAGAAGACTAGAATGATACGATAAGTCTACTAGACCTAACACATATATACAACACTTCATCCAACAGCACCCGAATACACATTTTTCTCAGTGCACATGGATCATGCTCCAGTATAGACCATATGTTAGATCAAACAAGTTTCAATAAATTCAAAAATATTTAAGTCATACTGTTTTTCTCTGACCACAGTGGAATGAATCAAGAAATCAATAACAGAGAGGACTGGAATATCCACAAATGTATGGAAATTAAACAACACACTCTTAACAAATGGATTAAAGGAAAAATCACACGGAAATTAGCAAATATATTGATGAAAATGAAAATACAACATTCCAGAATATATGGGATGAAGCAAAGGTAGTACTCAAAGGGAAATTTGTAGCTCTGTATGCTTACATTTAAAAAGAGGAAAGATCTCAAATCAGAAACCTAACCTTACAACTGGAGGATCTAGAAAAAGAAGAGAAAACTAAAGCTAAAATGAGCAGAAGGAAATAAAAATGATTAGAGCTGAAATAAATGAAATAGGGAATTAAAACAAAAACAATAAAGAAAATCAAGGTAACCAAAATTTGTTTCTTTGAAAGAATCTATAAAATTGACAGAACTTTAGCTAGACTGACAAAGAAAAAAGAGAGGATACAACTATCTAAAATTAGGAATGAAAGAGAGGCATTACTAATAACCCCCCAGAAATTAAAAAGATTATGAAAGGTTACTACAAACAACTGTATGACACCAAATTAGATAACCTAGATGAAATGGACAAGTTCCTAGAAACACACAAACTACCTACAGGAACTCAAGATGACATAGAAGCTCTCTACAGATAAATAACAAGGAAAGAGACTGAATAAGTAATCAAAAACTTCCCCAAAAAGAGAAGCACAGGACCAGATGGCTTCACTGATGAATTTTATCAAACATTCCAGGAAGAATTAACACTAGTCCTCTCAAATGATTGAAGAGGAAGAAACACTCTCTTACTCATTCTATGGGGGTGGGGGTTGGGGGGAGTGCTGCATGACTCTAATACCGTATAATTAGCCAGATAATGATACCACAAGAAGATTATAGACCAATATCTCTTAAGAAAATCAATGTAGAAATTCTCACATAAAGACTAACAAACTGAATCCAAAAGCATATTAAAGAATTAAACACCATGACCAAGTGGGATTTACCTCAGGGGTACAAGGGTGGTTCAATAAGAAAATCAATGAATGTAACATACTATGTTAATAGAACAAAGGGGGGGGGAAAAGCAACAACATGATCATCCCAATTGACACAGAAAAAGCATTTGCCAAAATTTAGCACTGCTTCTTGACAAAAACAACTGTAAAACTAGGGACAACAGGAAATTTCCTAATATGATAAAGGGCATATATGAGAACCCGCAGCTTACATACCCAACTGTGAAAGACTGAAAGCTTTCCCTCTAAAATCAGGCGCAAAACAAGGATGCCCATGCTTATTAAACATTGTCCTGAACATCCTAGCTAGCGAGCAGTTAGACAACAAAACCAAATAAAAGACATCCAATTTGGAAAGGAAGAAGTGAACTTTTCCCTATTTGCAGATGAAGGATTCTATATATAGAAAATTCTGAAAAATCTGTAACAAAGCTGCTAGAGCTAATAAACTAATCCAGCAAAGTGGCAGGGTATAAACCCAACACCCTAAAATCAGTAGTGTATCTATACACTAATAATGAGCAATCTGAAGAGGAAGTTCAGAAAAAAAGTTTCATTTACAATGGCAACTAAAAGTTTCAAATATCTAGGAATAAATTTAACCAAGGATGTAAAGTATTTATACATGGAAAACTACAAAACATTGCTAAAAGAAACCAAAGAGAACCTACATTCCATTTTCATGGGTTGGGAGAATAAATATTATTAAGATGTTAATTCTGCCCTAAATGATTTGCAGATTCAACATGATCCCAACCAAAATTCCAAGAGCCTTTTTTGCAGAAATGGAAATGCCAGTTATCAAATTTATATTGATGTGTAAGGTATCCCGAATAGCCAAAACCATCTTGACAAAGAAGAAGGAAGTTGGAGGACAATTGCTTTCTGGTTTTAAAACTTCAGAAATCTGGTTTTAAAGCTTCAGGAATCAAAACAGCATGGTACTGATACAAGGAAAAATATATAGACCAATGGAATCAAATCCAGAGTTCAGAAATAGACTCTCATATTTATGGCCGCTTGATTTTTGACAAGGATCCTAAGTATACTCAATGGAGAAAGAATAGTCTCTTCAAAAAATGGGGCTAGGAGAACTGGATATCTATATGCTAAAGAATAAAGGAAGACCCCTACCTCACACCTTAAATAAAAATTAACTCGAAATTCAACAAAGACCTAAATATAAGAACCTGAACTGTAAAACTCCTAGAAGAAACATGCATCATGAAAGTAAAAAGAAATCTATAGAATGGAAGGAAATATTTGGAAACCACCTATCTTGTATATCTAGAATATATAAAGAAATCTTAAATTCAACAACAAAAGACAATCCAATTTATCTAATGGGTAAACGATTTGAATAAATATTTCTCCATAGATATACAAATGCAATGAGAAGATTCTCAACATCATGGGTCATTAGGGAAATGCAAATGAAAACCACAATGAGATACCATTTCACACCCACTAGAATTGCTGCTATTAATAAAACAAAAAATAATGTTGGACAGGCTGCAGAGAAATAGGAACACTCATTTATTCCTGGTAGGAATTTCAGTTCTGGGGTAGGGAATGGGAAGTTCTTGCTTAATTGGTATAGGTTTGAGGTGTTGGAAATGTTTTGGTATTGGATGGTGTTGAAGGTAGCACAATACTGTGAATGTAATGAGCACCATAACATTACACATTTGAATGTGGTTAAAATGGGCAATTTTAAGTTGTACATATGGTACTCTAAATTTTTTAAAACCCAACAACATAGGACTGTAGAACATAAACAGGAAACCTTAATGTAACTATGGACTGTAGTTAATAGCACAGTTACAATATTCTTTCAGTGTCTCAGACTTACCACACACATACACACGAAAATGAAAGACAAGCCACAGACTGGGAGAAAATTATTTCCAAATCATATATCTAATAAAGAATTGGATCCAGAATATGCAAGAACTTGTACAACTCAATATTAAGTATACATCCCAATTTAAAAGTGGGCAAAGGTTTTGAGTAAATATTTTCCCAAAGTAGATATGTGAATGGTTAATAAGCACATTGAAAGATGCTTGACATCATTAGTCATTAGGAGTATGTAAATTAAAACCACAGTGCACTACTACCACGTATATCCTAGAAAGGCTCTTTCATAAAGACAGGGAGACTGTAAACACCCCCAGCTGGATGCTCAGGGAAGAACACTGAGTGGGCACAGGCCGACGTGAACTCCTGGGAATGATGCAGAGAGGGTTTTGGCAGAGGCTGAGAACACACTCCACCTGTTTACGTAGATGGTAGCTGCTAAAATAATGGGAGAGATGGTGCACAAGCAGGATTTGCAGTTTACATGCAATCATTTCTTTTACTGCAACAGGAGAAACCACTCACTCTTTTAGGTACAAAAGGCAAGTGTTTCTGTTATAAACCTTGAGGAATAAAGGATGAACCCTAAATGTGAATTGTAAGGATGTTCTTGGAAAAATAAACAAGAGGTCATTCAGGGTAGGAAGAACTACAGAGAATCTAAAAAACATGGATAAACAATTCCTGGAAAATTGGGACCCTGGCATGTTATGTGAAATGAGATGTTTCTATAGTAGAAAGCCCAGAAAAGTACTCAAAAAATGCATATGGGAATTTATTATATGATAAAGTGGCAATTCAAATTAGTAAAAGATGGATTATCCAGTAAATGTTTTGTGAACAACTGAGTGATCATCTGCGAAAAAAAAAATAAAGTTGAATCCCTACATCAAGCCATGTAGCAGACAAACAAAGCAAAAACAAGAAAGCATAGACTATTTTTCTTAAAATGGCTTTAAGAATGGGGACTCTCATTCCCTAGAAACCTTATCTCAAAACCTAGAAACCATCAAAATAAAAAAAAACTCTGAAAAATTCAATTATGTAAAAACAAACTTAAAGCTGTGCATAGGAAAAACATCATAAAGAAAATAAAAAAACACACACACAAAAAGAAAAATATTTGTAACTCATAGTTCAGACTTTATTTAAAGAAGTTTTAAAACACAAAAACAAAGAAAATCTGGATCCAATAGAAAAGTGAGAAAAGAATATGCTCACAATAAAAGGAAGTGCAAATATCTCCTAAACATATGAATAAGTTGCTCAGGTCCACTTATAATAAGAAAAATGCAAATTAATACTATAATGAGATACCATTTTAAGCCTATTAATTGACAGAGATCAAACAATTTGATATCTCTGGTTTGGAGAAGGCATGGGAAATGGATTATGTCATACATTGGTGGTGGGACTGTAATTTCTTACCAACTCTACAAAGAGAGTTGTTGCATTTCAAAATGTATATACTCTCTGACCTAGTAATGCCACATAAAGGAAATTATCCTACAAATGTAGGATAAAGTACATGGATTAAATATATCTGATGTTATTCATTGCAGCATTGCTTGTAGTAGTAAAAGCCTGGAAATAGCCTTAAAGACTATGAACCTCTGAGAATTGGATAAAAACATTATGGCACATAATGGAACACTTTAGAGCTGTTAAAACACACACACACACACACACACACACACAAACCCCAGCTTTATATGAAAGAATAATGATATCAAAGTTCCTGTTGTAAAGTAAAAATAGCAAGTTGTAGAATCATGTCTCTTCTATTTTATATAGCCTTTGTATAAAAGGGGGAAAAACAGTACACACATACATCGGGGTGTGTGTGTAAGAGCATGTGTTGACTCTCTTTAGAAAGACATATGAGGTAGTGGTAGCATCCAGTGTCTTTGGGATAGGAGAAGAAGGGGTGGGAAGAAGACTTACTTTTCATTGTATTCTTTTATTTGTGCCATTAAAATTTCCAATGTCTCACACTTTTCTCAAAAGTAAATAATTTATAAATAACTAAATTTCCCTTTTGCCACCCCCCACCCCACCCCAAGGCTTTGCTCTACATTCAAGATGCAGTAGTATATTTTATTCCCATCTGTTATTTTGTTGGGTTATTCTGG
This sequence comes from Tolypeutes matacus, assembly GCA_026826555.1. Taxonomy (NCBI): domain Eukaryota; kingdom Metazoa; phylum Chordata; class Mammalia; order Cingulata; family Chlamyphoridae; genus Tolypeutes; species Tolypeutes matacus. The sequence continues at coordinate 7,236,617 of JAKSZT010026446.1, forward strand.
ACCTATAACCCTATGGAGAAATTATTGTAGCTTATCTCTGGTTTTGTTTTCCAGGACTTTGTTGGCATTAGGATGTCATGTAGGTATATCAGATGAACATGCTGAAGAAAAGGTGAAAAAAATGAAGCTACCCAAGAAGTAAGTTGAATATCTTACTGATACTAAAGTAGTTTATGCATAGATGTATTGCACTCAAATAACTTTTTTTTTATTTTTATTTTTTAACATTTCTCAATTAAATGTAATGGATACATATAAATTTTTTTTTTTTTGGATCAAACAGTATGTTACACAATATATTTGGTTCATAGTAACTCATTCATACAGTATTTGTCCTTTTGTCTGGCTTGCTTCACTCAACATAATGTCCTCCAGGTTCATCCATGTTGCCATATGCTTTACGACTTCATTTCTTCTTACAGCTGCATAATATTCCATCATGTGAATAGACCACAGTTTGTTTATCCATTCATCTGTTGATGGACACCTGGATTGTTTCCAACTTTTGGCAATGGTGAATAATGTTGCTATAAACATCGGTGTGCAGATGTCTGTTCGTGTCACTGCTCTCAGTTCTTCTGGGTATATACCCAGTAGTAGTATTGCTGGGTCACATGGAAAGTCTATATTCAACTTCTTTAGGAACTGCCAAATGGTCCTCCATAGTGGTTGTACCATTCTGCATTCCCACCAACAGTGAAGAAGTGTTCCTGTCTCTCCACATCCTCTCCAACACTTGTAGTTCTCTGTCTTTTTAATAGTGGCCATTCTGATAGGTGTAAAATGATATCTCATTGTAGTTTTGATTTGCATTTCCCTAATCATGAATGATGTTGAGCATTTCTTCATGTGTTTTTTTGCCATTTGTATTTCTTCTTTGGAGAAATGTCTATTCAAGTCTTTCACCCATTTTTTAATTGGGTCATTTGTCTTTTTATTGTTGAGTTGTAACATCTCTTTATATATCCTGGATATTAAACCCTTATCACATATGTGATTTCCAAATATTTTTTCCCATTGAGTTGGCTGCCTTTTCACCCTTCTGACAAAGTCCTATGAGGTTCAAAAGTGTTTAATTTTGAGGAGGTCCCATTTATCTACTTTTTCTTTTGTTGCACGTGCTTTGGGTGTACGGTCCAAGAAACCACCACCTACTACAAGGTCTTGGAAAATGTTTCCCTACATTTTCTTCTAGTAGTTTTATGGTCCTGGTTTTTATATTTAGATCTTTGATCCATTTTGAGTTGATTCTTTTACAGGGGGTGAGATAGGGGTCCTCTTTTCATTATCCAGTTCTCCCAACACCATTTGTTGAAGAGACTGTTTTCTCCCATTAGCGTGGGCTTGGTAGGTTTGTCAAAAACCAGTTGACTGTATAGGTGCGGGTATATTTCTGGGTTCTCAATTCTATTACACTGATCGATGTGTCTATCTTTATGCCAATACCATGCTGTTTTGACCACTGTAGCTTTGTAATATGATTCAAGGCCAGGCAGTGAGATTCCTCCCACATTGCTCTTCTTTTTTAGAATGCTTTTGGCTATTCAGGTGCACTTACCCTTCCAGATGAATTTGGTAACTGCCTTCTCTAATTCTGTAAAGTAAGCTGTTGGGATTTTGATTGGTATTGCATTGAATCTATAAATCAGTTTGGGCAAGATTGACATCTTCACGATATTTATTCTTCCAATCCATGAACACGAATGTCTTTCCATTTATTTAGGTCTTTTAAAATTTCTTTTAGCATTGTTTTGTAGTTTTCTGCATATAGGTCCTGTACTTCTTTGGTTAAATTGACTCCTAGGTATTTGAGTCTTTTTGTTGCTATTGAAAATGGAATTTTCCTCCTGATTTCCTCCTCAGGTTGTTCAGTACTATTGTACAAAAACATTATTGTTTTTTGTGTGTTGATCTTGTATCCTGCCACTTTGCTGAACTCATTTATTAGTTCAAGTAGCTTTGTCATGGATACTTCAGAATTTTCTAAGTACAGGATCTTGCCATCCGCAAACAGTGAGAGTTTTACTTCCTCTTTTCCTATTTGGATGCCTTTAATTTTTTTGTCTTGTCTAATTGCCCTAGCTAGAACTTCTAGTCCAATGTTGAATAACAATGGTGACAGTGGGCATCCTTGTCTTGTTCCCGATCTTAGAGGGAAAGCTTTCAACCTTTCCCCATTGAGTATGATGTTGGCTGTAGGTTTTTCATATATGCCTTTTATCATATTGAGGAATTTTCCTTTTATTCCTATCTTTTGAAGTATTTTTAATCAAAAAAGGATGTTGCATTTTGTTGAATGCCTTTTTTTAATCTATTGAGATAATCGTGTGGTTTTTTTCCTTCAATTTGTTAATGTGGTGTATTACATTGATTGATTTTCTTATGTTGAACCAGCCTTGCATACCAGGAATAAATCCCACTTGGTTATGATGTTTAAGTCTTTTGATATGCTCTTAGATTCTATTTGCAAATATTTTGTTGAAAAATATTACATTTATGTTCATTAGAGAGATTGGTCTGTAATTTTCTTTTCTTGTGGAATCTTTATCTAGCTTTGGTATTAGGGTGATGTTGGCTTCATAAAATGTGTTGGGTAATTTTCCCTCCTCTTCAATTTTTTGGAAGAGTTTAAACAGGATTGGTGTTAATTCTTTTAGAAATGCTTGGTAGAATTCACCTGTGAAGCCATTTGGTCCTGGACTTTTCTTTGCTGGGAGATTTTTGATGACGGATTCAATCTCCTTAATTGTGGTTGGTTTGTTAAGTTCTTGTATTTCTTGTAGCGTCAGTGTAGGTTGGTTATGTGTTTCTAGAAATTTGTCCATTTCATCCAGGTTGTCTAGTTTGTTGGCAGATAGCTTCTCATAATATCCTCTTATGATTCTTTTTATTTCTATGAGGTCATTTGTAATTTCCCCCCTTTCATTTCTGATTGTATTTATTTGCATCTTCTCTCTTTTTTTCTTTGTTAGTCTAGCGAAGGGTTTGTCAATTTTATTGATCTTCTCAAAGAACCAACTTTAGGTTTTGTTGATTTTCTCTATTGTTTTTCTGTTCTCATTTTCATTTATTTCTGCTCTAATCTTTATTATTTCTTTCCTTCTGCTTGCTTTGAGATTGGTTTGCTGTTCTTTTTCTAGTTTCTCAAGTTGTTCAGTTAAATCTTTGAGTTTAGCTCTTTCTTGTTTTTTAATATAGGCATTTAAGGCTATAAATTTCTGTCTCAAGACTGCCTTTTCTGTATCCCATAAGTTTTGATATGTTGTAGTCTCATTTTCATTTGTCTCAATATATTTACTGATTTCAATTGCAATTTCTTCTTTGACCTACTGAATATTTAGGAGTGTGTTGTTCAGTCTCCACACATTTGCAAATTTTCTTTTTTCCTGTCTGTTATTGATTTCTAGTTTCATTCCATTATGATCTGAGAAGGTGCTTTGTATAATTTCAATCTCTTTATATTTATTGAGAGCTTCATTGTGACCTGACATGTGGTCTATCCTGGAGAAAGATCCATGGGCATTTGAGAAGAATGTATAACCCGCTGAGTTTGGATGCAGTGTTCTGTATACGTCTGTTAGGTCTAACTTGTTTATCATATTGTTCAAGTTCTCTGTTTCCTTGTTGATCTTCTGTCTAGTTGTTCTATCTAATGATGTGAGAGGGGTGTTGAAGTCTCCGATGATTATTATAGAAATATCTATTTCTCCCTTCAGTTTTGCCAGAGTTTGGCTCATATATTTTGGGTCACCCTGGTTAAGTACGTAGATATTTATGACTGTTATATCTTCCTGGAGGATCGTCCCTTTTATTAATATATAATGGCCTTCCGTATCTCTTATCACTTTTTTGCATTTAAAGTCTGTTTTGTCTGATATTAGTATAGCTACCCGTGTTCTTTTCTGTTTACTATTTGCGTAGAGTATCTTTTTCCAACATTTTACTTTCAGCTGGCTTGTGTCCCTGGGTCTGAAGTGAGTTTCTTGTAAGCAGCATATGGATGGCTCATTTTTTTTATCCATTCTGTCAGCCTGTATCTTTTGATTGGGGAATTTAATCCATTCACATTCAACGATATTACTGAAAATGCATTATTTATTTCAACCATTGTATTCTTTGGTTTTCATATGTCATCTTGTTTTTGTCTCTCTTTTTACTCTTTTGGTTATCCTTTCTGCTTTTCTTTCTTCTAAATACTCTCCTCCAAGCCTCTCTCTCCTGTCTTTTTCTTAAAGGTTCTAAGGCTTCCTTTAATATTTCCTGCAAAGTTGGATTCTTTTTTGCAAACTCTCTTAGTTTCTGTTTGTTTGTGAATACTTTATACTCACCTTCATATTTGAAGGACAGTTTTGCTGGATAAAGAATTCTTGGCTGGCAGTTTTTCTCTTTCAGTTTCCTAATTGTATCATACCACTGTCTTCTCACCTCCTTGGTTTCTGAAGAGAAATCTGCACTAAGTCTTACTGGACATCCTTTGTATGTGATCGTTTGCTTCTCTCTTGCTGCTCTGAGAATTTTCTCTTTATCTTTTACATTTGACATTCTGAATAGTATGTGTCTTGGCATAAGTCTATTTGGATTTATTCTCATTGGGGTACGGTGTGCTTCTTGGACATGCAAGTTCATTTCTTTCGTGAGAGTTGGGAGATTTTCAGCTATTATTTCCTCAAATACTCTTTCTACCCCTTTTCCTTTCTCTTCCCCTTCTGGAACTCCCATGACACGTATGTTGTTGCATTTTGTGTTGTCATTCAACTCTCTGAGCCCCTGCTCAATTTTTTCCATTCTTTTCTCTCTCTGTTCTTTTCTCTCTTCAATTTTAGCTGCTCTGTCTTCGGTATCACTTATTCTTTCTTCTGTCATTTTGAGTCTGCTGTTATATGCCTCAAATGTGTTTTTGACTTCACCTATTGTGTCTTTCATTCCCATGAACTCCGTTACTTTTCTGTTCAGGATTTCAAATTTTTCTTTGAGTTCACTCAATGTCTTCTTGATGTCATTTATCTCTAACTATATTGTCTTTCATCTCATTAATTTGATATTGGAAATTTGTGCTCATCTCACTGAATAGTTCTCTCAAATTCTGCATCTCTTCTGGGACTTTGATGTATTCCTTTTCTTGAGCCTTGTCTTCTATTTTATTAGTATGGCTCGTAATTTTTTACTGGTGTTTAGGCATCTGGTTTTTACTGTATTTTACTTAGATACTCTATCTCTTTCTCTTTTATAGGGTTTTAGTGGCAGGAGGCTGTGAGTTACCACAGCTGTTTGATTTTTGGCTCAACTTTAATTGTTAGGATTGTCCTGCTGGTTGCTCAGAACTGGGCACTGGACCCAGTAATTGGTTGTAGAGTCATTTCCTAGGGCCTTGGGCAGGGAGGCTATAGAAGCCAGGAAAAGCCTCTCCTATTTAGTTTTCTTATGTGCACTTCTTTGGTCTGCCAGGAGATGGTGCTCGTTGGCAGCTCTCAATTCAATGCCTGGTCCGAGTGTATTTGTTGTGACACAGACCAGATCAGTGTGATAGAGCTTCCTGTCTGGGGGCTAAGAGCTTTGTGATTCAAACTTTATGAGACAGTTCTCCAGCCTTCTCTGGTAGCCCCCTCCCTTTTCCCAGCTAGGAAATATTTCCTCTCCCCTCTGAATCCTCAACAATTAGTCCCTGTTAGTAGCAGAGGAGATTGGGGGGTTTGTATATCTCTAGCCCCTTGCAGGCTCCAAGGCAAACAATGGCGCAGCCCCACCCAGTCTGGAAGCGCTCTCAGGACAGGGCAGACCAAACCTGCGAGTCAAAAGCAGGGTCAGCCCAGGCTCTCTCTCCCCTCTCCTGTGGAGTCCTCAACAATTAGTCCAGGCTAGTAGAGAGGGAGGTTGCAAGGGTCGGATTTCTCCAGTCCTTCCTAGGCTCCCAGGGCAAACCATTGTGTGGAAAGGTCCGTGGGGCTCTGCAGCCCAAATTTGCGGGTCAGAACCTGAGTCAGCCTAAGGCTGTGTCCCTCTCTCTTCCCTTTCCAGGAGTGGTGGATCCTTGGAGCCCCCTTTGTCTATAGCCGCGGTCCCAGAGGCCCGAGAATTCTAAAGAGTGTGGGGGAGGGTGCTGGCAGCAGCAGCCACTGCTGGTTCCAACTCATGGTTCTGGTTCTGTCGTCGTGATTTCCCTCGTTTGTCCCTCTCTCCTCTGGGTGGTGTGCAGCCTTCACCTCCTGTCCTAAACCCTAGAAGATCTATTTCGGGGCTGTTTCAGCCTGTTCACTAGCTATTTTTCTGGAGAAGAGATTCCCGTGTCTTACTAGTCTGCCATCTTCACGGAAGTTCTCAAATAACTCTTGACAGAAACCCAGATGTATTGCTTATACTTAAGCTATAAAATTTCAGGTTCAAAAATATAAACTTGCTGAATTACATTTGATGTAGCCTCATCAGATTGCCCATAGGGAAACAAAGCTCAGCATATATTGGGAAGTATAAGAAGTGTGTTATTTTCCCTGTGTTTATGTGTGTGCACACATGTGTATCCATGTTCTTCTCTGATTATATGTGGCTTTCCACTTTCCCCCCAAAATAACTATTTACCAATATTATATATTTACTTTCAGAAAGAAAATATATTTGCAGAGTAAGTGTGATATCAGCAGTATTACTGCAGTTTTAAGATGAGTACATGGAAGCAGGTAGTGGTTTTGCCTGGTTGTCCCAGTACTTATATCTGATCCTGTTCATCCTCTCAGAAGGTCAGCTTTCTCATCTGCTAAGCTACTAATAGTACTTACTTCATAGACATGTTTTAGGTATTAAATGAGTAAGTGCTCAATAAATGATAGCTGCTTCATATCTTTTTTTAAAAATTTCTTTTATGTATTCAAGTCCATTTTCTGAGACCTGTTTATTGTAAATAGCAACCTGGAAATCTTTTCAGTAATATAGTGAAGATAGAAACAAAGGAACCACCCCATAATTTCTGTCAGTCACCCAGGTCCCCAAATTATCCCAAATAAACATAAAATCCAAGTGGAAATTGTATGCTTTGCTAAAAGAATTTATAAAAACTATATTATGAACTTGTACATTTTTGAGTTAACTTTTAAAATTTTTCATCAAAATTTTAAAAGGTATAAAACTTGAAATTTTTATTTACATTTTAAAATGACCCTTTTTATATCAACTTTAAGTGTATCCAGTAAAAGCATCTCTATTGTGATTTGATACCTACTATTATCCATTTGAAAACGACATGAAAATGTTGCAGAGTAATAGGGAATTTAACATCATTTCTTTTTTCCTTTCCACTTATATTTTCAATGCATTTTCCTCATTGAATATTATATTTTGTCAGTCAACTCATACTTCTCTATAACTAAATTATGTATCTGAATTGAAATTAATTTTAAAATTTAAAAAAATATTCTCTAAGTGTGAAAATTTCTTCTGTTATTATAATTGTTCTGAATACAGTTGTTGAAATCAACATAAATTAATTTTTGGTAAAATATAAAAAGGTTTTATTAGAAACAGCTCATCATAGTGAGATGGACTCAGCTGTCCTTTTCCAATTAGCTCATGTATCCTTGCTTAAATATTATTCACTGATGGAAAGATTAAGATCTCATAAAAAGGTATATATAAAAATTAGGCTTTTTGTTATTAAAAATGCATTTTCAGTTCATTGAACCAAAAATTGCATATTGATTCATCATCAGAAATCACATTTAATGATCTATCAGGTGACAACTCAATGTCCTCCTTCAATTTTTTGAAAGCAAAAAATTGGAAACTATCTGACTTGCAGAGTGTCACTATCCTCTCATTAAAACCATTCCCTCTCTCAGATTTTTAAGAAAGTAGACCAAAAAGGCATTATACCTGTTATTCTTTCACTTAGAGGCAACTTAATCTCATATTCACAGGAATAGGAAAATAGAAATTTAATACACCTTTGTCAAAGTCAATGAATTTAACAAATTAGTTTTACCATGTTTTATGTATGTATGTATGTGTGTGTATATGTGAATACATACATATATATATTTATATCTATATAGATAAATATATATAGTTTTTTAAATTTTTATTAAAACCTTGGAGCTTATTGCATTTTAGGGATATGTATGTCCACCATTAAACCTAACTGGTAAAGCTACTTTTCACTATCAAAGCAACCAATCTATACAGAATTCTCTTTTGTCAAAAAAAATTCTGGCTTCCTTTTTCTGCTAAAAGGGGTTAATACATGCTCCTGTGGCAACCATCTCAATTCTGACTTCTAAATTAGATAGGTAGATATGTAGACAGACAGACAGACACGGCACTAGACTTTCCTGAATCTTTGCCTCCTTGATGAAATAAGGTCCTCTGCTTTCAGGCTGTTTATACTGATGCTTTTTCTTTGTGTTCTTCATAGTAGCTATGCATTATTTGAGAGTAGGTGGGAAAATGGAAAAGGGAGCTCATTAAATGAAAACTGTACTTGCATCTGCTGACAGCATATATTATGTCTGAATTCCCAAGATACTATTTTATTCTTATACTATTGGCAAAAATTAAGGAATCTTGATCACAATTGTTGATGTGGATACAGATCAACAAACAGATAAAAGTTGGGAGAAGTTTTAATAACCATTTTAAAAACAGTTTGCAGCATTGTCTAAAATTAAACATTTGCACACCTTATAACTCAGCTGTTCCACCCCAGGATTTATGCCCTAGAGAAAGTCCATACCCCCACCCCCAATTAGACAACAAACATGTAAACTCTTGTTCATAGCAGCATTACTTGTGATCGCAAAACAATCGAAGGAGGTGGGTGGGAGGGAGGATGAGTATTGTTCTTCAGTAGAAAATGAATAAAATTGATATAATCACATAGTGAAGTAAAATATATCCCACAAGTTGAAACACAGTATAACACCATTTTTTTTTTTTTTTTTTTGCTGCCCCCAAACAAGTAAAACTAAAAAGTACATATTGTTTAGGAATATATACTTATTTGATAAGGATATAGGATATATTTTTTAAAGCAAGTAAATTATTATTCTAGATATTAATTATTTTGAAATGAGGTACAGGCAGGGATGTGGGATGAAGAAAAACTGATAGATGCAAAGGTATTAGTAATATTCTAATCATATTGCTTTAAAGCATGTTTTAATGCTTTAAAGCATGTTCTTTTGTATATGTCAAATATAAAGTTATTATTTTTAAAAATAAAAATGACAGGTAATCTAAATATGCCATTAATCACAAAATATGTAAATGCATTAAATCTTCAGTTAAGAGACAGAGATTGTCAGATTGGATTTAAAAAGATAAGTCACTCTGCACAAAATCCAGCTAGAGGAGAAGCATCAAGAACTTTAAGAAAAAAGGAAATTTGGAAATAAACTATTAGAAAATAATGCATCAGGCAGTATTACTCAAAGGAAACTGATGTAACCATATTAATATAAGACGAAAATAATAGCTCTTAAGGCAGAAATAATATTGGAAAAAGAAGGTTGCTACATAAGGATCAAAAAATATAAGCATCATGCTATAACAATTCATGTATGCATCTAATGAAACAACCTCAGAAAAACCTAATAAAAAATTAAATAGATTTTCAAGAAGAAATAGACAAATCTATAATCATACTGATAGATCATAACTCAATTATTTTATTAATATTAATAAATAAAATTAATAAAAATTTAAAGCCCTGCAAATAAAATCTTGACATATATAGAACTCTGCTTCCTATAGTAGGTGAGTATTAATTCTCAAGCACACCTGGAATATTTTAAAAACTTGACATCCTTTAGCCCATAAGACACTGATGTCATAAAGATCACATTCACTGAATCCAAAGAATAAGAGCAACAACAAACATATAAAGCCATAGCATTAAGAAATTTTAAAACAGTTCTAAGTAGCTCATTGATCAAAGATATCATCATGAAAAATTAAAAAATGTAGGAAAGCAAAGAGGAAACACTTGATGTAAAACATATGGGTTGCATATATGCTTGGAAAAAGTTAAAGAAAACAAATCATAACAAAAGCAGAAACTAAGAAATTTGGTGGGGGTGGGAAAACCAATGATACCAAAGAGGGGTTCTCAATTTTAGGAATATTTTCAAGAGAGATAGCAAAATGTAATAGCTTCATGCCAAAAAAAAAAAATTAAAGTTAAATGGGTAGTTATGTAGAATAATATCAAAACTGTCTGAGGAGGAAAGAAAACATGAAGAGACCTATTAACTATTAAAGAAACAAATTAGTAATTTAAAATATAAATATACATACATGCATGATAGTCCCAAACAGCCTTTTTTTTAGTGTTGGAGAAACGGTGGTGCTCACTGGGACACGGAGACTGATGATTGCAGGCAGGAAATTTATTGAGATGCTCTCCCAGCAGAGGGGGTCTGAAGAATAGACTGCAGCCCGTCCCTGAAGGGGGAATATGAATTTATACAGTAGTTTCTTAGGTGGGGAAATGATAGTTGGTGGGAGGGGTTCAAGGGTTCCAGTGAGATGCAGGGGCCAATAGGAAGCCCTAGAGGTGAAAAATTTCCCTTGTATGGCTAGAGGGTAGTGGGTTAGGGAGTTATGTTTTCTGGGAATGCTGGAGGAGCAGGTGGTGCTTTGATCTGGAGGGGGTGAAGCTCTCTATCCCATTTTACTCCTGTCTCCATGTGGTTTCTTTGTTCAACCTTGGGGGGAAGTGCCAGGCTTTCAGACAGGCTATGGAGTGCTCCTTTGGGAGAAGTGCCGGGTTTGCAGTTCCCAGGGTAGGGAGTGACATTTTGGGAACTTTTGTTCTGAGAACTACTTTATCAGTTGGGGGAGTGAGTGTTCCGTGGCTCAGCAAGGGAGGAAGGGAGTAGGGGGTGGAATGGAGCATATCTTGAGCTCAGGGTCAGCATTTACAATCTAACATATAGATTTCTACCAAATCTTCTAGAACAGATACTCTCAAACGAAGAAGAAAGCAGTGCTTCACAGCTTGTTTTCTGAGATTAGTATAACCTTGATACCAAAAACTCAGGACAGTATGAAAAAGGGAAATTATAATCCAGTCTGACTTATGGACATAGATACAAAAATGCTAAATAAAATATCAGCTAACAATCCAGCATGTATTAAGAAAGTATATTATGACTTAGCTGTGTTTATTGCAGTAATGAAAAGATGGGTTAACAAGAGAAAATGGACTTAGTAAATTCACTCCTTAATAAAGGAGAAAATTCATATGCTTTTAATCACACATGCAAAATGGGCAAAGGATATGAACAGATAATTCATAGAAGGGAAAACTTCATTCATGTTGAGACTGGGGACGACAGCAAAAGGCTAGGGAGGGACTCAGGCTTAAAACATGAGCCTTCTCGTCAGGGAGGTTGACCTGCTAACTTCTGGACTAAATGTTAGTGAAACTCAAGAGTTTGAACACAGAGAGTGGAGCTCCAATCCCAGAGGAGCTCACGAGCCTTGGAGACCATGCAGAGAAGAGAACCGAAACGGTTCAAAGCGTGCACCTTTGCCCAACTTTCTTGTTGTCTCAGGAGTCGTCAGCGTTCACTTTCGGATCCCATCCTCATAGCAAAACTGATAAAAGAACAACTCTTCATGTAGTTTAGGCTCTCACAGCTTTATTGTGCGATTCCTGAATTGGGCAGCATTCCACTCTGTGGAGGGGATGAAAGGAGAAGCTCACATAGGGCGACCCCCTGGAAGCAAGAAGAAATGTTCTGATTGGCTGACACTGTTTCCATTTTACAGAGGGGGATGGGGCTCTTACAACTTGGGAGGTAGATAAACACTGATTATTAGTAGGGTAAACTTGTCTAATCTGATAAACTAGCTCTCTGGGACTGCAATTAGTTTTATCACCAGGTGTTGCTTATCAGCAACCCTGTAGAGTGTGTCCATTGTCTCAGAAAAGCCCTGCAGGGCAATTGTTTGTGTCTTTTGGACAAGGCTTTCTCTGAAAGGGGTCTTCTGGCAACACCAGGTAAAGGTTAACAGAGCAAGATCTCCTACGTCCCCTTCCCTCCTGGTTTAAGTTCTTTCTTCCAAGGGACTTTAATGGGGGCTGGATTAGAGAAGAGCAAGATTCAAATGTAATCTGTTGGGTGACTTGGAAAATACACCCTTCTGACTTAGTGATATGGGTACATGGGCCAGTAGCCTCTAGATAAGTAGATAAAAGATTAGAAATAATCACAGATTAGAACATGGCAAATTAGAAATTATGTCTTAGGTTTCCTTTCAGGAAATCATTCAACTGAAATATTTATGATGTTCATTAGAAGATTAATTTTTCATTAAAACTTGTTGAGAACTGGTACTCAGTTATTTTCTGCTGTTACTTTTTACCAGGATTACCTCTGCCATTTTTCACTTTGACTCTCTTGTTTGCCTTTGTTGGAAGTGTATCTTTTCTGAATGCCAAGGTTTTAGAGGGTACACATGTGCCCTTAAAGTTGTTTTATTTAACTATTAGAAACAAGGCAGATTTCCACACACGGTCCTTGGGCTATGATCTATGAAAGAGCAATATCATAGTGTAATAAATTTTCACAGTTAAAATGATTTCTGTTCTGTTTCTTTTGCATATATTCTGTGACCACTCATGAACCTGGAGTTTAGAAGCAATGAAATTAAAAATTATTGGCATGGTGGTGGGGCAGCCTCTTGTACATGTCCTTATGTCATTAGGAATATTTGTTCAATTTAACTGTGCAACAGGTGCAAGAGAATATCTTAGAGACATTTTGATAATCAGTCAAGTTTGATATATTAATTGGAATTAAATGCTACTATCCCTATTGGAAAATGGGCGATTTGAGTATTTGGTTTTTTCCTAATATCTATTACACATTTCATTAAAAAAATCATCTTGGGTAACGACTGGAACTGCCCTGAAATTCCTTAAGGATTATTCCAGAATGTATGTTTCATTGTACTACTACTTTTTAAAAAAATTGTACTTCTGTTCTCTTTTTCTCCTTTTCTTGCTCTCCTTCCTCTCAAAACAAGCAATTAAAGAGTACCCCACATTATCATCTATTCTTAAATTCATAGATCTTTGCATATTTATTGTAAAATTAAACTCTTGATCCTTTGAGTAGTTTGATAAGTCAAATTAGTATAGGAATGAAGAAAACTGCAACTGAAAAGAAAACCATTAAAAGCTTGTGGTCCCCAATAGCTAACATGCCTGAGTAATTGAAAAGTCTGTAGATTTAAGTGAAAATGAAATCCTTGTCTGAATATGAATGCTGTTTATTTGAAGGTGTTTTTTTTTTTTTGGGGGGGGGTGGTTGTTTTGTTCTTGTTGTAGCATTTTTCTGTTATTAAATCAATGCCAAAGACAGTGGGTCAGAAATTATATATCCTATATATCATTGAGAAATAAGAGGTAGTATCAGTCAGTGAAAAGTATGTTAGAATCATCTCAAAAAAAAAAAAAAGAATCATCTAAGGGTTTTTTTTTACACTTGTGCTAGATCTTGCCTCCCACTTGTTCCTCCCCCCCAATACTGAAGCCACTGCCAATGATGAAAGTGGCGCGTCAGATGTGGTGTCCTCAGGTATTAGAGCAGATAAAAGCCTCATCATTACAGTCTCGATGCATGTATGTGTATATAATTTTAAAGCCACTTTCTGAAATGAATACTCAGATGCTGAATGTGCATCCATATGTATACACTGTTTATATAGACATAAGCATATGTACAAAATTCAGTTGATGTAAATATTTACTTAAATGAAAAATAGTGTTACAAATACAGTTGGGTATTTTTCTTTAAAGACAAGGTACTGTGATTGTGAAGGAATAAACTTTATATACTCTGTATGGAGAGTGGGTAAATTTCATAGGTCACAAATTTTTAAATGTGCTAATAATAGGTAGAACTTCCTTTCTTTTTTTCCCTGACTGGGCTTAATTTCGGATTTTAACCCAGTGAGCCTTTTAGTGCAAAGGTCTGGATGTAGTCTGGTAATAAAAACTTAATCCTACTTGTTCCAACCCAGCTCCTGAAGGGCACAAGTTGTTGGGGCTGTGAGACCAAAGAACACGCCTGGCATTTAGTCGGGGCTAAGCTTTATTGGGACTTAGGGACACGACAGAATCTCTGTTGGCGGTGGTTCAGAGAATGAGGATAAGAGATGAGAAAATGAGCAGTGATATATAAGGGGTTTCAGAACAAGGACATTCCATAGGGTATGAGAACGGAGTTCCTGCAGGGTCACGGGACACGTACACATAGGGTGTGGTGATGTTTCCACTATGCTCATAGGAAGGACTTTAACAAGACGTTTACTGCTTTGGGAAGATTATGCTTTATGATACCATCTATGCATTCTCTCCCCTCTGGGGACGGTTTCACTAATGTCTCCGTCACTGAGGTGGCTACTTGCTGAGGACTTAGGGGCCGGACCCTGGGTCTCCACACTACTTTGTTTAGTGTATACTTAATTAAATCAATGTTTTCTGTGTTCATTCCCATTCTTTGCCATCCCAAAGAGTCTTCCTCAATTTCACAATTTTTTTTGGTTAAAGATTTATTTATTTATTTCTTCCTTCCATCTTGTTGTTTGCACCCTCTGTCTCTCTCTGTGTCTGTTCATTGTGTGTTCTCTCTGTCTGCTTGTTGTCTTTTAGGAGGTACCAGGAACCAAACCTGGGACCTCCCATGTGGAAGGGAGGTGCCCAATCACTTGAGCCACATCCATTCCCTGCTTGTTGTGTCTCTTGTGTCTCATCATTGTTTCCTTGTTGTGTCAGCTCGCCACCCCAGCCTGTTTCATCAGCTCGTTTTCTTGCTCATCTTCTTTAGGAAGCACCAGGAACCGAACCTGGGATCTCCCATGTGGGAGGGGGTGCCCAACTGCATAAGTCACAACCACTCCCCTGTATTTTTTGTTTTTTTGTGGTACCGGGACCTCGTATGTGGGAAACCGGTGCCCAGCCACTGAGCTACATTGGCTCCCTGGCTTCCTCAATCTCTTTAAAATTGTACCCTCTATAAAAATGTGCTGTTTCTCATCTCCCTTTTTCTACTTTATTTTTCTTCACAATGCTTACCCCGTCTATTATCTCATTTTACATATTTGTTTACTACCTGATTCCCCATCAGAATATAATTTCTATAAGGACATATATTTTGGTCTGTATTATTCAATGATGTATCATTAGTTCTGAAAACAGGGCATGAAAAATTCTCCCACAGAATAAATATTTTTTGTTGCATTTGAACTCAAGGTTTATCTCGCTCTTACTCCCAGAGTTACATACGAGGTCTGGGCACTCACCCGATGTGGGGAGGGGCGTTCGAGCCTTAGTTGTTCTGATTCGACTTTACTGACATCAGCTGAGTTGTTGAGCATATCAGCTGGTTTTCATTAGTTTCGCTGGCATCTTAGGGATGTATGTTTTCCAGTAGGTCTGCACTCTTGTGTGTTCTCCTAATCTCTCTCTCCTGTGAGTCCTTAGGTCATGCCCCTCTCAGCTGCCTCCTTGCCTCTACCTGGGAGCATAGGAAACCTAAACCTCTTTGGCAGGCTGGGGATAGCACTCTGTGGTGAGGCAAAGTGGGAGAATTGCTTCAGGTCCTGTTAGCCTAGACTTGCTTTGTCAAATGTCATTCTCCTCAAGCTGTGCTGCTCAGAGGTTTGTATGTGGGCGATTCTGGAACTCTGCTCTTTTCCTGAGTAAAATCTGGAAGCTAGGGAAGAAGTTCACTTAGGCTCTGGAATCCACTTGGTCTCCAGCTCGGCCCATCTTGGGACTTGCTTGTTCCTCTAGGCTATGGACTCTGCCTGTCTGGGATGGGAAGTCCTTGGCCCTTTACCTAGGCTTTCTTTATATCCCTGCTCTTTTGGTATTCAAGTAGACCTTTTGAAAATTAGAAGGCCTTTCTCTAAAGACTGTGGTCTCAGGATTGAATTTTTTTTTTTTTTTTTTTTTACTGGGAGGTCCCGGGGATCGAACCCGGGTCCCTCCATATGGGAGACGGACGCCCAACCAGTTGAGCCACACCTGACCCCCTCAGGATTGAATTTTAAAAGCCCATTAAAAACCCCAAACCTAGAATGGCCTTTTCTGGTCTCTTTCTTGAAAGGACCCTTTCTTGGGCAGTAGATAACTCAGGGTCTTGTTTCAGAAGGCATGGGGTGGAGGAGGACCTTAGAGTAAAAAGGAATGGTGGGGCAGGGGGGGTATGCACATCTTCATATTACGTATTTATTTAAGAACAAAACAAAGAGCAGATATGATAGATGATAAAACAAAGAGCTGAAGTATAGATGAAACAAATCCCTTGTCTTTCCCCCTTCTAATTTCTACAATGAAATTCTCCTTCTTTATTTGCTTTCTGACATAAGCATATGTACAATATTCAGATGATATTTGAATATTCTCTATATCCTTTCTGTGAAAATGTGAGCCTTGTATTCATTTTTAGTAGATGTGTTTCCAGCCAAACTTGTCCCTAATATCTCTAGTGTGCAGTCATCTGAGATGTTCTCATTTGTTCCAGGGTGCTTGAAAGCCTGATTTGGTTTTGAAATTTACAGCTAACATCCCCTGAACTTGGACCTAATCTTTTCATATTTACCTCAAATCTTTCACACATAATGACTTCCAAGCTTCATTTAACTTGATTCATGCTAAACAAGTAAAACTCTCAGGGTGGGGATAGCTGGAAAAAAGGAAAGGCTTGTTTCTCTGGTTTTGGTATTCTGCCACGTTGTTGGTGCACCACTTTAATTGGCACTTTAGTGATATTATACTGAACATTTTTTTCAAAGGCACATTTAGAGTACCTGCTTAGGAAAAATGTGGGTCAGATGGGAATGAAGCAGAAAACTGAATTGCCACTTATCATACCAATTCATAAGTGGGGCCAAATGCTATCAATTCTTTGTTTACATCCCTGGTAATTTGATGCAAATGAAATTGGCAGTTTGCCATTTTGTGATTTTTTTTTTCAGGCAGAGTTATTTTAAAAAGAAATATTACAAAGAAAGTGAAGCCCAGGAAGTTTGTGTAATTTATTAATATCACTTTAAAAATTTTTATTAAATTATCTATTGTGTCAAAGTGAAACTAAGAGTTACTAAAAAAGAAATTTGATATTTTAGGAAGTGAAGGTACTTAATGTATATTTTTAATTCCATATGTCTTACTCCTAAGTTATTTTGCTAAATGACTGATGGCACAGAGATCTTGCATGTTAAAGTAGGAAAAGGAAAAGTCTATACTTTCTAAACAAATGGATTGGCTGACAAATCAATTGACTGATTCTGGCAGAATTTTCCCAGGAAGTTCAAGGAGGCAGAATATGCTACTTAGATGTTTTTAATGTGAGCCGTACATATTTTGTATTTATAATTAATAATCATATGTCCTGTGAAAGACAAATCATTTGAGTCAAGTTTGCAGACTACAGCATTTTATTTGGGACACCAAAGTCTAGCTGCAGCAAAGGAAGCTTCTAGGGATGGCAAAGGAATTTTATAGACATAGAAAGAAAAATAGCTTGACTTCTATTGATTGGACCAGGGCTTGTCCATCTTGCAGGGGCGGGTTTAGGACAGGGGGGCTTTATTTTGTTTTGGGTAAATTATAATGAAGTAGGGGCTTGATTGGCGGCGGGGGGGCGGGGGGGTGGGCAGCTGCCTTGGTGGGAGTTTCAAAAAAAAACAGGGGGCCTGTTTTTGCTTCTTTGTTGTTGTTTTTGGCTCTGAAGGGGGCCCAGGGCTTGCTTTATACAATTTTATCAGGCATTTCCTTATTACTTATGCTAGGAAATGCTACTTCCCCAGAATTCTTAGAGCAATCTCCCCTTTATTGGGAATATATTTGAAACTATGATTGAAACCATTTAGCTTCCAAGATTCATGTCAATCACATTTTATTCAAAAGCCTTTGTCTTTGTTCTTTTCAACCACAAGTAGTTACTAGTCAGTATTAGCAGATGATTGCCCTGTGTATCTAATTAAATTGTATTAATAAGATAAAATGGACATTCTTGGCCAAATTACATTTATGTAGTTTTAATAATACCTCAATTTGATATAATTTGATTCTAAGTTACTTTGTCAAGATGTCAAGATGTACTACAAACAGAAAAATGGTTTTATAAATCATTGTTGAAACTACTAATTCATATTGATTAAACATTCATTATGCCAGCTTTATATTAGCAAATAAATAAGTTGAAGTCTATGAATTTCAAAGATAGGTCTACTTATTTTCACTGTGTAAGATGGTTTAAAGTATAACAGAGGTGGAAATACAAAAGATTTTAATGAAGTAGGAGTTAGTAACTTTTATTTGGATTTGAGTATTATCCATTTAAAAGAACCTCCTTAGGTTTCAAATCCTTTCTTGCACAGTTTTGAAGAAAAGCAAATAAAATACATTGTTGTCTACATATGAAAATGAATGTGAACTTAACTTCTGCATTTCTTAAAATCAATGCATGCAAATTCATTTCCATGGGTTTTCACTGCTGTCACAGATTAAAGAAACCCTAAAGGAAATTCTATATTTAGAAAATTAAGAGAGATGTTTGTCATTATTTTCCGGCTTCATACATTAGTAGAGCTTATCTATAAATTTGATTTGGAAAGACATCCTTTCCTACCCTCCATCTTTCAAAAGTACCTCCCCATTCCATCTGAGATATTGCTGGAAATTGTACTGTTAGAATTGGTTGCCGAGGGAATGGTCACCCTTCTTTTAGAATGCACAGATTTTTCATTGTTATCATGGGCTCTTAGCAATTATTCAAAGATGACTATCAATTACTCTATCATATCTTGTTTTAAAAAACAATTTATTGAAGCATATCATTCATACATGAACATACATAAACAATAAGTGTTCAGTAAACATTGTGAACTTACAAAACAAACATGCATAACATCATATAGGGCTCCCACACATCACCCCACCACAAAAACTTTGCATTGTTGTGAAACATTTGTTTAAAAATTATGAAAGAGTGTCATCAAAGTATTACTACCAACTATAGTCTGCATCTTACTCCCCTATACTTTTTTTAAAAGGATTTATTTATTTATTTACTTTTATCCATTAGATCATTAAAGTGCAATCATATAGTATTTGTCCTTTTGTGCCTGGCTTGCTACACTCATAATAATATTCTGCAGGTTCATCCATGTTGTCATATGCTTCACAACTTGATTTTTCCTTACAGCTGCATAATATTCCACCATATGTATACAGCACAATGTGTTTATCCATTCATTGTTTGATGGACACCTGAGTTGTTTCCATATTTTGGCAATTGTGAATAATGCCACTATGAACATTGTCAGACTATGTACAGATGTTTGTTCACGCCACTGCTCTGAGTTCTTCTGGGTATATACCTAGTAACTGTATTGCCAGGTCACATGGCACATCTATATTCATCTTCCTTAGGAGCTGCCAAACAGTCCTCCATAGTGGCTGTACCATTCTACATTCCCACCAACAGTGAATAGGTGTTCCTATCTCTCTACGTCCTCTCTAACACTTGTAGTTTTCTGTTGTTTTAATAGTGGCCATTCTAATAGGTGTGAAATGATATCTCATTGCAGCTATGATTTGCATTTCCCTAATTGCTAGTGATGTTGAACATTTTTTAATGTGTTTTTTTTGCCATTTGTATTTCTTCTTGGGACAAATGTCTGTTCAAGTCTTTTGCCCATTTTTTGATCAGGTTGTTTGTCTCTTTATTGTTGAGTTGTAGAATCTATATATTCTGGATATTAAACCCTTATTGGATATGTGATTTCCAAATATTTTCTCCCATTAAGTCAGCTCCCCTTTCATCCTTTTGACATAGTCCTTTGAGGTACAAAAGTGTTTAATTTTGAGGAGGTCCCAATTACCTATTTTTTTCTTTCCTTGCTCAAGCTTTGGGTATAAGTTTTAAGAGACTCCCACCTAAGACAAAATGATTCCCTCCATTATCTTCTGGTAGTTTTATGGTCCTGGCTTTTATATTTAATTCTTTGATCTATTTTGAGTTAATTCTTCTATATGGAGTGAGATAAGGGTCCTCTTTCATTCTTTTCGTTACGAATATCCAGTTCTCCCAGCACCATTCGTTGAAGAGGCTCTTTTGTCCCAGTAAATTGGACTTGTCAAAAATCAGCCAGCCAGCCATAGAGGTGAGAGTCTATTTCTGGACTCTCAATTTGATTCCACTGATCAATGTGTCTGTCTTTATGCCAGTACCATGCTGTTTTGACCGCTGTAGCTTTGCAATATGTTTCAAGGTCAGGCAGTGAAAGTCTTCTGACTTTGCTCTTCTTTTTTACGATGTTTTTGGCTATTCAGATCTCCTTTCCTTTCCAAATAAATTTGGTAATTGTCTTTACTATTTCTGTAAAGTATACTGTTGAAATTTTGTTTGGAATTTACATTGAATCTATAAATCAGTTTGGGTATTATATTAGCTAGCCAAACGGGTACTGATGCAAAATACCAGAAATTGGTTGGTCTTTATAAAGGGTATTTATTTGAGGTAGAAGCCCACAGTTATCAGGCCGTAAAGTGTAAGTTTCTTCCCTCACCAAAGTCCATTGCCACGTGTTGGAGCAAGACAGCTGCTGATGTTTGCTAGGGTCCAGGCTTCTTGGGTTTCTCTCCGGGCTCAGCTCCTCTGTTTCCTCCACAAGGTCAGCTGTAGACCACGAGGCTCTCTAGGCTTTCCTTCTCTCCACAAGGCCAGCTGTGAACTCTCAGGTGAATGGCTTGTCTCTATCCTGGGGCTTTCTCTCCTTCCTCACCAGAACTCCAACATCAAAACTGCTCCAACACTGTCCTTTGCCTTGTCTTTTATCTTCGATTCCCCTACCCACCAAGGAGTGGGACTCAACGCCCTACTGACGTGGCCCAGTTAACGTCCTAATCATAACTTAATCATGCCCAGATTAGCAGACCAGTTTACAAGCATGATCCAATATCTATTTTTGGAATTCATAATTACATCAAACTGCCCAACTGCTACAGGGTAGGACTGACATCTTCATGGTATTTAGTCTTCCAATCCATGAACACGGAATGTCTTTTCATTTGTTTAGGGCTTCTTTGATTTCTTTTAGCAGTGTTTTGTTGTTTTCTGGATATAGGTCCTTTACATCTTTGGTTAAATTGATTCCTAGGTATTAGAATCTTTTTGATGCTATTGTAAATAGATGTTTTTTCCCCTGATTTCTTCCTCAGATTTTTCAGTCCTAGTGTGTAGAATCATTACTGATTTTTGCATGTTGATCTTGTATCTTGTCACTTTGCTAAGCTCATTTTTTAGCTCAAATAGTTTTGTCATAGATATTTCAGATTTTCTAATTGTAGGCTCATGCCATCTGTGAATAGTGAGGATTTTACTTCGTCTTTTCCAATTTGGATGCCTTTTTTTTCTTGTCTAATTGCTATAGCTAGAACTTCTAGCACAATGTTGAATAACAATGGTAACAGTGAGCATCCTTGTCTTGTTCCCAATCTTAGAGGGAAAGATTTCAACCTTTCCCCATTGAGTACGATATTGGCTGTGAGTTTTCATATACGCCCTTTATCATATTGAGTAATTTTCTTTCTAGTCCTATCCTTTAAAGTGTTTTAATCAATACAGGATGCTGGATTTTGTTGAATGCCTTTTTCTGCATTGTATGTGCTATCTTGAGCTGGGCGGTTGTGGTGGAAGCACAGTCAGACTGGATGAGGAAGAGAATTTAGAGGTGGGAAGATGAGAGTACAAAAGACTGAGTTATTTGTCTTTGTTCCAAAGACTCCTTCTAGCAAATAGTGTTAAACTTGGAATTTAGATTGTGCTAGTTTTATCAGCTGTGCATTTGAAATGTATTGTGAGCTCTTTCCTGAACAAAATATTTTCTGAAGGAGAACTTATTTATAGGGGTGTACTTACAGTTTACAGATGTTTTTGTCTATTACTCATGAGAATTCTATAAAACACAAAGATTTATATGAGTGGTTAAAAAATCTCCTGTGGCTTCTTTATTAAAAAAAAAAGAAAACAAAAAAATATTGCTCATTGCCCATCCATGTATAGTTCTGATTTGAAAAAAACAAGATTTCATGTCTATAAATTTCACTTCTGAATGTAACATAATGAACATAAGCCTGTAATTAGCCATAATTTTTGCAATTGCTAGACCAATCTAATTTACTTAAATCATACAAAATATTTCTAAAATTTGCTTGTAGACAAATGAGTTATAAAATATGAGATGTTTAATATTGAAATAAAAGTAATTAAGGTAAAGCCAATTTGATTCAACCTTAAAAATTATTTATTGCTGACATACATTGATTCATTCAACAAATTTTATTGATTCCTTACTGCCAAGGAGCTTATACCTTATAATTTTGCCAGCCGTAGCCTAGAATAATAAATGAAGAAAGATGATTTTAGTTTTGTAGCTTGTATCTTTTTTTTTTTTTTTTGGCTCATTGTCTGTTTTTCTTTATGAGCACCAGGAACCGAACCCGGGACCTCCCATGTGCGAGGCAGGCACTCAACTGCTTGAGCCACATCTGTTCCCTGCATATTTGTTTTTTGCTCATTGTCTGCTCATTGTTTTTGCTTGTTGTCTGCTCGTTTTTTGTTTGTTTTCTTTAGGAGGCACTGGGAACTGAACCCAGGACCTCCTATGTGGGAGGCAGGCGCTCAACTGCTTGAGCCACATCCCCTCCCCCAGTTTGTATCTGATAATGTTTCTTACCAACAGAATTGTCTGGAGAATTTTCTTTTCTTTTCACAAGAGGAGAATCTTTGAGATGAAGATGCATGTATATTTATATGAATTTGGTAAATAAAGTTAATTATTTTGAACAACTATATTTTGAAAGGCTGCTTTCTGCCCACAACTGTTATGAACATAATGGCAGTTAGTAAAATGGACCAGAAGCAAATTCTGACCTCAAGAGGCTTACTTTCTAATTACAAGGAATACAACAATGGCAGAAGAATGAAAGAGAAGCAGCACTAAAATAGACTTTGTGCCAATCTAAGTAGTTAAATGGAATGAGACAATGGTTTGTGCTAGGGGTTGGGCCAGTGCCATGACCTTATTAGCCCTTATATATGTGCTTTGAAAATTTAGTATTTTCAATTTTATAGCTCTTCCAAAAGAATAAAACTTAACCCATTTTATTACCTTCTCACTCCATCTCAGAGTATGAAAGTATTCTCTTTCCATTTAAATAGATTAAAATCTAGGCCATGACAATATGTTCCGTGGTTATCCAGCTGAGACTTTCTCTGCTTCCTGGCTTCTATCTTATTTGGAGGCTCTAAAAATATAAATAGATAGTCAGTAAATAGATAAATTAAAATTGCATTAAATTTCCCTATAGAATAGTAAACAGTGCCTTAAAGGATTCATTGATTTGTGAAATAAATATTAATTAATATTACATCAAAAGTTGAGGAAAAATGAGGACTTTAAAAGAAATCCATGAAATGTTTTAAAAGATAAACAATATTTTGATAAAGTCTATACAAAAGCCTCAAAGCCTGTTAGGAACACGTGATAAGTCCTTCTCACCTTTGGCAGATAGGTAAATTGTCACATTCTTATAGGTGAGAAAATGAAAACATAGAGATCATGTGGCTCTTATACCTAATGAGTTACTAGCTGAAGGGACAGGAGCCCAGGCTCTCTGCTGCTTTACCGGTGGTTGCCACTGTGACTTATGGATTAATCAGTTACGTGGGGTCATAGAAAAGACTATTACAGGGAATTTGAAATCTTCACTTTTATAAAACGACCACTGATGTATTTCTTTTGCTTTGCTTTATAGTTACCAGCTGACGAGTGGATACAAGCCTGCTCCAATGGATCTTAGCTTTATCAAACTCACCCCTTCTCAGGAAGCAATGGTGGATAAGTTGGCTGAAAATGCTCATAATGTGTGGGCTCGAGACCGAATCAGGCAGGGGTGGACTTATGGTATACAACAGGTACACAAGGAACTTTAAGAGGTCCACAGCACTTGGCCCACTCAGGTGGAAATCAGGATAATTAGTAACAGGAGAGATGAAATAGCGACTGCTTTGAAAGTCAGAAACAAAGAGTGTAACTGATATTGTAATGGACATATGCAGAAAACACCTCTCTAGTGCTGGACTCAAGAAATTAGATGACCGTAGCTCTGGGTGTTAACATGAAAGGGACATATTTGGTAGACTGTGGATTTTACTAGAACTGTGATTTAGAATGTAGTTTTAAATCATTTCTCTCCCAGATTCTTAGGGGAAACTTGAAATATGAGAAGAGTGAAGTAAAATAATAAAAAAACTGGTCCACAATCCCTTATTCCAAACCTTTGGGACCAGATGAATTTCTGAGTTCAGATGCTTTTTGTTTTTTAGGATGGTGATATGCCGCTACAGCACATATTACACATCACTCTCAGTGGGGCAATAGACTGTAAATTAATACTTGTTCAGCAAACATAGAGATGGTCATTCCAGAAGGAAAAAAGTCTATACACAGCCTTGGACCTGTTCAGATCAGGTTTTGCCACCAATTGAGTTTTCTTTAAAGTTAGAAAAAACCTGAGTTTTTCAGCATTTTCTGGATTTTGGAATCGGGGATAAGTGACCAGGGGGTCTCTGTTCGTGATGGTGCTTGTGAGAGTAGCTGACAGTAATTGCCTCGCATTGAGGCAGCACAAAAGAGGGATTCAGAGCACATTTTAGTCTTGCCTCCTAGTGTTTGTGTGACCTAGGACAGACTACTTAAATGCTTTGTGCCACAGCTTTCCTCGTCCATGGGTTAGTTTACTTCAGTTTATAGTTTCTGTAAGTGAAAGGCTTACAGCAGAGCCTGGCTCCAAACAGAGACTATATAATAAGTAGCTCTTATTACTGCATGCTGGTCACAATGCCGAGAGTTTTAGATGTCTTTTCTTCTTTAACTTCATAACTCCATGAAGGATGAACGAGTCTTATTCTCAATTCTCATACTATGTACATGCAGCCTTCGAGCAGTTTGTGCAAGGATGCACAGCTGGTAAGCACCAGAGCTGGCATTTAGATCAAGCCTTTTGACACCAGAGCCGAAGGTTTTTACTTCCCCAATACATTGCCTCTTGCTGGGACATGCTGGATTGTCTATATAAAATATTTTCAAGAATAAAAGGGATGGTTACTTATAGGCTTGGAATATGGCTCAGGATAAGGCTTGAAAGTTGGTTTGAAAAATTTACTTCCAGAGCCTTTCTAATCCAGTGACTTTTGTCATTTGGAAGAATAAAGAAAACTTGAATAGCTTTGACTTATGTCATAAAATGATACAGTTTTGTATGTTGAGTTGAACTGGTTAAATTGACAGGAATGTCAACGCTAAATCTGTTTAAGCTTGTGTGCGTGTGTGTGTGTGTGTGTGTGTTAACCTGAACCTTATACTACAGAGGCAAAAAGAATAAGGAGTCTATTGGTTCTCTTGAAAGGGAGAACACCCCTGGGTCTCTGAGGCAAACCAGGATTTCCCTGATGCCTGCCTCCTCCTGGAGGGTGCTCCTCCCTGGATGTGTGGGTCCTCCTCATGAAAAGTCAAGGCTCTGTCGGAGCCAGCGGAAGCTCTCATTTGACCCATTTCTCATTCTCTCTCTCAGCATCCCCCATCCCTCCACCACGTTCCCCACTGACACAGCAGATGTTTGCTGGACTATTTGAATGAGCGTGCTCCTTAATTTTCCTTCACTCGTGTTTATCATACTCTAGTTCGGAGTTCTTCCTTAATTTACCTTCTTATACTTTGTATAAACTTGAGGGCAGGAGTTTACTTGAGTTAACTCTTCTCGGTCTCTCTAGCAGAGCCGAACTCAAACATTAGTGTGCATGGAACTACTTGAGCAACTCTTTTTACACTCAGCTTCCCAGGACACCACCTCCAGAGAGGCTACAGAATGTCTGTATAGGAAGCTTGGGAGCAACAACCATGTTGGAAGGGAGGAGCACGGGCAATATGTGTTGAATATACATTGGCAGTGCAGACACTGGTTTATAATGTTTATTTGGGGGTGCTTTGGAGCGGTATTGAAGGAAATCTCCCAGAGTACCCACTCTTGGTGCTACCCCAGCAAGCAGCCCCGATAATTTTTGACTCTGGGTGTCAGTAGACCACATTTAGAAAGTCCTTTTAGATATTCAGAACAGAGTTGCTGAAGGGAGCAAAGGGAAGAAGGAAAGAGTTTCCTTACTTCTGTCCACCAGAACAACCCCTTCATTACTATCTAATGAAGATCGTAGCCAGTCTTCATTAGAAGATGTAGGCATATCCACAGCCTCCCACTTCCTCTAACGCCAAGGTAAATTAAGAACTGATTGTACTTCTTGAAATATGGAGACTTTGACAAATACTACAGCAGGGTCTCAGTGTTTGGAAAGAAATAATTTTTCAAATGGTGGCTCTATAAGGATTGGAGGAGTTAATGGGAATCCACCATTCCAGTGAAAGTAAGTTTTGTACTTCTGAAATTGGGCATCCTTTTGCCAAGATAGTAAGATAGCCTCTCCTCCCTCTTTGTCAATAACACTTTAACCACATTTACCTTTAGAGCCTATTTTAAAATAGATGAATAATTTTGAGTTTTGTAGTCATTTCAGTACACCTTGTATCCGTTTCACCAGTGGATGGAGCCATCTTAATTCCTATTTTTCAAACTATTTGAGGGACAGAGAATGGCTGTCTTGAGCACACTGGGTTTTCTCCGAGGAAGGGAAAGAAGTCTTCCATTGTTCCTTGACTCCAAATCACTGAAGAATGACCAGAACTAATTTGGCTCTTCTTGTAAGAAAGACTTGTCAGTGAACTGAAAAAGAAAATTACATGTTCTGTAAGTTAGCCCTTGCCTTGTGACCATGCCATATGGCAGATGGTTAAAGATGCCTTTGAGGCTGTTGTTTTTTGTTGTTTTAGTTTCCTTTCTTATGGAGAGAGGTAGTTTTAAATTGATATACTTATTTATTTGATTACATCTTTAATATACTTAGTTTAATATAGATAACCAGGGAGTGAGGAAGGGCAGTTTTAATCCTTGGAGGTAACTTTGATTTGGTAGCTTTCTTATTTCCAAAAGCCATGGCATTGCTTTGATTTGCACTCTTTTTCCTTCTTGTAGGATGTAAAAAACAGAAGAAACCCACGCCTCGTTCCCTATGCACTCTTAGATGACCGCACCAAGAAATCAAATAAAGACAGCCTCCGGGAGGCTGTGCGGACACTGCTGGGATATGGTTACAGCCTGGAAGCTCCTGATCAAGATCATGGTATTTTTTTTTAAACTGTGCTCGCCTCTGGTTGCAAAATCACAAAGTAACCAAATAAATAAAAAAAGGGGGAAGTACTAAATAGAGTACTCTAATCAGTCCCAGTTAGGCCAGTGATTTCGTTTTTCTTTCTCCTGCCCCAGGATACCTGAAGCACTAGAAGCTTCTCTCAGTGAGACTGCAGGACTGTAGTGATTCTGTGCCAGGAAGGAAGGTTTCCCTTCTGGAATCTGAGCTGAATAGTAGCCCCTTAACCAATACTAATTACTTGCTCCTCACCCTCATCCAAGGCCAGCCTTCCTTCAGAAGTGCTGATTTCAGTTGATTACAGTTTTGAACCTATAGTAGGAGCTAGTGTTTTCCAAAATTCCACCATTATTTATAGTTATACATATAGGCCATATTAATTAATTAGTGCACTATTTTGCTTTATGGAAAATCTTTAAAATAATCATTCAACAAATATGTGTTGGATAAATGGAGTTTTAAAGGTTCTATGAAAACACATTTCTCTTGAATAACACCTTTAAAGATTATGGTTTAAAATGATTAACTCCTTAATCCTTCATTCATACAGTTTGAATTAATGTCAATATCTGTATTTTAAAATTGCAAAAAGTGAAATGAAGATTGTGTTTTAATTATTGTTCTTATATTTTTTGACAAAAGTTTTTAAGTCTACCCAAATATCCTGTAATGATTAATATTATCAGTATGGTATCTGTGCACAGGAATGAATTTAGATCTTAAAGTAATAATAATAGCTGATATTTTTATCATGCCCATCATGTGCAGCAAGTGTTTCTTTTTTTTTTTTTTTTTAAGGATTTATTTATTTATTTACTTTTATCCATTTTTACACCCCTTCCCCCCCCCCCCCCGTTTTTGCTGTTTCTGTGTCCAATCGCTGGGCAACTCTGTGTCCATTTTCTGCCCTCTCTTCTCATCCTTCTCCTCCTGTCTTCACTGGGATTCAATCCTTGGAATCTCTGATGTAGGAGAGAGGCATCCTGCCCGCGCCACCTTAGTTGCTGGTTTTTCGGTGCGTCTCATCTTGCCTCTCCCTTGTGTCACTCTCCTATTATGTCATCATCTTGCTGTGTGGCTCGCGGGAACTGGTGGTGCGCCCGCGCACAGGGCCTGGCGGCCCACGCACCTTCTATATATTTTAAAAATTTTTACCAGGAGGTCCCGGGGATTGAACCCAGGTCCCTCCATATGGGAGATGGACGCCAACCAGATATAGTCCCCTGCTATATCTCTTAAGGTTGACCAGAGATACCTAGAGTTACAGTCTTTTCCCATACAGGATGGTCATATAATAAATCAGGCTTAGTTTATCACCAGCATTCTAAAAACCAGACCTAGGGAGGAAAACGAGGTGTGGAGATACATGCATGGTTTCTAATATAGCGAATGTTTAGCCCACCCTGATTATCACAGAATCAGGGCAAGTGTTTCTATAACCTTTACAATTATTATTTAATCCTCACATCTTCTGTGAGGATGGTACTTGTATTATACTCATTTTACAGTTAAGGAAACAGATTCAGAGACTTCTGTGTTTTCCATTTTACTCAGTGGTGGATGCAAGATCCCAACCCCAAGTGTCTGACTCCAGATTTCAGTCCTTTGAGTTGAGTAAGTCTGTCTGGTTTAGAATATGTCCTCAAAGCTATTATATTTTTAATTGAGGTATAAATTTACACAGAGTAAAATGCACAGATCCTAAGTGTTTAGTCTGGTGAATTTTGACAGCTGTATTTACAAAAGGAACTACCACCCAATACAACTCGTGGAACCTCTCCATCATCCCAGAAAGTCCCCCTGACCCTTTCCTGGCAACACCCTCTTGCCCCCAGCTTTTGACTTCTGTCAGAAGGTTAGTTTTTGCCTCTCCTTACACTTTGTGTAAATGGAATCATTACAATATATATATTTTTGTATCTGACTTCTTTTGTTCCTCATAATGATTTTGCAATCGTACATATTGTTATGTATATCACAAAAATTATTGCTGAGTAGGATTCCATTGTTTCAGTATACTACAATTTGTTTGTCTACTCTCCATTGATGATAATGTGGGTTGTTTCATGTTTTTGTCTGTTATGAATAAAGCTGTTATGAATGTCTGTATACAAGTTTTCGGGTAGACTTACATTTTTATTTCTTGGAATAAATACCTAGGAGTATAATTTTTGGATCAAAGGATAGCTATGTGCTTAACTTTATAAGCAACTTCTAAACAGTTCTGCAAATTACTCTCCCACAACCAATATATGAGGGGTTGAGTTCCCACATCCTGACCAAGAGTTGCTTTGTAAGTCTGTCTGATTTTAGCCATTTTGATTGGTGTGAGATGGTATCTTATTGTGCTTTTAATTTGTACTTTCTTTATGAATAATAGTGTTGACGGTTTTCTTGTGCTTATTGGCGATAGGTATATCTTCTTTTGTGAAATTTCTGTTCAGATCTTTTGTCCATTTTAATCATTGGGTGGTTTGTCTTTGCTTTGTCTTTTTATTGAATTGTAAGTGCCTTTTTTATATTTTGGACATGAGCACTACATCGGATATTGCAAATGTTTTCTCCCAGTTTGTGGCTTGCTTCATTTCTTAATGAGGTCTTTCAGAGAGCAAAAGTTCTTAATTTTAATGAAGTCCAACTTATCTTTTTTTTGCTTTATGGTTGTGTGTTTTGTACTCTAAAAAATTTTTCCTTTGGCAAAAAAGATCACAAAGATTTCCTTCTACATTTTCTTCCAGAAGTTTAGCTTTCACATTTAGGTCTTTGATCCATTTTGAGTTAATTTTTGTGTATGATGTGAGGTAAGAGTCAAGGTTCTTTTTTTTTGTCTACAGTTTTTTTTAACAGTTCCAACACCATTGGTTGAAACAATTATCCTTTCCGCATTAAAGTACTTTGGCACCTTTGTCAAATATCTATTGACCATATATTCATGCATCTCTTTCTCGACAATCTACTCATCCCATTGGTCTATATGAATCTCCTTATGCCACATTGACTTTATTATTGCTACTTTATAATAAGTTTAAAAAATCAGTTAGTGTATGTCCTCCAACTTTTTTCTTCTTTTTTTTTTAAAGGTTTCTTCACTTTTCTGTTTCCTTTTCATTTCTATATACATTTTAGAGTCAACTCAGTTTGATTTTGATTGGGATTTCGACATCAATTTGGAGGGAACTGACAATAAAATTTAATCTTCTAGTTCATGAACATGATATCTCTCAATTTATTTAGGCCTTCTTTAGTTTATTTCAGCATTGCTTTGTAGTTTTCAATGTAGAGGTGTGGCATATCATTTGTTAGACTTACTTGCTATTCTGTTACTTTTGCAAATGAGATAGGTTTTTATTTCATTTCATTTTCCAATTGTTTATTGTTAAAATGAGAAACACCATGATTATTTGTATATTGATGTTGTTATCCTGTGACTTGACTAAATTTATCATTTCTGGATTTTTTGTAAATCTACAGTTTTCTATATACATACTCATGTGTTCTGGGAAGGAAAAAAAAAAGAGGCAGTTTCACTATTTTCCTTTTTAATCTTCCAATGCCTGTATTTTCTTTTTCACTTAATGAACTGGTAAAGATTTCATCACAGTATTGAATAGAAGTGGTGAGGGATTATTGTTGCCTTATTCCCAATTAGAAAGAAAAAAGCTTAAATATTTCTTCATTAAATATGATGTTAATTATAGGTTTTTTGTAGATGCCTTTTATTACATTGAAGAATATCCTTTCTATTCCTTGTTTGCTGAGAGCTTTTATCACAAATGGGGTGTTGAGTTTTTTCAAATACTTTTTTGCCTTATTTTGAGAAGATTCTATATTTTGTTCTTTATTCTTTTAATATCCTGAATAACTGATTTTTTTAGATGTTATATCAACTTTGCATTCCTAGGATAACTCTAGTAAGTCATGTTGTATTATCCTTTTATATATTTTTATATAGCTCTTTGCTAATATTTCATTAAGGATTTTTCCATCTATGTTCACCAGGAATATTGGTGTGTAATTTCCTTTTCTTGTCTTGTTTTTGTCAGATTTTGATATCTGTTTAATGCTGGCTCATAATATAAGAGCTAATTATAGCCAATATCCAAGAAAGGGAATATATTTAACCTATCCAAGGAAATGTGCCATACATGCCAGATGATTTTTTTTAATGAATGGTAGTTAAATTTCAAAGACATTTTTGGTAAGGGCAAAACCTATACTGAGTTTTTTCTGATACATTCACTTTTAGGGAGAATTTTATTCCAACATGATGCTGGACATATAAGATATTATTCTGATACCATACAGTATTTTATACTGTTTCTAACTATTTATACTTTCATCTTCCTAACACTCCTGTGGGGCAACATATTACTGCCATATGGTTACATACTTTCTTGTGAATTATTTGAATTTCTAAATGGAAAGAAAAGGAGTTTATATATTATGAAATCCATGTCACCTCCATATTTGAAATTATCCTCATGTCCATTTGATTTTATTGAATAGTTATTGAACATCTGTGCCCAGTTTTGGGGATTCAAGGGTATATAAAATAGTTTTTGTCTATGGGTAGTTGTCAATGTAAGCAAGGAAGGTAGACTAAATTACCAATGCCACTATATAGTGTAAGAGTTATATACCCAAGTGTGGCATCACAGAGGGCTTAGCTCAGCCTGTGGTGTGAGAGAAGTCTCAAGGAAGAGGGATATTTAGTTATCAATTGCTGTGTAAGAAATTACTCCAAACAACTAGATAGAAATACCAGGACGCTGTTATGTATATGGATATAAAGCCAAGATTGTAGCTAGAGGGAAACAGGATTAAACATTTCGTTTTTTAATGGGATAAACTTGAATATATTTCTATGTCAAGGGAAAGAACCAGTAGAAATGGAGAGACTAAAATAAAGGAGAGAGAGAATGAGCTTGGCAAAGTTTGGTCTCTGAGGAGGTAGGAGGGAATGAAATTCAGAGCATGAGTGAAGAGATTGGCTTTATATAAGAAGGAGAGCACCTGGTTCCCCTAAAGCTAGTGGGCAAAGATAAGGATTGGAGAGAATGCAGAGGCCTATGTTCATGGAGAATCAGGAGGAAATGGAGGGTATTCCTGCTGTCCAATTACTATTTTCTGGTTGAAATAAAAAATGGGTTTATTTGCTAGGGGCAGATGATGGGGAGGGCTAGACTGAGTTAGGAGCCTTGAAGCAATAAAGATTTCCTGGATATAGAATTATTAGCAGAGAATCTTTTTTTCCCCACTGCCTTCTGGCCTTCCTGGTTTCTGATGAGAAATTGGCTTGTTGATCTCTTTGAGGATCGCTTGTATGTGAAGAGGCACTTCTTTCCTGCAGCTTTCAAGATTCTCCCCATGTCTTTGTTTTTTGATGGTTTGATTTAGGTGTGGATCTCTTTGAGTTTCTCCTCTTTAGAATTCATTGAGTTTATTGGATGTGTAGATTAATGTTTTTTTAAATAAAATTTTAAAAGTGTTGGACTATTATTTCCTCAGATATTCTTTCTGCCCCTTTCTCTCTCTCTTTCTCTTCTACTTCTGGGACTCCCAGAAATGTTGGAATAGACTTGATGGTGTCCCACAAGTCTCTGAAAGCTCTGTTAATTTTCTTTCATTCTTTTTGTTCCTCAGATTGGATCATTTCAATTGAGCTATCGTCAAGTTTGTTGATTCTTTCTTTTGCCAGCTCAAATATGCTGTTAAAGCTCCCAAGTGAAGTTTTCATTTTATTTATTGTACCTTTCCGGAATTTCTATTTGGCTCTGTATGGCAAGACATCATTCTCATACTTTCTTTTAGTTCATTGTATGTATTTAAAATAGCTGATTTTAAATCTTTGTCTAGTAAAGTCAGCATTTGGGCTGTATCGGCTATAATTTCTATTGACTCTTTTTTACTGTGTTTGGGCCATAGTTTCTTGTTTTGTTGCATGTCTTGCAATTTTCTGTTGGAAAGTGGGCATTTAAAATAATATAATGTGGGAATTCTGGATTCCCTCCTTCTCCAGGATTTGTTCCTGTTGCTTGTGATAGTTGTTTTTTTTTTTCAATTTATGCAGGTAAGTTTAATGACTGGAACAAAATGGGATCAGTTAGGAAGAGTTATATGTGGGAGAAGCCTTACACAGAATAATACATCCTTTTCATGTTAACTATTTTAAAAGAATTTAAAACAAGTGATTATTCTTCAGGCTTCTGAATTAAAATTGTTCAGGGGGCTATAAAGTCTGGAAATGCAGACCAAATATATAATAAACTGTTTACTGATAATAAATGCTATGTTCAACATGTTGTTCCTAACAATTCAGAAAGTTGTACAAAATTGCAGTGAACAATGTGCATTAAGGTAGCATTTCCATCAAACCTTGTGTTGCTTTGCATTGCCTTAGATGATTTATGACTCTAATTTTCACTGAATAAACTTGTACCTTTAACATACTTGAGAAGTAATAAAGGGAATTAACTTTATTAAAAAATATTTATTGTCTATGTTCCCAGACTTTTTGGCCATCTATATTTTATTTTTGTAAGATTCACCTATTGTAAATTTTATAAACATTTTTATCATTTGTATATACCAAGAAAAAATGGATACCAATTATTAGATAATGGAGGAAACTGTAACAAAAACATATCTTCTTGGTTTTCAAATAATTCTATACCAAAATATTTTGCTGAAAATAAAGTGATTTTTAATCTATAGATGAAAGATTCTCTGAATGATATTGAGGATATATTACAAATTTGGTTTTAAAATAGATTTAATTTCCAAACAGGTCTTACAATACTTTCAATAAGTCAGGCACTCCAGAACACAATGTGGAAATACAACAACCATGTGATTGACAATTTAAGGCTCTAAGGGGGATAAAGATCTTTTTCAAATACAGAAAGAAATTAAGTCTCTCTACAATGCTAACTCTAAGATCTAGTCTCCTTTATAGACTGTAATATTATTGTCATTTTCAAATACTTTTACTTTATAAAGAACTCCCACAGGAAGAAATTTCTGTAGGTTTTTCCAGATATATACAGCCACATTTTCTGTCATGCTCAGAACATCAGTAAAGTAAGGCACATCCAGATTCAGATTCTGGTGATCGAGGGGCTTCATAATTTGCTTCCTCCATATACTCTTTGAGGCCAGTCAAGTTCATACTCATCCTTGTAACAGGGTCAATCTCTACATGTACTGTCACCACAACTCTATAATTGTGCTCATCGCCATTTGGATTGTTGCATTTCCCAAACAGTTTCAGGTTTTCTTCATTACTCAGAGGCTCTCAGTGAAGGAGACTAGACAGAACACTTGTGCATGGTGACAACAGCCTTTCCTGGAGCTCATCGAGCTCATGGTCTTCCATGCCCGAGCGCCTTGATATGCCTTTTCTCCCAGGGCCCACAGCAGTCAGGGAGAAGGTGCTTCCCTCCATAGTTGCGCCATGATAGTTCTTTTTTTAGTGACTTTTCTGAGCTAATTTTGTAAAGTCTTTATGCTTTGGGGTTTTTTGAGTGTGGTCACAGTATCCTCTGGTCCATCATCTTAGTGGTCAGCTAGTGAATCGGACAGAGATTTCCTTAAACACCTGGAACCAATACATCTCTGAGTTTTTGCCAAGGGACTCAGTGTGCATGTTGGGGTACACTTTCAACACTCAGCCAGGCAGTTCACAACCACACTTTACCCCTCACTTCCTGCTTGCACAGAGCCTAAAAGTCGGCCAGACATGAGAGCTCAGGGTCATCTTGGGTCTTTCCTGGGCATGCACACAATCCAGAAATGCATGTGGCCTTCTATTTTCTCAGGAAATTGTCAGAGCTTTTCAAAGCTCCCTATGGATATCTCATTCCCCAGCTTTGCCTTTTAAGTTTATGGTCAGCTTATGGTTTCCCCCAACTGTTATTGCCACCTCTAGTGGCTGCATTGTTGAACAATTGCTCCTGATTGATTTCCACAAACACCTCCAGGGAAGAGGCTGCTTGACTGGGTAAACTCTGAGTCAGGTCAAAAAAGACAAGACTTGTGAATGGGATTTTCCAGGGAACTTTCAGAAAGATGAAATAATGAAAGTTACCTAGGAATTAGGCTTTGGAGGAACCACAGTCCCATTCTGTGCTCTCTAGAGACTTCTATGCTGCTGATTTTCACTAGGATTGAGGAGCTATTGGGTTTTCAAGACCAATACAAGGCTTGGGAGACAGATGAGACAAGGGCAACTTAAAATACTACAAAGCTCTCTGTTCTTATCAGGTTTATGCTGTTTTTATTGAATAAATACTCCCCAATAGTTGCAGACCTTTGCTTATTTTCCAGAGTTTTGAAAATGTTGATTCTGACAATTTTTGCCAGTGTTCTCATTGTTCTTTTGAAGCAGAGGATTTCTGTAAGTTGTTACTTTGCCACTCCTGTAATGAGGATTATAGGGATTTTTAATGGGATAGAACAGAGAGGAGACTGCAAACAGGTAAAACGATTGCATAGCAACCTTCATGGGCCAACTGAAGTTGGAGAACATGAATTAGTAGTGGTGCCAGTCTGTGGATTGTGTGTGTCTATTCAGCAATGCTCAGGTAAGCAGGGATAGACATTGAGAATGAAGACAGTGGAATAGAGAGCAAGTGAGGAAAAAGGATAATAGGGCAAGTAGGTATGAAAAAATATATAGGTAAGGAAGGGAAGCTAAGAAGGAAAGTAATGAGTTTGCAGAGTGAATAGTTTTGTTTTAAAGAAATGAGAGAACTGGGAGGAAACAATGGTGATCAGAGAATATTGCATGGTTTCATAATTTAAGAATCTAAAGATAGAAACAGGGAAGCGGATGTGGCTCAAGCAATTGGGATCCTGTGTACCATATGGAGGGTCCCATGTTTGTTTCCCTGGGCCTCCTGGTGAAGCGAGCTGGCCCGCGCGGAAAGCTGGCCCACACAGAGAGCTGACACAACGAGATGACGCAACAAAAAAGAGACACAGGAGAGACAATGAGAGACACAACAAATTAGGGAGTTAAGGTGGCTCAAGTGATTGAGTGCCTCTTTCCCATGTCGGAAGGTCCCGGTATCTGTTCCCGGTTCCTCCTAAAGAGAAAACGAGAAGAGAAGACAAGCAGACACAGAAGAACACTCAGCGAATGAGCATAGAGAGCAGACAGTAAGCGCAAGCAGCAGAGGGAGGTGGGGGGAGTAAATAAATAAATCTTTAAAAAAATAATAAAGATAGAAACATTGACAGTTGATGGACAATGTTCAATCCTAATCAATTTATATGAGCAATGAATAGTAGTGAAGTTAGTGTTATACATTCCACAATCCAAGGCAAGATTGTTTTTGTTCACCACTGTTCCCTAGAATATAACAGCATGCCTACTCATGATAAGGATTCAGTTAATCTTTATGAAAAATACATTAGAAAGATTGATTTTCCAATTGGAGGAATCAATAAAGTGGAAAAATGGCATCTGAGTTAGATACTGAAGGGATCAAAATTTCAAAACATAGAAATCACTGTCAGAAGGGCTGTTCCTTTCAAATGTGTTAAAATATAGAAAGTTGAAGTATGATTAGTAGTCTAGTTAGGTTGAAATGTCACTCCCCATGTAAACGTGGGGAGAGAACAGTAATAGGTGAAGGTAGAAAGATAGGTTCTCAGACAATGTGTGGAATACTTTGAAAACCCAGCAAAGAAATGTGATTAAATTTATGCAGGAAGTACCAGCGCTGAGAATTTAAAGGAAGAGATTGATGTGTGGGCAGTTTACATTAGCAGTGTAACTATGGTAACAGTGTAAAAGAAGAGATGTAAGGAGGATAGTGCTTGGAGGTAGAGAGACCAGTTGAAAGGGTTTGGAAAGATTGTGATTTTCTGAACAAGGAAGGTAAAAAGGAAATTAAAGGATGGATGTGAGAGATTTTATCATCTAAAGCAAAATAAATCTGGTGATCACTAAGATGAGATTGGAAAGATTAATTTATAATTGGCTATACAGCTCTTGCTGATATTTTTTAAAAAGTTAAGGGCATTAAAATTTGATAAAATTGAATGTAAATCTATGGTATTAAGGTTTTAATGTATTTCCTAGTCATCAGATTAAATGTGAAGTCAGTCTTTGAATTGTATATATCTGGAATATTGTTCTAATTAATATTTTAAAATATTTGAAAATGTATGTTCTTATTGACTTTACAAGGTTTTATCAAGGGTTGAGTTTCTAATTATAAATAATACTAGGATATTGAAAGGATAGTTGGTAAATATCAATAATTTCTTTATGCATTATATAAATACCTAAAGGATTCTAAATATGTGTAAATTTTTAAAGGCTCCTGTGCCTTCCTTCACAGGTTGTTACAAATCACTTGTAATTTTAATACAGAATCAGATCTTGAATGCCCTCTAGTGGTACTAGTCTTTTATATGTATGCTTGGGAGTGCTTTTTTGCATCCCTGTTTGGTTACTTGTTTGTGAGGCATCTCTGTGGCAGATCTGTAGAGTACTGTTGACTTGAATCAGACCTTGTCCTCACTCTTGAAAGTGGTTTGTTATAGGGGTAATTCTTAAATCTCTTCTGTTTTATGTACCAACAGCCTTGATAATGTGTATTAGGAATATATCTGCTTTAATTTTTTGTTGATTGTTATATTCATAATATCAATATAAAAATAATTTATACAGCACACTTATATGAGTTAGATATTGTGTAACAAACATATATGAATATAGGGTGTTTAAAATCAAGCATAGCAAAAGAGCTGCCTGTCTGGTGGGGAGAGTTCTATGCCATTTGACAGTGGTAATGCACATTAGCTATTTGCTTGGGCTCCTGAATCCATGGTTTGGCAGAGTCTGTTCCTAGATTTGATTCAGCAGGTATGTATGGAACACATACTTTGTACTCAGGTGCTTGATGGTATAGAGCATGCAAAACAAATTTTGATACGGATGACCCAGATCCCTTCTGTTTTATTTTGTTTTTAACCTCTGTGGATCCAGATTTTCATTTAGTGTTAGTATTTTCTCATGAAACAGAATGGTGGTCTGTTGCTTCTTAGATCACTGTTGCTGTTTGCTCTAAACTAATCCAAGAGACAGAGTATAGGAGACATGAACTATACTGACGTTTGGAGGAAGATCTATGGAAATTGAAAGAAAGAAAGTAAATTGCTGTGAAGTCCTTTGCATGATAGTGTCTATGAGTAGCATGTTTACTAAGTCCAGTTTGAGTTTCCTTGAGTGAAAGAATAGTGCAACAGGTTAGAGTAAGGAAAAAAAAAAAAACAAACCTAAGGCTAAGAAATTGTGCATCGTGATTGCTTATTACTGTATGTTCTCCATGTAGTTCCAGATTTTTACTACCTATATCAGTGAAGGGGATTAGTGGTATAACTTTTTTTTTTTTTTTTTTAAGATTTTATTTATTTATTCATTTATCCCCCCCTTGCTGCTTGTGCTCGCTGGGTCAGCCAACCATGCCGTGCGGGCGGGCTTGCCTTCACCAGGAGGCCCCGGGAACCGAACCCGGGGCCTCCCATATGGTAAACGGGAGCCCTACTGATTGAGCCACAGCCGCTTCCCTAGTGGTATATCTTAATAGCAAAAGATAATTATAGTGGGATCTTGAAGAAATTCGGTGTTATATTTTATATGAAATTTGCCTTCCAAAATATCCAACCAATATTAAAGCTTGTTTGCATTCTTTGAGCACACTGTGCATAATTTTAGAGGCAATGTAATGGAAACATATATTAGGGGTACAGTGAACCTGGGATATTTCAGTTGTTCAGTTTTATAAAAAACTAAATATTCATACTTAGAAACTTGAGAGTTGTATTTGTGTAGAGCAGGACTTAATGTAAGATTTACATTATCACCTGTTGGCATAATTAAAAGTAACCTACCTGAGGGCAGTTTTATCTCTTGAAAAATAATTTGTGTTGTTCATAGTTTATATTTCTGTATCTCTTAGATTTGTTTATGGCAGATTACACCTGTAATTTAAAGAAACAACAGATCAGCTTGCTGTTTCTTGAGAAAATACCACCTCTGAATGAAAATTGGACTGTTCCTTTATATATATATATAGTATTGCAGCTTTTAATTTAACTGCCTTTAAGTATCATGAAACTTGACAGTACTTTTTAGTCAAAAACTAGTTTCCACCTTTTATTTCAAAATCATTCAGTTATTAATAGAAATGACCATTTTTTACCCTCCACTGTAGAGATGTTTCTCTCTCTCTCAGAACCCTTTTCATCCCCAATTTTTATGTTTCAAAAGCACATTTGGACATATTCAATATAGTAGTACTTTAAATGCATATTGTTAAATGGCATTAATGCATTAATTTTTTCAGTAAGGTGTTTGGATATATTGTATGGTATGTGTGTGTATGTGTGTGCATGCGTGCAAAGTGTTTTGAATTTGAGGCTGCCACTGGTGAAGAGATGAGAGCTGGCTGGAGGAAGCCAGGTTGGCAGATATTCTGTGGGGAGGTAGGGGGTGGGGAGAGGGGAGAAGACTGAGTGTTGCCTGTTCAGAGCCTTAACCCAGCTTTGAAAGGCTAATCAGTAGATACAGTTCAGCCTTATGCTCTGTAATTACTGCCACCACCATCAAGAAGCACTTATTGAGCATATCAGTAAGTTCCTATTAGCTGCAGGAACTCAATCCATTTTTCTTTACATCAGCTACCTTAAATTGTTACATATGATGTAGCTATGTGCTTATTGGTCATCTTTAGAGCTTGTCTAGATTATTTTTATAGTTCTAATTTGGTCATACCAAATCAATTGTTAAACTGTTATTAAACTTTTATTATAGATAAGGTCTTCCCTAAGTCTTGAAAGGTGAAAAGATGAGAATTCCTATTTAGCAAGTATCTACCTATTATGTGCCAGGTACGAGAGCAGCACAGCAGAGTGGAAAGGACAGAGGGTTCAGCATTAGGCGGCTACGGAATCCTGCCATTTATTCATTGTGTGACCTTGGTCAAGTCATTTAAGTTTCTCCATCTGTGTCTAACCTAATACTAGCTGAGATCACCTTATTCTTTGAGATATAAATCCAAGGGACCTTAGACCCATCCCTTTATTTGTCATTGGCCACCACCCTCTGCCGTTTACTACTTCACCTTGTTCTCTTTCTCTGTGCCCTCCTCTTTGCTGCTGCTTCCCTCTCCTCTCACACCCAAAAACGTCTATTCATTTCTTATACAGGACAGTTTAGGTCTCTTTTATTGTCTTCTTTCAACCCACGCTTTCAAGGTCATCTTCTGTTCCACTACCAAGCCCCAGTGGCTTGTAGGTATTCTTCTAAATAAAGGTATGTCCCTCCTGAGAAGGAGCTAGCATCTCCTCCCCTTGCAGGGTTACTGAGCTGTAGCCACTGGTTTCTCCATCTGAAGCCCTCATGCTTTCCACTTCATCAGACTGCTTCCCTCTGACAGCGCTTAGCTGAAAAATCATAAACATGTAAACACTTTGTCAAATGTGAGACGGGATCTAGAAGGTATTGTCATCGTCGACAGCTTTGCAAATTTAATTACCAAAGTAGCATAATATGCTCCCTTGTCTTTCAATTTTATAGCTGCCAGAGCTGAAGTGTGCAGTGGCACAGGGGAAAGGTTCCGGATCTTCCGCGCAGAGAAGACCTACGCCGTGAAGGCAGGAAGGTGGTACTTTGAGTTTGAGGCCGTCACTGCTGGAGATATGAGAGTGGGCTGGAGCAGGCCGGGGTGTCAGCCTGATCAGGAGCTTGGCTCGGATGAGCGTGCCTTTGCTTTCGACGGCTTCAAGGTGAGGGGCTGTGCACAGACACCGCCTTTGGTACGCTCCTCGTTTTGTAGACCCCCGTGTTCCAGGCAGCTCAAGGTTGCAGGCTCCCACAGTGCCCATGCTAGTTCGTCCTGCTGTACCTTTTGGAAATGTGGTGATAGCAGTACTTTCAAAAGCACACATTTTAGAAAAGAGTCCATAGATGAGCTTTTGTCCTTATTGTCTCAAAACATTTCCCCTACTCTACGAATTCAGTGAAATTCAAGAAGTAAAACATTGCTTTTCCATGATTATAAAAAAGATGAATCATCCCTGTCTATCAAAAGTCTTAAAATACATACATATTCTTAAAAAAATGTGTATACTTTGATACAGCAATTTCACATAAGAAGTTTATCCTTAAGCAATAATTAATGATATGTCAACAGATTTAATAGTCACAAGGATGTTTATCATCACAAAAAGATTTCATTTTAAATATTATTAGAAATTTCTGTTTCTTAAGCTGGGTGAAAGCTGGTTGAATGCGTACTTTATTATTTATATATTATATCAATGTTACATGATTCCTATGTATATAAATATTTTCAAATTAAAAATTTTTAAAGCATATATACATAACCACATCAGGATAATGATAGTCTTTTCTAACCGATGAAATTATAGATGCTTTATTTTCTTTTATTTTTATTTTTTTACTTTCTTCAATGAATTTGTATTTGTTTCCATATGAGAAAAATTATTTTTAATTTAAAAAAGAGAGAAAATTAAAATAAATAAGCAATATGAAGAGATTTGATGTTTGGGATTTCAGGTGTTGTTACCTGAGTGGGAAAGTAATTCTAGACTAGAAATTAGTGCTGTGTCTTCTAGGACAATTGACTCACTTTGTTGTGAAGCTTTACATTTCTGGAATTCTGTTTTTTTATTACAGATGGAAAAGTTTGAGATTATTTGCTACCTAATTTAGTTTAGTTTTTTTTCCTAATTTAGTTTTTTTAAAAAAATGTGATGTGCTATGCTTAAGGAATAATAACATTGTTTTGCATTGATACTGTTACATATCAAATCATGTAGGTTGTGCTTAAGGGGAAAATGAAAACATTTTTCTGATAAAATAGCAAATACAACTAATTTTATATCTATAAATTAGTGGAATATACTCATAGATCCAAAAGTTACATTTATCAAAATTGTGTTTCAAATGCATTTGTTAATATGAAATTTATTAATCTAATGATATAAAAGTAGATTGGAATGTAT
The DNA here is from genome assembly GCA_026826555.1 of Tolypeutes matacus. NCBI lineage: Eukaryota > Metazoa > Chordata > Mammalia > Cingulata > Chlamyphoridae > Tolypeutes > Tolypeutes matacus. The sequence goes on from JAKSZT010026446.1 coordinate 7,278,988, forward strand.
GCTTAATATTTAGCTTGTTATTTCAACAAATATCTTAAGAAATTTTTTGGTTTGATTTTAAGCATTTTTGGTTTTAGTATATAACTGAAATATTTCTAGATAATCGTTTGTTGATGTATCAGTGTCATTGGTCCCAAAAAATGGTACTTTATTCTGAAGTCGATGAAAATAAAAATGTCACTTTCAATGATAAACTCCCAACTTGATTCCCAGCTTATAATTCTTTGTATTTGTGGAAGTAGAGAAAATCAACCTATATCCAAGGAAGCATTCATTTTAATGAGAAAATAAAATTGTAAATACATAAAGCTTTACATTTACTAGAAAGTCTCTGGGGTTAGACTTATAAAATAATCGTCTCTCCAAATCATGAAATAATACTTGGGTTTTTCTCAAGATTCAATACAATACCAAATTAATATTGGGGACTTAAAATCCCCAAACAACTCCATATTGCTTAGGACATTGCAGTAGACAGATATCCTGACCAGAGTTCAGAACACTCATCTGCTTTTATAGAAGTGTCTGATGGTGAGTCATGCCGACGAATGGGTAGCTAACTCTGTGACAAGCGGCTCTTCTTTCCTCCGTAGGCCCAGCGGTGGCACCAGGGCAATGAGCACTATGGCCGCTCTTGGCAAGCAGGCGATGTTGTTGGGTGCATGGTTGACATGAATGAACATACCATGATGTTCACACTGAATGGTGAAATCCTTCTTGATGATTCTGGTTCAGAGCTGGCTTTCAAGGACTTTGAAGTTGGTGATGGTAAGTGTCCTGCATTTTGTGTTGTGTTCAGATTTGCAGCATAATGAAGCTATTTATTCTAAAGCTTTATGACCAGCCATCTTTTGTTTGCGTGTGAATGAGAACATGAGTTGCAGCTTTGAATCACTGTTACATATGGCTTATTTGGTCAGACACCCTGAAATTACCTTAGCAGAAATGCTCTCTCTACTATTTAGCTAGGATTCTAATATAGCAGAAGTGGCTTTTATGAGTGTGAATTCAAAAATAAATGGTAGGCAAAAGGATAGTTTTCCACAGAGGTTAAATTTTCATTGAGAACTTCCTTGTTCCTCTTTCTTATTCATTCATTTCATGTAAACTTAATGTGAACCAACCACGTCAAGACGCTGAGGTGACGAAGATGAATAAACACTGTCTTGTGTTTAAGTAGATCACAGTTTACTGGGGGAAGTCGACACTAATAATTTCTGTTCAGTGGATAAGGTCTAAAATAAAGCAATGCAGAACTTTCTATGGAAACACAATGCAGGTAGAAAATCACTCTGCCTTTGGAACTCGGAGATGACCATTGAGCAGGGTTTACAGGAAAGGTGAAAGGAGTTTGGGAAGCAAAGAAGGTAGCATTTGATTTTCAGAGCTGCACTTCCAGTTAAGTGGTCACTAGGCACATGGGGAAATTTAAATTACGTTAAATGAAGATGAAATTGAGTTTATCAGTCATGCTAGCTACATTTCCAGTGCCCAGTACCCACCTGGAACTAGGTGCTCCGCTATTGGACAGTGAAGATATAGAACATTTCCAGCGTCACAGAAAGTTCTAAAGGACAGCACTGCTCTAGAGCATACAAACTAAATAGTATTTAATAAAATATTATATGAGTATATCATTTTAAAATGAGCTACCACATTTTTTCCAAAATGGCATATTATTTGAATATACCTACTTAGATTTAAAAATATACCTCAATTAATATTTCTAATGTGCCACACACTTGTTACTGGTCCTCAAACTGTAAGCTCATCATTTGCCAGCTCATTAATTTCTATTCATTTAACATGCTTTTGAGCAGGTATAACCAGTTCCCATACAGAGATTTCCAAAATAAATGGGAATTTTACATTTATATAAGTTAATTTCTATTTTGAACACCTCTATTTTTGGGCATTGAAATTGGCCTTCTAACCCTCCCATCACCAATCTCCCTGTCCCCAGTATTTCCTTTAGGAGTGTCAAAATATCAGGGTAAGGACAGGAGCTTCTTTTCCTCCAAGTTATCTGTCTATGCTGGTCACATAGATACACATAGATATGTCTGTGTTGAGAACAGCCCCCAGTTGACACCCAGCAAGAAAGCAGAGACCTCAATCCTACAACCACAAGGAAATGAATTCTATCTAAACCAGGGTACCCTGAAGAGGAACCTAACCTCCAGGTGAGAATGCAGACCCAAATGACACCTTGATTCCAGCCTGGTGAGACCTTGAGCAGAGAACCCTGTCGTGCCGTGCCTGGACTTCTGCCCTACACAACTATGAGATGAAAAGTGTGTGTTGTTTTAAGCTGCTGAATTAGTGGTAATTTGTTATGCCACAGTAGAAAACTAAGACACCAGCCAAGGGGCTTTGTGAGTTCAACTGAACCCTTAAACTCACAAAACTATCATAGGTTCCCTCTGTGCCCATCTCCTCAGAAGGATAGAAAAGAGGACTGCAGGGCAATATCAAGCATTCCTCTTCAGCAGATCCAAAATTGATCTCTAGATTCAATTTATAGATCATGTGTTGTCAATCAAAATTCCAACAAGTTTTTCATGTGATTTGGTATGATGTTTCTAAAACATATGAAAAGGTAAAGGATTGACATAATTGACTTCTTCTGAAGAAGGGCAGGGAGGGGGTCTATGTCCTACCAGATGTCAGGCTTTATTGTGAACCTAAAGTCATTAAGAAGAGTGTTGTTCGTGTAGGGATAGAAAAATTGACAAATAAGTTGAAATAAGTATACAAGAAACACACTAGCACATGAAGAATCTTAGAATATGGCCGATGGGGCATGCCAGAATGCGGGGAAAAGGGTGAACTGTTCAGTGCATGGGACAGTTAAAGATGGTGATCTGTATGGAAAAGCTGAGATTGGATCCCTTCTTCACACTTTATGTAACAGTCAACCCCAAAGGGGCTAAGATCCTAAATGTCAAAAATAAACCTCTAACACTCTCAGTAGAAACTATAGGCAAATCTTTTAGACTGTGGGTTAGAAATTTCTCTTAAGACCAACCAACAAAACCCAGTCATAATAAAAGAAAATACTGATAAATTTGGCTCTAAAAATTTATGAAGTTTCACCAAAAAAACACTTAAAGGAAGTGAAAAAGCAATTTACTAATTGGGAAAAGCTTTTTGCAATGTATACAACTGAAGCACAATTAATACTAAAAAATAAATAATTTCTGAAATTAATGAGAAAAATTGGGAAAAGACATGAACAAGCATTTCACAGGGTAAATTTGGAGGATCAGTAAACAACTGGGATGTTTACTATTAACGAGGGAAATGTAAACAAGAACCTTAATTAGATACTATTTTACAGTCAATCAGTAAAAATTTAAGTCTTGACAATATGAAGTATTGTCAAGTACCAGGGTCCCCATGGCTCTCTTTTACATTGCTCTTAGGAATGTGAATTGGTGCCCTCACTCTGAAAAGCAGTTTGACATTATCTTAGAAAGTAGCATTTTCACATATTCATGACCCAGAAATTCTACTCTAGTTTTCTATCACATTTACATGTCTCTACAGCAGGACCCATGTAGGAGAATGGTCAAAGGAGCACTGTTCACAGCAGCCAAAGGCAGGAAACAGCCAAATGCATTTCCACAGGACAGTGGGTAAATAAACTGGGAATTTCAGTAATACACGATGATAAGAATATTAAATGAAAGGAGTAAGTCCCAAAAGATAACTATGGTTGGCAAAATAATGGCCCTCAAAAGCTGTCCCCATCCTAATACCCCAAACCTGTGAATATGTTATTTTGTAAGGCAAAAGGGATTTTGCAGGTGTGATTAAATTAAGGATCTTGTAACTGGAAGGTTATGGTGGATTATGTAGGTTGGCCCAATAGTCACATTTGGGTCCTTATAAGTGGGGAGGCAGGAGTGTTGGGGGGAGGGAAAGAAAGTGAAAATGAATTAAAGATGTTACAGAGCTGGTCTGGAACATGGAGGAAGGGGGCCCATGGGTCAAGGAATGTCACCTTGACTTTAGCCATTTTAGTCCCATTTTGGACTTCTGACATTCAGAAGTGAACTGTAATAAATTTGTGCTCCTTTAAGTCACTTCATTTATGGGGATTTGTTATGACAGCAATAGGAAACTGATAAAATAACATATAGCATGTTACCATTTTTATAGACGTTATAAACAACCAAAATTTTAAAAAATATTGTAAAGAATATATATAAAGGAAAGTAAGAAAATGTTGATTAAAGGATTCAGGGTGACAGGATCCTCAGGTAGAGGAGGCAGGAGGAGGGAAGGGGAGGAAAATATGATTCGAGGTAGGTTATTGTTAAGGTTCTCATTTTCCCTTTGGCGGTGGGTTAGTAGGTACTTATTACTTTATTTAAAAGAACAAACTAAGTAAAAGCTGGTCATGATGAGAGTGTGTCATGAACAAAAGATTATAATTAATCCATATTCCACTTCTGTGCCCTTGAGATCTTTAAAAAGGAAGATCCATGAGCATGTCTATAGACCTGGTGGGAATCATCTAGCAGAGAAGGAGAAATGGATGATAAAGGTCTGGAAGGGGATGATTTGCTAAAGTGAAGCTCCTCATAAGGCAAAAGGAGATGTGATCAAGCACAAGTAGTTGAAATAAGAAGATTTCCATTGTGCAGCAAAAAAACAAAAACAAAAACCAAACCCAAAGTGGACATGGGTATAAATAATAGCGTAAGCCTATCGTGAACAGGCTGCTGAGGAGGTTGCTCTCCAAGCAAAGTGAATGGCCTTGTATTCGCCACAGTCCCAAAACTCTCTTCTCTTTGTATTTCTTCATCTCCATCTATTCCCGAGTCTTTGGTTGCCTTAAATCTTGTATGTCACCGTGGTTCCTCCCATTGTCTCTTTCTCCATAATACTATCTTCAAAGGAAGAGTTCCCTTCCATGTGCCAACATGTGCCTGCACAGTAAGATAATCCTTTCAAAAGATTTCTGAACAGGAGTTCTTACTGATGCTCCCCGCCCTTTAGGATTGACCTCATTAAAGGCTCTTAAACGCTATTCTGCAGCTGTAAGAAGGTGGGGGAAGGCATGTTCTCTCGCCCGTGTTTTTCCTGTTCCCCATCCTTAGAATCAGTCTGAGACCTCATGGAAGAATCCTGAAGTAAATGGCTTAAGCGTCCCTAGGCCACAGGGAGAAAAGGGCTTTTCCATGTTGAACTTTTGGTTTGGGTTTACCTTTCCTTGTTCTTTTGTATCATCAGAGCAGTAAAATCTCAAAAGCTGAAATTTAGGTATCAGCCTAGAGAAAAGCAGCTAAGAAGCCCAAGTAGTTGGCGTTTTATCTCTGTCTCTGGAGAAACAAAAGGAGACATTATGGCTCGCACATGGTATAGCTCATTTTATTAATGTTAAAAAGTCATAATTTGAGTCCAAATACCAACTAATAACAAATTATACTTTTTATTTGCCCTTGTGTTGTCTTTCCCTGCCTTATGAGGTTAATTCATTCCTGAAAAAAACATTCATAAGACAAATTTCCATAGGTCACTAATTAGCACTAATTTCAGTAGAGAAAAATATTTATGCATTCCTGAGCCCCCAATTATATAGCTCATTATGCTAAAACAATTCCACATCCCCCTAAAATTATGTCAGTAGTTAATTAGCATGGTTATACTGTAACCTAAAAGGCATTTTCCTTCTTAAATTTGATTATCTATTCTATTCAAGTTCTTTATTAATTGTCAAATAGTTTAAACTTCAAATTCTTTCACACAATGTGAATGTTTTACCCAATATTTATGTAATTCAATCTTCAATGTAAGAAAAGCAAAATGAAACAACAATAAAACAGCAAAAAAAAGAGAACAGTAAAGACATAGGAACAGCAGTGAAAACAGCACAGGTGAGATCACATTTACCCAAAATGTTGACATCATTGGGAAAATGATGCACAAAATTTTCTCTGACATAAAACTTGCAATCCATAAGAAGAACTTACGCAACATTAGCCAGCTTACTAGTGTGGAGATGATGGCATCGCATCTCTGGTGGGGCTTGGCTCATCCTGAGGTGTATGAAATCCCAACGATTCTCACCAAGAATATTGAAAAGAAGAAGAAATACCTTCTAGGAGTTTTAAAAGAAGTGCCTTATAAAGTAGAATTCAAATTCTTGCAACCCAAGGATTCCTTCAGTGTTCCCCTGGGCTCTGCAGAGGTGGCTTTGAGGACGTGTCTGCTGACAGGTAGACAATCCTGAATATAAAGCATGTTTCCTTCCCACTCCCTCTTCAGTTATATCTCTTGTAGTCTAATGTTTTTTACTCTTATGGGCAGATCCTCCTGTTTCCCATTGTTTCAAGAGCTAATCATATCCTTAATTTAAAACAAGTAATAGAGTCATTTAAAATCTTGCCGTATGGTGAAAGAGTAGTTATGTATGCCCAGAGATCACCTGCATTTTCTACAGTATGCTGCGGGTAAATGTCTTGTGGAAATGCCTCATTACGCTGAGCTCTTTCAAGCTTGTCAGACCTTTTGTAAGTAAAGAAAATGCCAGGACTCTCAGGTTATATACACATATATACACGATCATAATCAAGTCTGGAAATAATGCTTTTCATTTTAAATTCACCAGCTGAAAGAAGAGTGAACAAAACTGAATCGCTGGTGCTGTGAGACCTCATGGGATTTCCTTCATAAAAGAAAAACAGAATAATTATTTTGTAATTTAAATAGCTGCATACCTTTAGTCAAAAAAGATCTCTAATGAAAAAAAAAAAGAGGAATAACTTCTTATTGTTGATTTTATCATGTGGTCTTTTTTGGGAAAACAAACAAACAAAAGAAACCAGGAGATAGAATTGTCAGTCTATATTTACAATGCTCTTTTTCCCTTAGTTGCGATATTACGACAATTAAATTATATAATGGATGCGTGTGACTTACACAGAAGGTGATTTTCCACATGGCATAACTTAAGGCTAGTGTTCTGCACCATCCCCAAATTCCCCTTTCCCGGCTCCTCTCTAACCCCTGTGGAGTCAGTCACTCGGTAGAACTCGCCATTAGGTTACAGGCCTGGGAGAGCACCTCATTGTTGGGAATCTCCCTGCAGAAGTTGGGACTGTGAGCAGACAGGAAAGGGGCTTGGGCACTTGGTGGTCTCAGTGAACAGCCAGCTATAAAATGGTAGACCAATTCTAAGTAGTATGGAGGTGTTGCATGCCAGAATAATGGACTTCATAGTTTTGTCTAAAATCAGAAAAAAGAGCTATCCTAGAAATTGTTTTGGATTTTCCAGCAATAAAGTTTTTCACACTTTGAATGCCTCTAATATATACCATGTTAGAAGAGCGCTTTAAAAATGAGGAGATTTTAAATTTTTAATATTTAGAACTAAATTTCAGATTACTATTGAATTTACTTTTTTTTTTTTTTTTTCTAGTTTATGGGCATGGTACCTAAACATGTTATATGGGAAAATTCATTGTAAAATAATTGGTAAAGTGAGTGAAAATTTAACTTAAATTTTGGCTTAGCTTAAACTCACTAGCTGATTGACAGTTAAGTTTTATGTGCTGAGGAAAAATACTATCTCAGAGACCATTCTGAGAGTGATTAAAGCTGGTAGGTAATCAGTAATATAATTTGTGTATCATTCAACTTCCATCCATGTCAGCATTTTTGCATATAATGAATATATGTTTGAGGTACTAGAAAGAACAATATCCACATACACCACCAACAGCCTCGTGCCTGGGTGTTTTAAAGTTGAAATGTTGCCAAATGTTTATTTTGTCAAGTAATAATAGGGAAAAAAGAGTGGTATTTATAATTACCATTATTTTATTTAATTAAAAAATAGGAAGACCATAATCTCAAAATAAAGTCCTTAAATTCATATATTCAGCTTTACGAAACAGTTACTATATTATTTTTCTCATTTTGTTATGGATTTGGGGTCACTGGCCTAGAATGTTAGCTAGTGCATGGCTTTGACAGTAATGTGATGAATTTTGCTGGCAGGCTAATCCAGTTTAAAGGGTCAAATGTCAGACAACTTGGATAACCAAAATTATTATTGAGAGGCATTAAATTATTTTTTTTTCATAGGTACTAAAATAGAACAAATGTGTATGAATGTGGTAGAACCAAATAACAAGAGTTCTAGTTGGAAGGATTTAATGTTAGATGGTTTAAATTTTACTGAAGAGATTAAGGATTCAGTTAGAATGAAGGATGTAAGAACTTTGACTTTATTAACCTTTTCTCTTCTTTGGATTTGGATTGATGGAGCAAATGAGATGGCTTTAAAATATTATTCATAGTCAAAAATAAAAATCCTAATCATCTCATGTAAACTATGGGCCATAGTTAATAGTATAACTGTAATAATAATGTTTCATCTGTTATAATAAAGATACCATGCAAATGAAAAATGTTAATATATGGAAAACTATATGTTGTGGGGGGTGATATATGGGAACTCTGTACCTTCTGCATGATTTTTATATAAACCTACAACTGCTCTAGTAAAAATTTATTTTAAAAACATAAAAAATCCTAGTCATCTTGATTATCTGAAATAAACCAAGAGCCAGGAAGAAAGCATAGGAGTGCCAGTGTAGATATTACAAAATCTGTGCTCTAAAGATCACGCACTTGTATCGTAATTAATTCCGTAAGACCAAAATGGGATGGGAGCAACAGATTTAGTATCTGAAGCCTGAGTTTCAGATCCAGTTTTTGGGGCGTTGGATAAATAGCCTCTCGGTTTTCATTTCCTTAAAATAGAAGCACAAATTGGAAATGAACTCTTCATGTCTCTTCCAGTTCTAAAGATCTCGGTAATCTAAAGCAAGTGTGTTTTGTTTGTTTTCCTTTACCCTCCCCCTTGGCATCTTTGATTCAAATCCTGGCATCCCACTAAGCTAGCTGTAGGACCTTGGACAGATGATTTAATATTTTAGTCTGCTTTCTCCCCTAGAAAAATGGGATTCATGTTAAATATATGGAAAATGCTTATATATTACCTGGCACGTAGTTGACTACCCATAAGAGTTACCCTTCCTTTTCTTCAGATCAAATACTTCAAATTTATATTTTAGTATAAATTTGGCCATTCGGTTTGGGTTGTATATGGGGGTTCCTATCTGTGTTTTAGAAATTTCAAAGTCTGAAACTCTGCGCCCTTAGGAAAAGCTGGTATGCTTGTGATCTGCTTTATCTTCTTTTTGTTTTAGCCCCAAGCACAGATTTCACACCTACATCTATCCCCCATATCCTAGTGGTTGCCAATTTTTTTTGCTGGACTTGACTACTCTTCACACCTTCCTCTGCTCTGGAGCATGGAGGCTCATCAAAGAAGGAAAGCTAAAATTTGTCAAAGCCATCTGTCTTATGTTGGAGGAAGCATCTTAGACATAAGTTGTAGCTACTGTTTTAACAGATTTACAAATAGGGTGGGTCTGGATCTGGTCCAAAAAAACCAATTGGGCTTATGTGCTCTAATTTAAGATCTAGTGCAGGAAGAAACTTTCCCATACATATCATCAAATCCTGTTATTTGCAGGGTATCAGTTAAGGTAGCTGAGAGAGAAGATTGAGAACACAAAGGACAGGAAGGGATGACGAAATTTTTTGTATGCCAGGGTGTGTGCATGTATTTGTGCGAATCTGTTTTATTGTGTTGGAATATTTGTGTGTTCTGCCTACTTTATAGTAATAACAATGGCAACTCAATTATGTTTTACAACCTGTCTTGATCAATATGTGCCAAACATTCAGTCTTGATAGCATTTATCATCTCCTGACACTATATTATGTATATAGGTAACTATATATTTATTTACTTACTTGTTTTTCGACTCACAGGTAAGCTCCATAAAGTCGGGATTCTTTTGATTCCCTTTATAGCTATACTCCTAATGCTTAGAACTGGGTCTGGTAGGCGTTCATTAAATGTTTGCTCCTCGGGGGTACCTGATAAAGTCTGGAGGCGATATAGGAGAGTAGCTTAGAGCAGGGTGGCAGAACAAGGCCTGAGGGCTGAGTCCAGCCCCCCACCTGTTTCTGTGAATACAGTTTGATTGGAACACAGCCACGCGTTCATTTGCGACTTGCCCATGGATGCTTCCCTGCCACAAGGCAGAACTGAGAAGTTGTGACAGAGAGCTTATGGCCCATAGAGCCTAAAATTTTACTATTTGGCCCTTTACAGAAAAAGTATGTTGAGCCCAGGCTTAAAGCACAAACCTGGGAATGGTCCAGACTTGGGTTTCTGCCCTGGCCACTTACTGTCCAGAAGGGCAAGTTATTTAACCTAAGTCTTTGGTTCCTTACATGGAAGATGGCAATAATGAGTCCTCACTCACTCGATGGCTGCAAGGATTCAATCAGATGAAGCCTGTAAATCACATCAGATCAACACTCGGAGCGTTAGCCGTCGACGTGGAGTGTTTCATTCATTAAGTCAATGCCTTTACTGTGTAGAGCACAGTGCCAATTACTGGGCAAATGGATGCGGCTGAGGCCTGGCGTGTCCCGTAAGGACGTCACAGTGTGGTATCTGTGTAGTCTCCACCTTCCATGTCCTCCGCTGACCCCATGCCATGCTGCTCATTCCTGGTGCATATATGCTGATTTAATAAATAGAATTGTTAAATATATTGGTTGTTATATTATGTTGGCATTTATTGAAACTGCATCTTCAGAAGTCAGAACCTGTTTTAATTTTTACAGTTAAATTCTACTTCTTTAAAGAAAGGAAAAAACATATCCTATCTATGGACATACTTTAAAAATGTGTTGCTTTAAAGCAAGCCCAAACAATAAAGAAATAAAAAATACCACCTACAAGGATAGCTGTTATAAACTGAAAAATATTACGTTTTTTTAAAAATATAAAAGCAATATATACTTGTCAAAAATTTGAAAAATACAAAAGAGTAAAATGAAAATGATTAAAACCTATATATTCTCCCACTTCCCAGAGAGAAATTTGACTTTTTAATGTGTTTCTCATTTAAATAGTTATGATATTGTAAAAGTGACTTTCTGTTCTCCCTTTTCTTTACTTGATATTATAGATATACCATCCTAAAAGCATTTTAAACATAATTTAAAAAGTTTTTTACCAACTTTTTATTTTGGCACATCATCCCTTCAGAAAAGTTGCAAGAATTGTGCAATGAACACTTGTATACTCTTCACCTGAATCACCAATTGTTAGTGTTTTGGTGTATTTGTTTGACCTCTTGGTACAATTTAATTTTGATGAGCCTTAAAGACAAATTTTTAATAGTTGCACTAGTTCAGTCTTTTTTAAAAATTTTATTTATTTCTCCTCCCCTCGTTGTTTGCACTCACTGTCTGCTCGTCTTCTTTTTCTTTAGGAGGCACGGGGAACCAAACCTGGGGCCTCCCATGTGGAAGAGAGGCACCTAATCGCTTGAGCCGCCTCCATTCTCCTAACTCAGTGTTATGTTATGCTAGTTAACCATTCCCTTCTTATGGATAGTTTCCTTCCTCATTTCATTGTCCGTTTTTCAATATAGTTCAGGGAGCATCCATGTTAAGCACTCTGTATACAGGGTCTGATTTTTAAAACTGTAGTCTTGTGGGGTTGGTATTCCAGAAGGATGAAAGCTGAGAGAATTTAAGTTGCTAAAGATCAAATATCTAAGAAGTGGTGGAGCTGAGACTCGAATCCATGTCTGCTGAGTCCTTAACTCTGTGTTATTACATCTCCTAGTGCTGCCTCTCTGCTGGCTTCTTAGATGACAACTTTTGCAAAACTTTACCATCTCCCCTGTCTCTTCACTCTTGCTCTGCTCCTAGCACCCATCTGCTTGGATGAGTCAGGAGGTTATTTTGATATTACTTGTTTATTGTCTTTCAACTCACTAGATCGTGAGACCTTTTTGGCCAGGGCCTGTGTGTCATTCACCTTTGTATATCCAATTCTGGCACATGATAGCTGCTCAATAAGTAGTTATCAAAAACATAAATGGGTGAATGGCAATATATATTGCAACTTGTTTTACAGAAATCGTGTACTAATTTTACTTTTATTAGCAAGAATTCTAACACAGCCCATCACATACTCACTAACTTCAAGTTTTAGAACTTGAACATTTGGCTCATTTCATGTCCACCTTACTTATACCTATTCTTAGAAATTTCTGTATAAGGAAGTTGGAGGCATATTTTCATTTTATGAAATAAATACAGGCTGTCACTTGTTATGATAAGGAAATATATAATTGTGGAAGAAAACATGTTAAATTGAGAGACATAAAAGGAGAACAAAAAGTGTTTTAAATCCCACTACTCTGAAACTTGTGGCAATAAACCTTCTCTTTTAGTGTTTTCATAGGTTTAAAAATAAAACTATAGATCTTTCTTTTTCCAAATACCATTTACTGTGAATATTTTCTCATACATTACTGAACCTTTAAAAACCAGATTTTCAAATGCTAAATAGTATCCCATTTCATGGAAGAAAAAAAAAAAAAAAAGTCAAACCAATATTCTAGTATTGTGACCATGGCTATAGTGAACAGTTTAGGACAGAAATCTTTGAGAATATCACCAGTTATTTAATTTTTTGGGTGTAAGTATTTCAATCACAAAGTTCAGATATTAATGTAATACCAAATATCTACTCTGCAAACTTTTGCAAGTAGCCCATAATTTCAGCACTCTTTCTACAAACAGTTAGAAATAGATGCCTACCATCTGAGGAGATGTTTCTATTTGGTTAGCACTTAGTATATAGCAAATGGTTGTTAGATTTGCCAATTTTGCTAATATAGTTAAAACTGTTTCGTATCTGTTGTATTTAGCTAATCCTTTTCTTTGATTCAGTTCAAACACTTGTTTAAAAACACTTTCCTTGACTACTCTTTCACTCTCACAGCTGCAGACACAGATGTGGTTGTTTTATTTTTTCACACTTCCTTGAACACAGCTGGATATGTTCTTGCTTCCTGGTTGGTAGAACTGTTATGTAACCATCCATTTGAATATATGTTGGTGAATATAAACCGAGTGAAATCATTATGAATTATTGGATGTAATTTCTACAGTTTTGTGCTATTTTGGGTGCTATATATGGTTTTAGCTGTAACTAATTTCAGCAAGGGAAGAATAATAACAAGGGAAGAATAATTTGTGGTAGAACAAATTGCAATTCTCTTTGTGAAAAATGATGGCTTATTGTTAGGATCCACGCTTCATGGAGGCTAAATTTTTGATCTACAAGTTAGATCCTCCAGTTTGTTGTTTGCATTCCAAAACTGATCTTATTTATTTGCTGAATACTTGAAATTTTGTGTAAAATAGCCTAGAGAGAAACCATGAAGAACATCTAATGAGGTCACCAAAAAGTCATAACCCCCAAACAATATACCATCTCACACCCCCTTACCAAAGACAATTCTAAAAACTCAAAGAAACAGCAAATGTAGTTAATATAATGTCCTCCTTCATTCAATAGTGGAAAGACTTGCTGACCCTACCATACATTAGATTAGATTATGAAATTAGTTTATTGGGCATTGTATTAGTCAGCCAAAGGGGTGCTAATGCAAAATGCCAGAAATCTGCTGGCATTTATAAAGGGTATTTATTTGGGGTAGAAGCTTACAGTTACCAGGCCATAAAGCATAAGTTATTTCCCTCTCCAAAGTCTGTTACCACGTGTCGGAGCAAGATGGCTGCTGACATCTGCAAGGGTTCAGCCTTCCTCTTCTCTTGGCTCCATGGTCCCAGTTTCTTCCAATATCAGCTGTAGGCTGGGATAAGTCTAGTCTGTCTCCTTGGGCTCATTCCTCTCCGGGCTCATCTGCTCTGGTGTCTCCACAAGGTCAGCTGTAGACTATCAGGCTCTCTCTTCCCAGGGCCTCTGCCATGTCTATGAAGCCATCTCTATTCCTCTGTGTTCTTCTCCTGTGTGTTTACTTCCTGGGGCTCCAGCAAAAACTCTTAACTCCTCTCCCATGTGGATTTCTCTGTGAGTCCCCGCCCACCAAGGGGGTGGGGACTCGGCATCCTACTGACATGGCCCAATCAAAGCCCTAATCATAATTTATTCACGTAAAAGTGAAACCTCTGAAGTTAATGCAATCTAATATACCCAGAGGAACAGACCAGTTTACAAACATAATCCAGTATCTGTTTTTGGAATTCATAAACAATGCCAAACTACTACAGGTATATTTATCCTATTGCTTATTAAACTTTAGATTTAGTTTCTTGTTTACTTTAACCAACTATTTTGATTTTGTATCTTAATTATTTAGGTTATGTGCATTGTCTAGCTTAATTTACAATGGTGGTGGCACTGAAGGGAAAGTGACAGTTTCAGTAGGACTTTAGCAACTACATCTGAAGATTGGCATGTATCTTCCTGGAGGTCAAAGAGTGAGGTTGTTTGAAATTGAACTTGCTACTTTCCTTTCTTGAGGTATCATTTTTCAAACTCTGCTGTTTCATATATAGTCATACTTGGATCTAGTGTATTCCAGAAAAAGAGGCAAAATTCACTTCAAAGATCAAAAGCAGCTATTGGTGGATGAAAACCTACCAATCCTTCTTCCCTTGAGTTATGTGTGAGGAAATCTGTAGCTCAGATTGTGTTTGGTGTTTGTACATAGCAAACTCTTTAGATGAAGCAAACCCCTTTGGCACTTACTTCTTTCTTACTTTCCCTCTATGAGGGGGAGTCACATGTACTGCTGAGAAGGCAGGTTGTGGTGCCGGAATTTCCTTCTCTGACTGGACTTCAGGATCCTTGGACGATGAGGGGTTGCCTAACAGTTTTCTCATTTTACAGAAGAAATTGAGTGTAAGAGAAGTGACCTATCTAGGGTTCACAGCTTTAAATTATAATGCCAAGATTCAAATACTGGCCTTCTAACCCTTACAATTAATCCTTAATTTCAGTGTCTCTTGATTATACTCTTGTTTTCAAGTTAGGGTGGTGTCTCCCACAGAGATAATAGTTCTGGGGCAATACATTTGGTGATTCCCTACTAACCGGATTTTATATTCATGGTGCTGAAGATTTTGATTTTCCTTTTTCTTCCTAGGATTCATACCTGTGTGTAGCCTTGGTGTGGCTCAGGTGGGCAGGATGAACTTTGGAAAGGATGTCAGCACCTTGAAATACTTCACCATCTGTGGCTTACAAGAGGGCTACGAACCATTTGCTGTTAATACAAACAGGGACATTACCATGTGGCTGAGCAAGAGGCTGCCTCAGTTTCTTCAAGTTCCATCAAACCATGAACATATTGAGGTCTGCTTTGTCTTTAAAAATCAGACCGTTACCAAAAGCCAGGAGTGGAATGCTTTACATGTGGGAATCCCTACTGTAACTTATAATGGTGACCCTGATGTGGTGGCACAGCTTATGGTTGCCTCTGATACGAGAGGCTGTGTGAAGAGCTGAGTATACCGATTAGGAATGCTCAACTCCCTTTTTACACAGGCATTAGCAGGCCCAATTTGTATATGTGCAGTTGTCACATGAATTTCCCAAGTAATTTTTTGAGTTAGAAGCAGAACTATGAATATATCTACAGTGCCATATTTTCTGTGCTTGATCACCTCCTTTATAAAATGATGCCATATGTGGGCCCTGTTTGGGATTCTGAAAACATGTTAAACATTAATCGTCTCTAGAATTGAGAACTAGAAACCAGTAACCAGAATTTGAACTCTTGCGTCTTCATTTGGTAGGTGACCAGAATAGATGGCACCATCGACAGCTGCCCGTGTTTGAAGGTCACGCAGAAGTCTTTTGGTTCTCAGAACAGCACCACTGACATCATGTTTTACCGCCTGAGCATGCCCATCGAGTGTGCAGAGGTCTTTTCCAAGACCGCGGCAGGAGGGCTTCCCGGTGCCGGCCTCTTCGGGCCCAAGAATGACCTGGAGGATTACGATGCGGATTCAGACTTTGAGGTTTTAATGAAGACAGCTCATGGCCATTTGGTGCCAGACCGGGTTGAGAAGGAAAAAGAAACGACAAAGGCAGAGTTTAATAACCACAAGGATTATGCTCAAGAAAAGCCCTCTCGTCTGAAACAAAGGTCATTAATAATATGCAGTATGATTTTCCCATACATGGTTATTATGTGGGGAGAGTTCTGGTAGAAAGTAAGTGCTTTCCCAATGATAATTTGTTCCTTCTCCTTTTTATTGTGCTATGCATTCTACAGGAATGCAATCTCTCGACCATCTGATTAGTTAGCATAGATATAATCAGGCCCAAGATTTATTTCCTAAGATACCTGTATTTACATTCTTGGTTGAAACACGGAGTGCGCCCTCTAAACAGTACTTTTTATGGGCAAGAAGACAAGTTACGTTGGTGTCCTTTCTTGCACTAAATCAGGGTGTCTTAACCTCAGCACCGTTGGCACTTAGGGCCAGATAATTCTTTGTCGTGGGGGCTGTTCTGAGCGTTGACGCATGTGAGGCAGCTCCCTGCGTGCTGAGAGCACTCTGCCACGGTGACAGCCACAGATGTCTTCAGACATTGCCACAGGGCTCCTGGGGGGCAAAATTGGCCCGAGTAGAGAGCCACTCTGTGGAATTGATTATATGCTCATCTTGCCAGTGGGCAGAACATTTTAACGTTGCTTATTCCTAGCCGTCTAACACATTTCAGATTTTTGCTTAGAAGAACAAAACCAGATTACAGCACAAGCCATTCTGCAAGACTCACTGAAGATGTCCTTGCAGATGATCGGGATGACTATGATTACTTGATGCAAACGTCCACGGTATGAGGTTGCAGCTTTTGCGGTTCATTTCTGTTTGCCAGTTATTATGCTTTACATTTCAAATATGTAATTCATGATACTTGATTTATTTTGCGGATTTGATTCATCGTATTTAGCAAGCTTATTTTTAAAATAATTATTTGCTTGCATGTTTAGATGTATTTGGGGAGGTGTAAAGTTGAAAAATATGTATATTATGCAATAAGAGTGCTATTTTAGGAAAAAAAAAACTATTTTTAATGACACCTATAACACCAATTTTTCAATCCTGTTTCTTGGCAAAATTTTAATTTTGTGACTTGGCTCTTCTAGGTACCTATAATTTCATCTCAGTAATAAGTTTAAAAGAAAATAATTCATCATACTAGATTCATCATCATATTAGAGGCCAGGTTTTGTCGTCCACTCTTTTCTTTTTCATAACAACTTATCCTCGAGTGCCAAATGGAAAAAAATATTGTGTCCCTTTTAGAATGCTCCTGTGTTTGAGTTTGATTTCACGTATTAGACTGAACTATTTCAAAATGGTTTTAAGGTGTCAAAGTATTGTATGTACATAGCAAAACTCCTGAATGTAGGGTGCTTTACTTCAGTGTGCGACCAAGATAAGAGAGAGAGCATATTTAAAGAGGTGGGTGGCAGGTATAAAAACTTCTGTTATAGGTTAGTGTACCTGCAAGTTTGAAGAATTTGGCCTTTACCTGCCTATAGGATTGAGTATTTTATTACATCATATACTATTATGTGTGGGTGTATATATATATATACCCACACTCTCATACATACTTAGTAATATAAAAAGTCTCAAATCATTTAGCATGCTTCCTCAGATAGATGTCTTTTCTCTCTTTTCTCTGGTTTCTGGTTTAATTCAGGCCCTCTTTTATATAGGACTATGCTTATTTTTACAGTGTCAGACCATTGTGCTTACAATATTTTAATTAGACCAAATGATTCAAAATAAGGAAATGCATTCTTAGGCAATTCAGAGACTCAGAAAACAGTTAACATTGCAAATCAAAGCTTTTATTTTTATTTTCTGCCAACACTTTACTTTTGATATCTTGACAGTACTATTATTCAGTGAGAATCTTTCCTGGACAAGAACCTGCTAATGTCTGGGTGGGCTGGATTACATCAGATTTCCATCAATATGATACAGGCTTTGACTTGGACAGAGTTCGTACAGTAACAGTTACTCTAGGAGATGAAAAAGGAAAAGTGCACGAAAGGTTGGTTTTCCTTAATTTTTCATATGAATAAAATCTGATTAAAAATGTTGATAAATCTAGGTAATTTTTTTCCTTAGATTTCATGCCCAGGATAATATTTCTACTTATAGGAGCAATATAATCAAACCATTAATTTCAGTGGTTTTTGTTACTCATCCAAACCACTAAGGAATCTCAATATATTAACAAAAAGTAAGAGTAGTGCATTCTTTTTGGGAACTAATCTTATATTCCTTTAGGTGACATTGTATATGACTAACAACTTGGGATACTGATACTTAGACTTTGTTTAGGGATTGTGGGGGGGCGAATTGAGGCGTTTAATGTATGGTCTGATCTACGTCTTGGGGACGGCTTATGAGGTTGGGGAAATACCTGTGAGGACAGTGTGGGCTAGTAGTTTAGTCCGGATGGACACATTTGAACTCAGAGGAGTAGTGGGTTCTGTCCTCAGCTTTGCCATTGACTCGCTGTGTGGCTTTGGGTAAGTCAATTAAACTTTCTGTGCCATTCTTTTTCATTTGTAAAACAAACCAAACTCAAACCAAACTTTCAAAAAAGTGAAGAAGGCCATCTTCCTTGCAGAATAAGACAAGAGAAGATCTTACCATTTACATCCACCTTTTGTGCCTATCCATCCTCTCTGATCTGCTGTGACAGGTCTTCTAGAAAGAGCCCTCCGTAATGTGACTTTACTCTTATATCTGCATCACCATTTTTGGTGACTGGGAAGTTCATGCTCCTGCCTTCAGATGGTAGCACTTGAAACATAATGGTGCCCTGAACTTAAATCACTGGTCCTAGCAAAAATCCTGGATGAAGAATGCTTTACTTCAGTATGGAACTAAGAACAACAGAAGCCTCTAGAAATTTCTTGAGGGATACATTTGATTTTCTAAGATGGCGACAATATAAGAAAATAACTCAATATAGGGATCGGGTAACTGATAGATGATTTTGGTATGAGAAATAAAGGGTATGGAAAAATGGTTGAATTTTATGTAATTAGTTTAAAAAAAATAGCTGAATTTTTATATTTATTTATTTTTGTAATTTTTTAAAAAAAGATTTATTTTATTTATTTATTTATTTCTCCTCACCCCCTTGTTGTTTGCACTTGCTGTGTCTTGTGTCTTTAGGAGGCACCGGGAGCCTAACCCAGGACCTCTGATGTGGGAGGGAGGTGCCTAATCACTTGAGCCACCTCCACTCCCTGCTTTGTTGTGTCTCTTATTATGTTTTTCCTCCCCATGTCTCTCGTTGCATCATCTTGTTGCGTCAGCTCACTATGCCTGCCCGTCGTGCCAGCTCACTGTCTTCTTTAGGAGGCACCGGGATCTACCATGTGGTAGGCGGGAGCCCAATTGCTTGAGCCACATCCGCTTCCCTGAATTTTTTTTTTTTT